>CM065669.1:1689728-1751750 GCA_033220385.1 Triplophysa yarkandensis
TTTATCGGCCATTTATTATCGGAGCAATAATAATAATATTTAAAATCACATTTAATGGCCGATAACGAAAAGGCTGCCGAGGTATCGCCCGTCCCTTCGCTCATCCACCCGAATAATGAAAATCAGGGTTCAATCACTTTCTCTGAAGGCCTCGGCATACCATTTCGGACAATTCCATGCGACCGATTTTGTGGGAACAGTTTGGAGCTGACCCCGTCCTCTTCAAACCTTACTGGGGACCGTTACACAAAGTAAGGTCCATAAAGACTTTAATGACAGAGTCTGGTGTCCGAGCGGAGACTGAAAGACCGGCCCTCTCATCCAACATTAGTGTGACCTCACAAATGCTCCCTATGGATTAGGAATAGGATGTCACTTAAGGTCACATGCGAGTCAATGCGGGTGAGCGAATACTTTTGGCAATGTAGTGTAATTTAGAGATGAAAAGGAAGAACGGAATTGAATCTTGATATCTTTATAGTCCAAAAATGTCTGAATCAGAGTAGTGTCGTACGCTCTACAGTTTAATGCTTTAAATGTGTGAGCGCCTTTATTATTTATTATTTGAATGTATTGTCCGTCAAACAGAAAAAATGCTCTAAAAGTTAGTCCAAACGTATTGTTCCTCTGAATAGACAGGTTGATGCCAATGACATGATTTAGGAGTAGAAATCCCATCATTTGATCCTAACAGACAAAACAAATTGCGGGGCTTACCTGGCCCATAGTGTTGATGATGCGATGATGCACTGACGGGCACGCTTTATGTGAATTTCTAAACATTCAACATGGACGAATGCATGAAGACAGTGATATTTAAAAGATATATAAAAAGCACACAGTCTAGAAATATAAAACCTTATAAATATTGCAATGCTTCTTACAGGCAAGCAGGAGAGGCGGGCATATTGAAGGCACAAGCAGGGTCACAGTGCAATAAATAGGTTTGAGAAATTGGGTATGAATTTCACATTTATACATTATTTCTGCTTGTATTTGTACACATGCCGGTGTGTTTTTACCCATGCGAAATAAATATTGGACGGACAAAAGGCTGGGTTTAAAATGGCCAGTCTTCACCCAACCGTTAGCGGAAATAACTCCGCTTTTGGGTTTTAATATTGTTTAATCCAGCAGTGTGTTCTGTCCATATGTACCCAGTATAGGTAAATCAACTTTTCAGATGGTATGCTTTATGAAAAACATGTATGCTCTCCTGACCAGGAGAAATGTTGCCATAAGTGTGCAAAAAGAACATTTGTCTATGTCTGTCTCGTTCATACTAATGTCGTTGCATGAAATATTAAGTCATTTGTCTAACCACTACATGTAACCACTAAATTGTATCGTTATTCACAATTGCATCTGTTCAAATCTGCTGAATGTTGGTGAGAGGAGAACCTCACGTGCATTAACATAAGTAACCAACTCATGCATTTGACAAACCTCTAGAAATTGTAACTGTGTAAGCTACAAGGCTATTTTTAAAACCCATAATATACGTAGATATGACTGTTAAGCCATAACTTAAGTGTTGAGAGTAAGTTTATTCTATTTTAATACTACCTGTGGACTGCTTTACAGCTATTTGATACCCTGTGCCAAGTCACATAACTCTGCACAGTTGAAGAAAGTTGAGAATTTTATTTATAAGAACAAATATATGGTTAGGTCAATAAAGAGACAAACTCCAATAAGTCATATACTCCTGGTTTAGACATCATCTTTGTTTTTGATTCAACTATGAGAACAAGGTGAGAAGAACCTAGATATATATATTACTGAATGACAAATGTTTGTAACTGTGAACCCAAGTTGGCATGTGAAGGCATGCACAGAGCCCTTTACTTTGAAAATGACATATAAAAAGCTAATTGACTAACATGTTGTGTTAATTTATCAATGAATTATAATTGTTTGTTTAAGGGAAAGAAATTGTACTATTTATATTTGTTTGGTGCACTTTAAGGGATATAAAATTCATTAGAAGACATACAGAGGAAACACTGGCTATTTCAAACTACTTAGAATAATCCTTTAGAAAGCAATCTGATGGTTGTGGAAGAAAGTTTATTGTCTCATTTGTTAAGTATTGTGTCTGTGAAATGTAATCTATGCAAAACTTGCATTGTTGTCTTGAGTCTGTGAGTGTGTTGTTCATTGTTTTACTTTAACAAAAGTAACGAGTTTGCCTGTATGTGTAGCCTTCGTGTGGTTTGATTCACATAGTGAATGTACATGGTTTTACATAAAAGTATATTTAAAGTAGAATCATAATCTATATTTATGTTTGATAATAAAATACTCTTGTGCTACAAAATGTGTCATTTGGACTCTCAGATCAGTTATTCTACAGTGGGCATTGACATCCATTGCCTTATGATGCCTCTTCATCCTACCACTCAAAATCATTCAGTCCAGTAAGAACATTTTAAGTGTACTTCTGAATAAACCCATGGTCAACAAAATTAATAAAACATTCATGTTCATAAAACATTAACTCAGTAATCACATATGCAAATGTGTATTTGGGTGAAAATATGTGTATTTTTTAAATAATGTAAGTTTATTATATTTGAAAAAATAGATTCTATACAATAAGGCATGAAACATATGGGCAAAATCTTCAGTAAACACAAAATCTTTGGTTCTTCCGTGGTCATTCAGGTTGGTGAAGGTACACATGTGGGTATATTACCAATTATACGACAAAATTTGCTGTTAGTAATATAATCTCATACATTACATATGTTTTTGGTGAAATAATCGAACTACTGTATTACATTTAAATTATTTTATAGTGACACTTCTTTACATTTATTTAATTCTTATTTAATTTCACACATGTTGAAGCAGGATCATTTTGTACCATTTTGACAGATATAAAGTCAGTACAAATAGTAAAAGATTATGCTAACACATAAATAACTTTATGTTTGTGTTTACTGAGTAGTTTTAACATGAGTTTCCTTAAAAATAAAACGGTGTCTATTAGGGGTCATGCCACAAGGTATTATAGGATCAAAGTGTCACAACATTTTTCATTAAAGCGGTCACTTTCTCTTTTTAATCATAATTTAGAAGCCTTTTAATAACTGGGATTAATATAATTCATAAAAAAGATGTGAAATTACACTAATCACAACTCATTTTCAAAATGCACGTCATACTTTATTGTTCGTTTGCCACACAAGCTTTAGATGGGGTGGTGTCGAGGCGCTTTCCCAAAACAGGGCTACAGTTATCCATTATCTCATTCCCTATAGAGTCACAAATGGAACCTGACAAGTGTTGTATTTGAAATAGTTTCTTGCACTAATAGCACAAGACCAATAAGAGAGTGATCAGAGAGCATCTCATGGTTCTTCGACTGATCTTATCTCAGGGCTGTCATAGGCCGTAAAACGTATTGCCAAGTTGAATGCTGCATTAATAGACATGAGGAAAAAGAGAGCTGTGGCTTGTCTGGATTAAACGCAGAAGAACATTCATACTTCTTAACATATACTGAATTACACAAACTGAATATTATGATCGAGTGCATTTTGTTAAGAGAGATCTCTTTATAGAAATTGATATGTGACAAAAGCACAGAACAAACACACAAAAGCACAATTGCATTGCCCAGTGCTGTGTCATACATTTTCTGCATATTGATGTATAGATATACAGACAGTTAATATCATACATGCCCTCGTGATTAAGAAGTATACTTGAAGTTCAATTTAGAACTATACTTATGTAAAGACGTTAAGAATGACTCGCAATCGTTTTTTTTTAACAAATATAACTTTTGTAATAAACACCAAATATTTTGGTGAATTCAAAATAAAATATTTCAGTTAATCAGATTTATTAAAAAAAAATTTTTACTTACATAAATGCAAAATTTAAACAATGTATTTAATATTTTACACATTTTTTTCTGTAAATTGTTAAACGTTAAAATATTAACATTAAATATGCCACTGAGTGTTTACAGTAATACACAAAATATACCAAGACTAACATTATGTAAATATTTCCTATCATCGATCAATACTGTAAAAAACAGAAACGGATCTCGATCGTTTTAGTGCATTTCTCAAATCATCCTTGGCGTTTGTAAAGCAGTAGGTGATGAACTAATGAGTGGACCTAGAAGGGGAGGACAATAGCAAAGCGAACTATGTTATAGATTTTGACATGCATGACATAAGCAACTGATAAAATAGCAAAACCATTTAACATAATCAATTACACGAAAATATTAAAGAATGAATAACTTATTTTGAGACATGTATTTCCGTCCTGAGAAATGCACAAAAGCCACCGAGAAACTGGACTCTGGGCCACACTTGACTTAAAGCGGGACAGAACAGGATTCACTTTACACTTGTGCTGCTGATCTGTCGAACAATAACACAAATGTGATGCAGAAACACGATGGTAAAAATACGAAAGACCCCTCAGACAGAACCGTACATGCAGTATTGTATGAGAAAGCAAAGCATGGATTTTCTACTCTCCTTCGGGATGCCTTACTCTTGCAATACAGCAACAAAAGCTGCGGTGTCCTGCTGTAAATACATGTTTTTATGATTTTTATGATTTTATGAAACAATACATGTTTTTATGATTCAACTTGGAACAAATCCTGCTCTACAAACTTGTGAAGAGTTTTGTAGGTGGGCAATGCCAGCATTATAGAAGTGACATATAAACCCAATGAGAATCGAATTGTTGCCAGTAAGCCGAATGTTGAAATTATACAAAACCCTTGTTGATAGTTTTTAACATCAGAGAAATAACAGTTCATGCATAATATTTCTACCTTAAAAAAGAAATAATAATATAAAACAAATGCCCAAGGGATAGCTCTTCATAAAATAAAATAAAATAAAATAAATGATTTTAATGTGTCTGTTTATGAGCGAAATGTAACATTACGGATGAAGCCCTTACTTGACTATGATAAGCCCTGCACTAAACAATAATGCTAAAGGAATTGAAAAGAGAAATGTCACATGGGTTTTTGAACCACTAAATAGTAAAATATGTGCTTCAAGTATTCTAGAAATCCTTTGTTAAAACTGGATTAAATATGATGATGGTCAGGGTGATTTCCACAGAGTTTCCCAGGTTTATGTGACTGTGAGCTGAATTCTTACAGTGAATACATGAAGCCAATGACAATGAGAATGAACAAGACAATGAGACTCTCTGATTTCCTGTACCCATTCCAAGGACTTTACCTCTACCCCCATCCCACGCCTTCGTATGCTTATCTCCTCTGGTGTGGGCAGGCGGGTCTGGATCCAGCGCTGTACTCCATAGCTGCAGGGGCAGATGGCTGTTGCCCACATTGGACACCTCAATTCCCTGTCCCTTCCCCATTGCAATGTCATGTCCAGTTTATGTGCTTAATGCAAGGGCTTTTTTGTCTCCCGGGTCTCACACTGCCCTACTTTAGGACAGTCTGAGAGGGGTTCTTTTTTTGAGCCAACTTTCCTTGTGTATCATGTTGTTCCTTTTTCTCTTTACTACCTCTCGGATCTGTCTTCCCTTGAATGTGATATGTGTTTATGGTCCGAGGGGTGCCATTTCACGGCATGTAACAGTGTCTGTGACAAATAAAAGATTGATTGATTGATTGATTGATAAGCCATCCTAGAGCTTCCTCTTGTGGTAAACTTGAGCAATGTTCATTTATTTGTGGGTGACCCTGAATTTTGCTTTTATAACAGTTTTTCACTTAAGCTTATTCATTTCTTGATTGAGAGTTAATTTAAAATTACAATTTTAGTTGAAAGGTCACAATTATTTGCTGGTTGTGCTTCAACAACGAGTTATTTTGTCAGTGCCGCCCGTAAATCTAGCCACGGCTTGACTTAACATTTACATTTATGCATTTAGCAGACGCTTTTATCCAAACAAACTTCCACTGCATTGTAATTTTACACTTGATTTTGAGTATGTGCAGTCCCTGGGATCAAACCCATGTCTCTGGTGTTGTTAGGCCGATGTTTTAAACCCTTAGACACAGGAAAGCCTAAAAATTACTCTGTAAAATTGTAATAGAACTGTATTGACAATATGCTTGGCAGTTTATGACCGATTGATTGATTTTAACGATGAACAAATGAATAGATCAATTCTACAGAGACAATAGGACAACAGCATACGGAAGTATATAATAGATTTCAACAACTTGTCAATTAACATAGACTAAATCAATTCAACTTATCAAGAATGAGAAACGACTTTTCTGATGTGCACCAGTGAGCACATGATGTGAAGGTTGAAGGTTGTAAATGATGGCCAGTGACGTAAAATGAATATCAAATAAAACGATGTATTAAAATAATGTGAGTGGAAATAATAAAATAATTATAATAAATATTTTTTAATATAATAGTTATTTTTGTTTTGTTGGACAGAAAGAAAGACATTTAGAAGAATGTAAGATGCAGTGCTTTTTGACTACCATCGTTGAAATATATAAAATAATTATTTTATGTACAACAGGAAAAAATGGCTAACTTTCTTCGTTTAAATGTTTCATTGTGAGCAAATATTGGGGATATTTTTATGTGAGTGAAAAGATAAGATAGTATGGAGAATACTATAGTCCTCAAGGTAGTTGCTGACATAAACTTCGGTGCGTAAGTGAATGATTTTTTACAGCAGTTTCGTGCATCGTGTTATCTCTCCACGGTAAAATAGATCAGACAGCCTCGGTGTGTCACATGATTAAATTGTGTCTATTGATAACGTTGACATGCTGATTGGTAGTCGTATGAAACCTGGGGATAATAGAAGAAAGGAAACATATTGGAAAGTAATTTAACTATTTTAAAACACAAAACACTGCTTCTAAATTTTTTATTAAAACTTGCATTTGACTTTTTGTTAAGAAAAACACAAATTTCAAAAGCAACAAAGTATATTTAAATACATTTAACTACAATTCTGTTATAGTTAGAAGGTAAAAACGCTAAACAACATGTCCATTATTGAAGGGACTGGTTCCATGTGTCTCTCTGAACATCCAATAACCTTCAGCAGTCTGCGTTAAACAAGAGGCGTTAATTAAAAACGTTTAATTCTGTCGTGCATTTTCCTTTCCCACAGAATAAGATGTGGTGACACATGCCCACGGCCCTTCTATTGACTGGCTCTGGTTTCCTGTCTCTGTTACAGCTGGACGTGGAATAAAAAACACCAACAGAGTTAAAAAACGAAGAGAACTAACAAACGAAGACAGATCGCACTTTAGTGACGGTCCCTTACTTCCCTTTACTATCTGAAGACTTCACACACATTGCAGCGGATACTGCGGTCAAAACCAGCCTGTGACCTTTAACCTTTAGCAATAATATTGTAATATTCCATTCTCATTGGTCAAGTCCAGGATGTGACTTCACACGAGCTGAGGGGAATAAAGTGTTAATGAATATAAAACACAATAAAGTGTTAATGAATATAACAATAAAGTGTTAATGAATATAACAATAAAGTGTTAATGAATATAACAATAAAGTGTTAATGAATATAACAATAAAGTGTTAATGAATATAACAATAAAGTGTTCATGAATATAAAACACAATAAAGTGTTAATGAATATGAAACACAATAAAGTGTTGATGAATATGAAACACAATAAAGTGTTGATGAATATAAAACACAATAAAGTGTTAATGAATATAAAACACAATAAAGTGTTGATGAATATAAAACACAATAAAGTGTTTATGAATATAAAACACAATAAAGTGTTAATGAATATGAAACACAATAAAGTGTTGATGAATATAAAACACAATAAAGTGTTAATGAATATATAACACAATAAAGTGTTAATGAATATGAAACACAATAAAGTGTTAATGAATATGAAACACAATAAAGTGTTAATGAATATAACAATAAAGTGTTAATGAATATGAAACACAATAAAGTGTTAATGAATATGAAACACAATAAAGTGTTTATGAATATGAAACACAATAAAGTGTTAATGAATATAAAACACAATAAAGTGTTAATGAATATAAAACACAATAAAGTGTTAATGAATATAAAACACAATAAAGTGTTGATGAATATAAAACACAATAAAGTGTTAATGAATATAAAACACAATAAAGTGTTGATGAATATAAAACACAATAAAGTGTTAATGAATATGAAACACAATAAAGTGTTGATGAATATAAAACACAATAAAGTGTTAATGAATATGAAACACAATAAAGTGTTGATGAATATAAAACACAATAAAGTGTTAATGAATATGAAACACAATAAAGTGTTAATGAATATGAAACACAATAAAGTGTTGATGAATATAAAACACAATAAAGTGTTAATGAATATGAAACACAATAAAGTGTTGATGAATATAAAACACAATAAAGTGTTAATGAATATGAAACACAATAAAGTGTTAATGAATATGAAACACAATAAAGTGTTAATGAATATGAAACACAATAAAGTGTTAATGAATATGAAACACAATAAAGTGTTGATGAATATAAAACACAATAAAGTGTTAATGAATATAAAACACAATAAAGTGTTGATGAATATAAAACACAATAAAGTGTTAATGAATATAAAACACAATAAAGTGTTAATGAATATAAAACACAATAAAGTGTTAATGAATATGAAACACAATTAAGTGTTAATGAATATAAAACACAATAAAGTGTTAATGAATATGAAACACAATTAAGTGTTAATGAATATGAAACACAATAAAGTGTTAATGAATATAAAACACAATAAAGTGTTAATGAATATAAAAGTGTTAATGAATATAAAACACAATAAAGTGTTAATGAATATAACAATAAAGTGTTAATGAATATAACAATAAAGTGTTAATGAATATAACAATAAAGTGTTAATGAATATAAAACACCATAAAGTGTTAATGAATATAAAACACAATAAAGTGTTAATGAATATGAAACACAATAAAGTGTTAATGAATATGAAACACAATAAAGTGTTAATGAATATGAAACACAATAAAGTGTTAATGAATATGAAACACAATAAAGTGTTAATGAATATAAAACACAATAAAGTGTTAATGAATATAAAACACAATAAAGTGTTAATGAATATGAAACACAATAAAGTGTTAATGAATATAAAACACAATAAAGTGTTAATGAATATAAAAGTGTTAATGAATATAAAACACAATAAAGTGTTAATGAATATAACAATAAAGTGTTAATGAATATAACAATAAAGTGTTAATGAATATAACAATAAAGTGTTAATGAATATAACAATAAAGTGTTAATGAATATAACAATAAAGTGTTAATGAATATAACAATAAAGTGTTAATGAATATAACAATAAAGTGTTAATGAATATAAAACACAATAAAGTGTTAATGAATATAACAATAAAGTGTTAATGAATATGAAACACAATAAAGTGTTAATGAATATGAAACACAATAAAGTGTTAATGAATATATAACACAATAAAGTGTTAATGAATATGAAACACAATAAAGTGTTAATGAATATGAAACACAATAAAGTGTTAATGAATATATAACACAATAAAGTGTTAATGAATATGAAACACAATAAAGTGTTAATGAATATAAAACACAATAAAGTGTTAATGAATATAACAATAAAGTGTTAATGAATATAACAATAAAGTGTTAATGAATATAACAATAAAGTGTTAATGAATATAAAACACCATAAAGTGTTAATGAATATAACAATAAAGTGTTAATGAATATGAAACACAATAAAGTGTTAATGAATATAACAATAAAGTGTTAATGAATATGAAACACAATAAAGTGTTAATGAATATGAAACACAATAAAGTGTTAATGAATATATAACACAATAAAGTGTTAATGAATATGAAACACAATAAAGTGTTTATGAATATAAAACACAATAAAGTGTTAATGAATATGAAACACAATAAAGTGTTGATGAATATAAAACACAATAAAGTGTTGATGAATATAAAACACAATAAAGTGTTAATGAATATAAAACACAATAAAGTGTTTATGAATATGAAACACAATAAAGTGTTAATGAATATGAAACACAATAAAGTGTTAATGAATATAAAACACAATAAAGTCTTAATGAATATAAAACACAATAAAGTGTTAATGAATATATAACACAATAAAGTGTTAATGAATATGAAACACAATAAAGTGTTGATGAATATAAAACACAATAAAGTGTTAATGAATATGAAACACAATAAAGTGTTGATGAATATAAAACACAATAAAGTGTTGATGAATATAAAACACAATAAAGTGTTAATGAATATAAAACACAATAAAGTGTTTATGAATATGAAACACAATAAAGTGTTAATGAATATGAAACACAATAAAGTGTTAATGAATATAAAACACAATAAAGTGTTAATGAATATAAAACACAATAAAGTGTTAATGAATATGAAACACAATAAAGTGTTAATGAATATGAAACACAATAGAGTGTTAATGAATATGAAACACAATAAAGTGTTTATGAATATGAAACACAATAAAGTGTTAATGAATATAAAACACAATAAAGTGTTAATGAATATGAAACACAATAAAGTGTTAATGAATATGAAACACAATAGAGTGTTAATGAATATGAAACACAATAAAGTGTTTATGAATATAAATAAAGTGTTGATGAATATGAAACACAATAAAGTGTTGATGAATACTTTAATAAAGTGTTAATGAATATGAAACACAATAAAGTGTTAATGAATATGAAACACAATAAAGTGTTAATGAATATAAAACACAATAAAGTGTTAATGAATATAAAACACAATAAAGTGTTAATGAATATAAAACACAATAAAGTGTTAATGAATATAAAACACAATAAAGTGTTAATGAATATAAAACACAATAAAGTGTTGATGAATATAAAACACAATAAAGTGTTTATGAATATAAAACACAATAAAGTGTTAATGAATATAAAACACAATAAAGTGTTAATGAATATAAAACACAATAAAGTGTTAATGAATATAAAACACAATAAAGTGTTAATGAATATGAAACACAATAAAGTGTTAATGAATATAAAACACAATAAAGTGTTAATGAATATAAAACAGAATAAAGTGTTAATGAATATAAAACACAATAAAGTGTTAATGAATATAAAACACAATAAAGTGTTAATGAATATAAAACACAATAAAGTGTTAATGAATATAAAACACAATAAAGTGTTGATGAATATGAAACACAATAAAGTGTTAATGAATATAAAACACAATAAAGTGTTAATGAATATGAAACACAATACAGTGTTTATGAATATGAAACACAATAAAGTGTTAATGAATATAAAACACAATAAAGTGTTAATGAATATAAAACACAATAAAGTGTTAATGAATATAAAACAGAATAAAGTGTTAATGAATATAAAACACAATAAAGTGTTAATGAATATAAAACAGAATAAAGTGTTGATGAATATAAAACACGATCAAGTGTTAATGAATATAAAACACAATAAAGTGTTAATGAATATAAAACACAATAAAGTGTTAATGAATATAAAACACAATAAAGTGTTGATGAATATGAAACACAATAAAGTGTTAATGAATATGAAACACAATACAGTGTTTATGAATATGAAACACAATAAAGTGTTAATGAATATAAAACACAATAAAGTGTTAATGAATATGAAACACAATAAAGTGTTTATGAATATGAAACACAATAAAGTGTTAATGAATATGAAACACAATACAGTGTTTATGAATATGAAACACAATAAAGTGTTAATGAATATGAAACACAATACAGTGTTTATGAATATGAAACACAATAAAGTGTTAATGAATATAAAACACAATAAAGTGTTCATGAATATAAAACACAATAAAGTGTTAATGAATATAAAACACAATAAAGTGTTAATGAATATAAAACACAATAAAGTGTTAATGAATATGAAACACAATAAAGTGTTGATGAATATAAAACACAATAAAGTGTTAATGAATATATAACACAATAAAGTGTTAATGAATATGAAACACAATAAAGTGTTAATGAATATGAAACACAATAAAGTGTTAATGAATATAACAATAAAGTGTTAATGAATATGAAACACAATAAAGTGTTAATGAATATAAAACACAATAAAGTGTTAATGAATATAAAACACAATAAAGTGTTGATGAATATGAAACACAATAAAGTGTTAATGAATATGAAACACAATACAGTGTTAATGAATATAAAACACAATAAAGTGTTAATGAATATGAAACACAATACAGTGTTGATGAATATGAAACACAATAAAGTGTTAATGAATATGAAACACAATACAGTGTTAATGAATATAAAACACAATAAAGTGTTAATGAATATGAAACACAATAAAGTGTTAATGAATATGAAACACAATAAAGTGTTAATGAATATAAAACACAATAAAGTGTTAATGAATATGAAACACAATAAAGTGTTAATGAATATAAAACACAATAAAGTGTTAATGAATATAAAACACAATAAAGTGTTAATGAATATAAAACACAATAAAGTGTTAATGAATATAAAACACAATAAAGTGTTAATGAATATGAAACACAATAAAGTGTTAATGAATATAAAACACAATAAAGTGTTGATGAATATCTGCACATGTCAGTATGAGGTGAGAGAGTGTAGTAGAGTTTGGGCTGTCGGTGGTGATGATGACGCGGTGTTCTCTCTCTCTCTCTCTCTCTCTCTCTCTCTCTCTCTCTCTCTCTCTCTCTCTCTCTCAACTACAGACGGACCGACACGAAAGTTCGCTGACGAACTTTTAGCCGAACTTTCGCTTTTCCACGCAAACTCTCACGCAGGATGTAAGCCCGAACATCTTCTCTCATATTCACGGAGGTTCTCCTCATGTTGGTTCTGAAAACATGCTTTCCGGGATTTGTCGGGCGCAGCTATGAGCGAACCGGACCTCTCACCGAACCCCAACGCGCGGCAGCGGCTCGCGGCCGGGGCTCAGCCGGATTCGGAGAGGCTTCGGCCCGGTAGCGGGTGCCCACCCGACCGCAACGGAACCGGTCTCATCCACTGCTTCATCTGCGGAAGTTCGGTGACCCCGGGCAAAGAGTTCACCGTGCAGGTCAGGGGTCAGCGGGGGACCGACGGTCCGGTTTTCCCGTTCCTGCTGGGTCAGGACCCGGCCCCGGGCGCGCTGGACATCGGTCCGGACGGGCACGCGCTGGTGTGCGCGGTGTGCCACTGCTTCCTGCGCGAGCAGTGGAACTCGTTCGAGCGGAACCGAACCCCGCCGGACAAGCGCATGTACTGGCTGAAGCGGCCGCACCAGTGCGACCCCCGGGGCATCTCGTACGACCCCGAGCGCAGAACGTCCAACTGTGACACCAACGAGTCGGACTTCTCGCTGTCGGAGAACGAAGATCTGTCCGAGGATTTGGACCTCTCGGAATGTTTCCGGTCTTCGCTGAAGGACCCCGGCAGAAGAACCGCAGTGAGTATCAAAAGCAGCCCAGAGTCGGTGCCCTGGCCCGCCAGGCTGACCCCCGGGCAGGACGTGCCCACATCAGACTGGCACAGCACACAGTTCCTGTCTCCCACACCACGGGTTCATGTGGTCCCTTCACACTGCACACCAGGCCCAGGAACCAGCACAGGTTTGGGCAGCGGTGCTTGGATGCCTGCAGCCCGCAGTGTTTCGGAAGCACTCAACGGATGCGAGGTGTTCCTGAACAGGACCCTCCAGAAAGAGTGCCCGGGATCTCATCTGGACCCGGAGAGGAAGGGTTCCTCCGGCCGATGTGTTTGTTACATTTGTGGAGGCCGGCTTTCAACCCAAGACCACTTCAGGGTGTTTGTGCAAAAGCAGGAGAGGTCTTCCGGAGAGCCGTTCTTTCCTTTTCTGTGTCTCCACGACCCGCCGCCCGGTGCCTTGCCACTCAGCCCTGGTGGGTATACGCTGGTTTGTGCCAGCTGTCATTCCTCCCTCACCCAGCAGTGGCAGAAGTTTGAGGCGGCGGATGTACCTGTGCTCCGGCGACTCTACGTAGTGCCCCTTGGTGCCACCCCTCACGCCCAATCAGATGTGGAGAAATCGGAGAGCCAGCTACCCAGAGTCCATCCGCTTCCCTCTAAGAACCACAGAGAAGCCTGCTACTTATGTGGGCAGGAGTGCGGGCGGGAGGTCAAGGTGGTGCATGCCTGTCACAAATCAAGTAATGCCCGCAGAACCATGTACTTCCCGTTCATAAACCTGTTACCGTGCCCACCCAATGCCCAACCCCTTTCTAATGGGAAAGTGCACTGCTGTTGTGCATGTCACCGAATTTTAGAGGACGTCTGGGCAGACTATTGCCTGTGTCCGCGGGAGGAGCTTATCACATCTGTGAGCACCTTCCTCGGGAGATACCACCTGGCCGTGGGCAGAGGAGAAGCCTTGGCATCAGCCTCAAGTGGACCCCTGTCAACTTCTTCTCAGTCAGTCGCAACAACCTCAAGCCACACCTCCTTCTGTTACTTATGTGGGGAGGAGCTCTCTGGAGGAATGGAGTACCAGCTCCATGTCAACCCTCCAGGCCGTTGTGGGGAGCGAGAACCTTTCTTTCCCTTCTTAACCGTACACCCACCTGCCACCCGTGCGTGCCATGCGGATTCCACGGGCCTTGTGTCAGCCTGCGCGCTGTGTTATCATGATTTGCTGGGCCAGTGGACCCAACACGAGAGTCATGGCTCTGAAAGCGGCCCATCCAGCAGCCCCTGGTCACGCCAATATAGCTGCAACACCTTCGTCTGCTTCTTCTGCAGGAAAGAGAAGAAGAGGACTCTGGGGCTGAAAGGTGTAAGTGTTGCCCGCTTACCTTTTTTCCTCTATGCTCCGAGGGTCAGTGGAATGTTGGTGATTGACAGTGGAAAGCAGCTAACCGTCGGCTCTTGTGTGGAATGTAAATCCATGATTCTGGCTGGACAGAACATAAAGACAGTTGGTGGACCTGCAGTTTTGAAACACAAGGTGAGAATGTTTTGCGACACACAGTTTTATCACAATGCTAAGGACCAGATGGTTTAGACTGGATACTGGATAGATGTACACATGATTCAACTCATTTTAACGAAGCAGAGGTCCAGAGTTCAACTTGTGGCCACTGGTGGGCTTGTAGATTTTGAAGAAGTGCACCAGTTTCTTAGTCTTGCTTCAGCTAGGCCTGCTTTGGGTCAGCGTGCAAAAGTTTATCTGATGCACTGATGGGTCATTGTGCCAAGTCCTGAGTGTTTTTAAAAGGCTGTTGTGCCAGAGCGTGGCAGGGGGTAGATCACAGTTTTGGAGCCTGTCACATTAATGAAACATTTTTCAGATGACTCTTGTAAGTGTGGTTTTAAACCATTCTTCATAATGCCATGCATTGCAAAATCAAGCTTTGTTTTGTTTATTGTATGTGCCTACGTGTGATTATTCAGATGGCAGAACATATGTTATTGTGCAAAATGTAAAATGTCATCTTTCCCCAAATATGTATGGTTTTAGGTCAGTTATTTACAATTGCATTAGTATGTCTGTAGGACATTTCAGTTTCCACATTGGCCTTTTCAAACACACTTTTAACCAATTTATTAAATAATCAAGTAACGTGTCTGCATGCACAAGAAGATCCGGTGGTGGTCTACACAGAGATCTGCTCTAACCATTAGCAGGTCATTATTTTATTAAGAATTATGACATAAAGAAAGAAAAAAACAAAGAATGATGGTATTCTTTAAGATCTGGAAAAAAACATACTGAACTCATACCTACTGAAAACCATGTGCAGGAGTATCTAGAATACAAACTGCTCTAAAGGAATAATAACACAAAAATGAAAATCATGTCATTATCTACTCACCCTCAAGTTAGCTCAGCATAGTAACATTTAGTACAACTTTTCGAAACAGACAGTTCTGGTTGACATTTACTACTATTCCTTTTCTACTAGTCAATAGAAGATCATTTTAAAATATTTTTTTAAGCACCCCTTCATCAATTTCTTTTATAATTTTCATAAAGATCTTTGCAGGTAGGTCTCTTGAAGCATCTTGGAGACATAGCCACAGCTCTTTTGGATTAAGTCAGGCTCTCTTTTGTTCTTTTCATTCATGTATTAATAGATGAAATTGATGACGGGGAGACCACATCTTTGTGTAGCACCAGCTGTGTTGTTCTTAAACGTAAAGAAAAAGTGAACAGACATAAGGTCGTTTAATAACATTTTTCTAAAGATCACTGATCTATAGAATGATTATCGGCCGATACTGATTACATGATCTATATAAAGCCACATACTTATCATGTACAATTGTTAATACAACAATTTTAAAGACCAATAGATATCAGCTAATAAATGAAGAGAATTGATAACGGTTTATTCTCAATTTTAAAGACACATGATAAATTATAGCAGAACCGATTGCAGCTATAAGAAAAGCTTTTAGTAACAGTTTACTTGTTTAATGATAAGTGATTAGTTAATGATTAATTAAACCCAATGGTTAATTAAACACAAACCCATTAGATAAAATGATTAGTTAAACCCAAACCTGTTCTCGGGGACCCACTACTCTTCACATTTTGCATGTGTCCGGACTTCAGTTTTCAATTTATGAAGGGAAGGATTCATGGCATAAAGAGAAATAGATTCTTACAAACAGTTTTATATGAACTGGAATTTTAATTTGAATGACAGACATTTGTTTGACAGATCACAATTTCAATGCCAAATCTTCTCTCAATTAAAACAGTAAAAGGAACCTGTGGTAAACTTGCACAGCAGTTGACATTCAGTTGTGCACATCCCTATAGATAGACGTTAAAAAGTTGTGCAGTACACAAAACAAGCAGGTGATATATTTAGGCCTCAACAGAATTATTGTCTGGTTAATAAATACCTGACGCCATTTCAAGTTGTATAGTATAATTCAGTTTTTATGTCTGGATTCCGTCATTTTGGGTAGTACATCAACTTGTCGGTGGGAAAGAAAAGTCTTAATATGCAATTTGCATCACAGGATGCCTATTCACATCAATTCCCGTCTCTGCATTGACTTGTAAATCACTCATGCTTCACGCTGTACTTGCATCCGGTGTGTACATGACATTAGGCACATTATTATTTACTTGGTTCAGTAGTTAAAGTTTGTATTTACATTCTAAACAATAATATTGTCATGATTGTTTAGAAATGTAACGTCCTATTTTCTAATGACACAATACTTTCATCGATTTAAATAACTGAGACGTTCCTTAGACTTTTGCACAGTACTGTATGTCTTTTTTACATGGTTGCCAAGGCAATCTGTTAGTTTACTACGGGCATGGCTTGGACATGCCAAATGATAATACTCCAAGTAAGGGTCTTGTTAAATCATGCCTTAACTTAGGGAATCCTTCCGAAGTCCTCAGGAAGATTTGGGTGACTCTCTCTGGGTTTACACATACATTGTGAGAAGTTTTTACAGAGCCCGCCTGCTTATTTTTCAAAAATAGTGAACCAAATGTTACCTCCAACCTTGCTGTTTTTAAGGCCCCAGCGGTTATTTTACTTATTGTACCACCGTATTATGAGGAATGTTTTTACAGAGTAAACATGGTAAACCACATCTTTCTATGAAGTCCCCTCTCTTAGCAAGAACCTGTCAAATCTGGGTGGAATGTTAAGTGTATAGGTTTGTTCGCTTATCAAACACTGTACACCTGATACCTTATAAAAGCATCAGCACAATATTCCTTAAGAAAAGAGTCGATTTGATACCTTGTTTAGGTATCTGTATCAAAGTACGCGCAAAAGTTTCGGTAAGAAACGAAGAGGAAGAAGATCCCGTAAGATAATAATAGTGATTCATGCTATCTAATAGTAACGATCATAGATAACAAAGGTCATTAAACCTTTATTAATTCCTTGCCCTTTTATTTCATTTATGTTAAGTTACATCTTTATTGGAAGAGGATGTTCATAGTGTAATGCAAATTGGGGCTCTCTATTATATTGGCAACCTTGGTTTATATGAGTAAACATGGTAACAAAAATAGATCTGGACTGTTCCATTGTCTTCATCAATTTTATTTTAAATATTTCAACATTTCTTTAAAATAAAACTATTTGAAATAGTTGCATATCACAATATGGAAGTCATGTTTTTCTTTAAGACACCCTGGTCACAGTCATTGACACCATTGAAAACGATCTGCAAGCTCCATTTTCATGACATGGTCTTCTCCTGAAATGTCTGATGAGGTTAAAGAAAACATGACAAGTGATCTTAGACTATTCCTCCATACAGAGTCATCTCCAGATCCTTCAAATGTTGGTCCCCCTGTTCTTCAGTTCCTCCCTGTCATTTTCAGGTTAAAGAGCTGAGATGGCCAAGGCAGTTTTTTCTTTTATGTTGATTTGTTTTGTATCAATGTGCTGTTGAAATCCAATTCATGACCCATCATAATATTTTCTAGCAAAGCAAGTCAGGTTTTGAGTAAACACCAGCAAGAGTCAAATGTGATGTGAGCAAACTAACGAGATGAAGGTAGGCGTTTTGGTCGAAACTGTAAAGCAAAAGGCCGTTTTCGATTTAAACCCACTGCAAATAGGGAAGTTAAAACCTTTAATGAGGTATCCTGAAAGCTTTGTCCGATGAAGGTGGCGCATCTGGAGGTAACACTAATTTACATACCCAGCTTCCAATGCATGGCAAGAATGAGCCAAAATGCACCAGTGAAGCCAATATGAATTGACGATCATATTTTGTTTATATCCCTACTGACATATATATTCTTAGAAGGCAGTAAAAACAGCCTTGTTTCAGTTGACAAAAACCCAGCGTGCAGATGTGCGTGTGTAGGTGTTGTTTGTGTCGGGTACTGTAAAATATGCCAGATAAAATCTTTCAGCTAGAGGTGCGTGATATTGGCAAAATATTTTGATGTGTTTGCCAATTTGCCAAAATTTGTTTGTAAATTCTATACCACTTACTTTACATAAGCCTGACAGAATATTGATAACTCTAATATAATTATAATAATATTAAGAAGAAGAAGAAGAATGATGGTTATGATGATGATGATGATGATGATGATGATGATGATGATGATGATGATGATGATGATGATGATGATAATAATGACATTAGTAATAATGTAAACAAAAATTGAAGAGGGGTCTTTAGATGTATTATTTTAAATAATGAAACAAAGAATACATAACACAGCCCAATTAAAATATTTTTACATTAAATCGATACAAAAAGACTAAAAGTTAGTTGTATTCTGAGTGCGCACAAGCAGAGGGGGCAGCATGTGACTGCAGCACATGAATATGATGACAGTGATGCTGCTCGAAACAGTGGACCATTCATACTCAAACTGCACATAGATTATCACAAATAACTAACACTTTTACCTTTTAAGCACATAGGTAGTGATTAATGTGTTTTAACAGTTACAATGACTTACAAAATCACTTTTCCGGTGTTTTAAATGTAATATTTAATAATTAATACAAGATTACCATAGATGTTATAGGTTTATATTGCAACTGTATGAGGGAATAAAGACTGAGCATCACAAAACATCAAAAACATGATATATTTTTGTATTGTGTGGAAAAAGTCAGCATACCACACTTTCAATCCCTCTCTCCTAGTGAACGAATCCTTTATCATCCTTTTGTCCTTAAGATAAAGAGCTTAAATGCTTTTATTTATAACTTTGGCTATGACGAGCTAAGTTACTTAATCTGCTTTGTCAATATGACAAACTTTTTGCTGTACGTGGTTTGTCATTTTTTTACTATAAGGGCATATTTGGTCCCCATTAAAAGATCTGATCATAAGTTATACTAGTTTGTTTATTTAAAAATATAAAAATAGTGAATATTTCTTTAAAGGTCAGGTTAAGGGGTCGCGTTAGGATTAACACTATACAGTTCGTACAGTATAACTGTTTTTGTGGGTTCCTGAACTCCAAACAAATAGTCGCAAACACATCTCATTGAAACAGAAAAGTGTAGCTAGTTGTTAATATTTGTGGAAAGTTTAGCCGAACGATCACAATATTCGTTACCGACTCTTTTCAATGAGCATTTAAACATTCCAACACACTCTCTCCTCTCTGGGAGGAATTAGGAAGGCCACATGTTGGCCGGCAAAGCCTCACCAAGGCTCCAGGCAGGCGCTGTTGCTGGTAGTAACCTGATCGCTGGCGGCTGGGAGGCTGTTTGATTTATTCCCCAGCTCCAGCAGATGGTTGCAACAGAAGTTTGTTTAAATTCGCTTCATAGCTGGGCTCAGTGCCAGAACAGCCTCATATACACACAGGAGGAAGAGGGGGGGGATGAGGACTGAACACATGGCAGGGAAATGCTCAGCGACTCCGGGTGTCTAACCACACCACTTACCCCCTTTAAACTTTCAACTCTCTCTCTCACACACACAAAACCACACACATCTCGGATCGGCATACAGACGTTTTGCCATCGATGCAACACAGATGCACACAATGTATCTTTCCCCAAATCAGGAATAATGTTTCTGAGGGCCAGAGATGTCTCAAGACCTCCCGGGGTTTTTGGAAGATATTTCAGATGACATCCAAGACCATTCCAGGTGTCTTTCAAAACGGTTGAAATGATCCATCTGATCATAGGGGTCGGATTTAATTTTACGAAGTGACGAGAGTACATCATGTTTGCAAAATAAAAATATTGAGGTTAATTAAAAATGTCCTCTGTGACAGTCTCCGACACATGTTCATATTGGAGACTTGGGAGAAAATTGTTGAATAACTTTTCGTTTCTTTTACATACATTTCATCAATAATTAGTTGAACCCCTATGGATCACTTTATTGATGGACCATTTTATTTTCTTAAGCAAGAAGTTAGTAATAAATATGTGTACCTAAAGGAGAAGTATCCCAGGCAGTTTTAACTTTTACCAGTAAAATAAGGTTGAATATTTTAAAGAACCTTTCTGAAACCTTTAGCTGTATGGGTGTAGTGTACACAGAAACATGTCACGCGTCTAACTCAATTTTAACAAATCAGCCTCATTGAACTTGACATCTCGACATGTGAAAGCACTTGTAATGTATGAAACAGCGTGATAAACCTCCTATAATATAAAATATAATGTATATAAGTGTAACCGTTTCTTTGTTTACTCTTGAAATCAACAGGTTTTTATATTTTCTCCAGATTTGACATGATTCTTGCAAAACTTCCTGTAGTTTGGTTTAATTCCTTTGCACCTGAAGGCCAGAGCTGCCCTGTTACCAAACGACAAATAAGCGTCACCCGGTATTTTATGATGAATAAGCATGTTTGTAATGATGACGTTTGACAGGTGTTGCTTTATCAAATGTGACATAAACTCACAATATCATAATAGCACAAGACAGGGTTATCTATGCCTTATTTAGTGAACATTGTGATAAAGCCTGAAGCCCTACTTGTCTCTATGATGCAGAGGTATTAGCGATATTTTGGCATGACATTATATAACCCATCCAGACTCTATGTTCACTGTCAGCTCTTTGGTACAGTAAAGAACAATTATTTCTACAGATCAATCAGAATGTGATTATTAACTAGACTAACTATAGGAAGAGCAGTTTTAACACTTGTCCATATTTGCTTAATAACGGCTTTTTTTTTTTAGATGACAATTGAAAGACCTCCTGTAGTTCTTCTGTTTGTTTTTCTTCCTCTTTAAAAATGATGTGATTTACCATAACAAAGATAGAATTTTATCATGATGTTCATTTCAAAGAAGGGACGGTCAAGAACTTTTTCTCTCTCGGTTTGTCAACTTGGTTTTCTCAACTTTTTGTGTGTGTGTGTGCGTGCGTGCGTGTCTGTCTGTGTGTGTGTTTGTGTGTGTGTGTGTGTGTGTGTGTGCGTGCGTGCGTGCGTGCGTGTGTGTGTGTGTGTGTGTGTGTGTGCGTGCGTGCGTGCGTGTGTGTGTGTGTGTGTCTGTTTGTGTGTGTGTGTGTGTGTGTGCGTGCCTGTGTGTGTCAGAAGGAAGTTTCTAATAAAAAGCTGCTGGTGTGGAAGGATGACTGAAGCTTTCTCTGCTTCATTCAGAATGCAGGAAGCCGACCCAGAGCCCATGCCAAGCCTAAGCTGAATTCCTGCCAAGAGTCGACTTGTTTGCTCGTCTCGCTGGAGCCAGAGGCTGACCTTATTAGCTGGGAGGGCAGCCGTCTTACTAAAACACATCTGGCTCTGGGGGAGCCTAAATAGTCCCCACATTGTCTTCCTGCGGCTCCTGACCTTGCGTTGCCTAACAGGAATGTTGACAAGGGCTTCACGCATCTGTTGAGAGTTTCTTCCTTACGCTTTTCTTTCTCTTTCCTTTTTTGTCGTCTTTCTTTGCTGGCTGTCTTAACTGGCGCCTGTACGGTAGCTCTGTGGGAACTGTTTGTCTTCCTCCATATCCCTCTGCTCCCCCTCCTCCTGCTTTTCCAGTTTGCAGTGTTGATACAATTATCCCTGTGTAGATGTTTTATTAGTGCCTGTTGTGTGGCGCTGCTTTGCTAGTTATTTTTAAGTGTGGATGGTGCCACTGCTTGCCGGTGTTCTGACATTATGCGCCACCATCTGAATGCGCCACCCTTCTGACTTTAGGTTCAGATTCTCAGAACATCAGAACTTATTATTTCTTTCATACGCCTTCGCTATCAAGGCTAGATACTGAAGACATTTATGAAACACTTGGCTCAAACAGTGGCTCTCAGATGTGAGTCTGTTGAATGAGTCACAACTAGCAAAAATGCCGACATTTTCTGATGTTGACAGATTTGTAGGCCGTTATTCCCTAATGCAAGATAAAATGTAGACTGTTAAAAAGATTTTTGATGCGTGGGAGACTTTAGTCCAGTCATAATACATGGTAACATGGTCAAACTGTATTTATACCTCTACATTTTTATGGCTCGTACTCTAATAGAGTAAGAAAGCGCGGACACAAGCAACATCTAATATATTTAACAATTTGCCCGGGTTTCCCAGTTGGTTTCCATAGCTCGTTCACAACATAGCACAATATAACTCCGGTACATGCTGACCTCAGATTTTCTGTCTTCGCTACCCGCACGAATCGTGGTACCATCATAACGTGCCATGGAGATGCACATGTGCAACATATTACGCTTATACAATACAACTATTTACACCATGCACATGACTGTAGCTACATGGCATATAAGTTGTGTTCCTCATATGTTTTTTTCTTACTTTAGTACAAAAATCAGTTCAATAAGATGGAGCCAATGGTGGCATTATTGTGGCAAAACTATTTTGTGGAATGGCAGCTGCCACGCCATGCCACCATGGGGTCCATATTGTGAATGAGTGTAAACACACAGCAACAGCTGTTTTCAGCCGAGCCCCTCAGGCTGCCACACACGGCTCTGTTACAACCACACACAGTCTTATTACCCATAACCCCTTGCCCTTCAGCTGAGCTGCAGCGCCGTTTCTTTCATTCTCATTCATTCTTTTATTTTGTTTCATTTTTTATTCATATCAAACATTGTTTTAAATGTATTTTATAGAGATGACCTAAAAACTGGATGCCTTAATCTTATTCATTAAAAATCTGAACGTTGCAGAGACACGTGAGGTTGTTTCTTTTCACTCCTGACATGGGGCATCAGAATGAGTTTTGGTGCCAAGGTATTTGATTTCGTGGCAAGAACTTCCAATGCGGAAAAAATATATTCATACGGCAAACATACAAGAAGGAATGAAATACAACACTGATTCTGAATAGTAAACAAAACTTGACCTAAGATGAAGCTTTTGCGATGGAGTCTATGTTAGTGTCTCACTTTAGATCCTGAGATACGGTGGTGGCCGGGAACCTGAATGACTCACAGCTGTCACAGTGTTGTCCACTATGGTTGGTGGGGGCAGTGGAGCGTGTTGAGCTCCAGGTTTTTGTGACTGCACCTGACAGACAGCTCTGTAACCTTCTTTCTTTATGCAGACATGTCTCTATTGTGGGTGAGGCAGATGATGGTAGTGTCATGCGCAGATTTCTGAAGTTTGACGGTGGATCCTTTGCAGTGCGTTCATTCGTAGACCGGGAGAAGAGCAGTTGGTAGAGCACTGATCCCAGGTGTGAGTTCACCCAGCTTTAGCAGCTGCTGCTTGTCGATCAGACAGTTGGTGAGCCATTGACAGGTTACGCTTGCCATGGAGAGTATGGTCAGTTTTTAAAGTCTGAACTCTGACCCACAAATAAAATCTTTGCCTAATTCCCAGGCCTATCAAGATGTTTCAGGACATGATCCAGCCCCATGTTGACTGCACATCAACAAACCTGTTTGCTTTGTAGATAAACTGCAGGGGCCAAGCCAAGGTCCTGTAAGGTCTTTCGGAAAGGCCAAGACCAGTCTCATAAATGACTTCAAACACGGTTGCAATAGATCTGTAGTCTTTGTAGATCGTTTAAAGCATTGGGGAACTTAACATAGCTCCTGAGATCTGTAGAAGATCCGTGTGAAGATGGGAACCAATTGGTCATCTAGACTTTCAAACATGCTGATGAAACACGGTCTGGGCCTGAAACGGTTTTGGTCTTCCGTTTCTTGAAGATCCAGTTCACATCCTCTGTGCATAACTTAAAGCGTCCTCCTTTAACATCTCCTTTGTGTGTTTGTGTGTGTTATTTCCTGTAAAGTCACAAAGAAATGTCCAAGTTCAGGATAAATCAAGTTAGCGCCTTCAACAGAAATCACATTTCTTTGGCAAAATTGAACGTCAACTTAGTGGGCATCCATCCAGTTAACCGTTGTTGTAGCCGAGTTTACCAAAAACAGTAGACGAGACCAATCACATCGCCAATCAGAGAACACTGGGAGTTGGGCCTTAAAGTGTCAGGAACTAACACCAATGTTTTACAGATAGGAGGACAGATGCAAAGCATATAAGGTAAATATTTAAATGAATAATGCATTCTTTGAGGATTTAATCGCATCTATGTGTTGTTGAGGACTCGGAGAATAGAATTATTATGTTTATCACTATCCTTGGGGCACTTAACGTAAGTAGGATGGTGGAGGAGGCATGAGGAGTGGGTGAAGTGCAGGTCAGAGTAGGAATAGGTTGTGAGTCTGGTCATTTCAAATCTTCAGTACAACAGATTCAGATGGTTAACCAGCTGTTGGTTTTCCACAGACTGAAGAGCAGTTGGGGGTTCAGCGACTTGCTCAAGGGACTCACCTCAGTTGGGGTATTGATGTTGGATGAGAATGCTTTTCATTCATCTCCCCCTACCACCTACAATGGGGGTGATGTCTTGTACTTGATGTTCTTGAGATCAGTGCATACTTACGCAGAGTACGCAACTGGCTGAAACTTATCAGAGAAGCTTTTTTATCATTGAATGACAGGGATTTTCTGGTAGGAATACACATCTTCGCCGAAACTAATGCTTTATGAAGTTACAGTATCTGTGAGCTCATCCAGAACAGTGGCTGCAGCTTTGAACCCATCTCCACTCCAACCATTACAGTCAAAAGCAGGCTACTTTTTTTGCTCTGCTTCATTAGTCAATTATTTTATGATCTTTATTACAAGCTATTTGATGAGTGTGCTTTAGGGTTGGGATGAGATGACCTACACGTGGGACAGAGTTATATGCATCCTTTATGGTGTTGTAACTGTAATCCAATATATTACTCTTTGTGGTCTATAGACTTACATTGGTGGACAGAAAATGCACCCTTGGGTGGACAAATGTACCGTCCAGTAGATGGCACCAAATAACAAGATTTACCCAGTTCTGTTAACTGTATCGGGGGTGTGGAATGATGGGAGTTGTTGTCTTTTGCATCTTCATTGGTATCTGAGAATGCATCGGGATACGAGTTCTGTGGATCTCATGTCCCACAACGCAATGATATTTTCTTATGCAAGATTATATGCGTAGAACTGAAAGTCTCTGGTCATTCTGCAGAAATAGTGACAGCCTTAATTATCACGAAGCATAAACTATTGCACACAGTTTAAATGTAGCTCAGGGGTTAGATCATGGCCACGACAAAGCCAAGGTTATGGGTTTGACCCTAGGGATTGCGCATACCAAGAAACAAACGTATCATATAATGTAACATATTTCTCTTTTGATTAAAGTGTTTACTGAATGCATAAATGTAAATGGACATACTCTGCCTTTTAAACTAAACTTGAGGCTAACTTGTACTTGTGCGTTTGACCTGAACCATAGCCTCTACACCATAGGCCGTGTTCCTATCTGTGAGTCGTTGTCAGCATTGGCAGTGGCAGTGGCTGTGTGAATGCACGGTAAGGATGTGGCGTGAACGAAACAGTGGCCTTATGACACAAGTAAAAAATCTCTGTTTTCCATTGAAGCGCACCAAGACCAGGCCATCTTTTGTGTGTTCCTGTGGACGGAGGTCAACGGTGATTGTGATGTCACTTTAACAGGATGTAGAGGGATGCAGTCCAAACCGACCATTTTTTGCAGGCGATTTCTGTTAAATAAAATATCTAGCTTTGCAATGAACTTTCAATTTGATCATTTTTACCATAATCTTGGTAATTTTTAATCATCTTATTTGGATAATTATGTATAATAAATGTTGACAATAGCTACTTTTAACTAACACATTTTTACCTTAATGATCAAGCATTTAAATAGACACAACTCACTCATTACCATTTAACTGTTGTTTGTCTGTACATCATGAGCTCAGCTTTCCAGTTGAAACTATTAATGCCTTGCCAAAACTGTTCAATCGTGTGGATTACCCATAAACCGAAACTAGTAAGAACCCATAATACCGCACACAAAAAACATTTGCCACAAATTTCCATTAGCATAGGGCTGTTCCGATTCAGTTGTGATTCTCATCAAATCCTATGTAAATCGAGATGCCTGTGATATGCAGGGATCAATCTTTTTTTAATGCGGCGTATGAAGATGTAATGCAGCCTATATGCTTTTGTGATCTCAACTTAACTTCCGGTAAACATCCACAAAGATCCTGTACATTATTCCTGATGATTTTCTGATGAAAAGCAAAGAAACTTTTTAGATCATCCGCTGGGGAGAAAAACAGTTAAGCATGGAAGGTCAGAAGACAAACTGACCTCTGTAACCTTTCCAAGCATTTGATACATCTCATCCAGGACGCCAGAGGCATTACTTTAAATGTGAGTGCGTATTTCAGATGACTACTTTATAGCTTACCTTAGGACACCAGCTAATATCATTGTACCTTAACAATAAATAATTCGTGTAAATTGGAGGAAGTAAATCACCTTGTTTGTCTTAAGGATTTTGGGTGTTTCTCAGTATGCGTTCTACAGCGGTCTTCTGTCCGTCTCTACCTCATCATCAACCGCCAAAGTTCTGTTCCAAGACTCAGGACCACAGGAACTGAGGACGTACGAAAGTTACCCGGATGTACTTCTTGATATCTAAGATGCATTGAATCTGTCCTTAAACTTACCGTACCTGCTAAAACTCCCAGAAGTAACTGCGGCGTAACAATGGTAGACACACAACTGTTGCTTCTTTAAAAAAAAAAAAAAGTTGTATACAATAAAACCACAATAGTAATTGCGTAATTGTCTATATGAGAACGTTGCAATGTTGCATTAAAAATCCTTTGAGGGTCATGTGACTTGAAGAAAGATTGTAGAACATGTAAATGGTACCAGAGATGCATTCTCTGTCCTCACGTCTTTCAGACTTCTACGTCCAAGGCTCCCAGTCTTCACAAGATCATAATTCCGTTCTTTGCGTTCTTGGAATTGAGAAACACCCTTTGTGAGCTTTGGCAGACTTTTACCTTATTGATACTCAGAGATATTAAAAAAATTTGAATGTATTATCTAGAGATATATAAAATTAACAAATACTGAAAGGCACTAGGATGCAAAATAAATAGGTTGAAGTGTAACATGCACAGAATAGAAAACATAGGTGACGGATAAACAGTTGAATGTTCTGTATATATTAAGGTGTAGACTTTGTCAGATCAAAATAAATAATTGAGGAAAGGTCTCTGGAGCTCAACCTCGAGGCAGACGTTAAGGATAGGTTATATAATGCTCATAAGGTATATCTATCTTTTTAAAGGCTAGAACATTAATGTGAGGAAGGGGAAAAACTTGATAGTAAAACTTTAGTCATTCTTGTTTACCTTAAATATTTTTAACATTCTTTAAATATATGCTACGCAACGCCACACTACAACCTCATGTGTGAAAAGCTTTTCCGAGCGAGTGGCATAAACCACGGATTTCCCCGGTTTTCTCGCTATATCAGCAGAATTTGATTTGGGTACATGCCAAATCAACAGGCTCGCTGATGTTGACCAGATTAAACCCTTAGGTATCGAAATTCGGAACGAATAAACATGATTTATTTTGATGCTCTATAGTATCGAGGTATTCCGGTAGGTGCCAAAAAATACGAACTTGAAACTCAGTCTTTATTTGAACAGAATTACTGTACACAAAGTGTGAGCAGTTACTTTTAATGTAACACTGCATAATAAGAAAGTGCAGCAGAATAAAAGTGTTTATATCTGTCTGTCACTGTTTGTTATGTGTTTCCCGACGGAAGGATGTCTCAGATCCTAGTCATTCCTCTTATAAATAATTTTGAAAACATTTAAAAATCCCCCACAATGCAATAACCTTTTATTTATTGACATCGCCTCATTTCAATCTATTTTATTCCATTTCAATCACAACTGTAAATACAATTCATTCATTCATCACGACAAATTCCGTGTAAGCACACGTTTTCTGATTCGTATTATGATATAGAACTCTTAACCGTTCAACTAGATGGGGTAAACGTTTGTAAACAAACTTTATGTTCGATTTACAAAGTCAGACTTGAAGTCAATAAGTAAGAAGGTTTACAGTTTTGAAAGATAAGACAAATGGGCGGAAGGACACACACGGTCATATAGAAAGATATAGATTAAAGTTGAAAAGTGAAAGTCGTTTTTTTTTACATGATGATGTTTGCATGATGGAACCATCCGACCCCCATGTCTACAATGTTTTGATGCAAAGACATAGCCGGTTGCTAAGCCAATAAGTTATGTTGCTATGGTTGTGGCTTGTGAGATTTAAATAATAATAGATCAAGTCACAACCAAAACGCACAAACTCCCAAATGGGGGAAACCACAGGTTTCGACTACATTTTCTAAAGTTTGTTCCAATGTTAAGCCTTTTTAAGAATTTTTTGTTAAGGATTTTTGATGGTTTTGAGGGTAGTTAAAAAAAAAAGAACCTGGATCAGATAAAGAGATGTATGAGAGGAGGTCTGACCAGACTGGCGGTCTGTGGGAAGTTTGGTGGAAGTAGTTTAAAAGCTCGATGAGAAGTAGCGATCAGAAAGAAAATTTGGTCTCAGACGACGTAGGAGATGTTCATGTTGGCTCTCACACATCTGCACACCATGTTTGTGACATTTTAAACGAGAACTAACATTATGTAAAGATAAAATTGGTTGCGGTATGCATCGCATGCAAACTGCTACTTTGTTTTCTGATCACAATGTGATTATTTTAGGTGTTAGATATGTTAAGAAGGGCAACCACCTTCTTAAAATAAAATAGAGTCTAAAATAATCCGGTAGGCTGTCGAGAACTTTAGTGCTGGAAGTAACAGCTTTACCATATTTGTCAATCCTACTTGTGAAGTCATTATTATGAACTAATGTTCAAGTGCTTTGTTGTCTCAAATGTGGAGGAAACCAGGTTCATACTTGTGCGTGTCTTGTGAAATTGTCACAGGTATCACGTTCCTGCAGTGATTGTCTGCTGACCCTGGCATACGTACCCACAACCTATCGCTTACAAGTCCAACTCTTTAACCAGAGATCCCATCACTGTCTATATTTGCTTCTAGACACATGTAGGTCATTACCCATGATTGGTCAATGATAAATGCTTCAGATTAGAGCATTCTAATTTTAAGTCAAACACAATAGAAGCAAAACAGGCGATATTTGTTTTCTAGCAGCAACACTCATAGAAGCCATCATTAAGTGCACTTATGTAAGGATCAGGGCCTACCAATTTGTTAAAGAAGGGCTACATGTACTGTACAGTAAATGCAATGAAAACGTAGAATATGTGCACTAGACCAGTTTTGAAAGCCATTGTAGTAAGCAATTCCAAATGGTTCTTGCAGGTTATGGTGTCGGAGGAGTCAGCCGGTAGCAGAAAGGATGAAGAAATTGGGCAGTCACCGGTCCCTGATACATCAGAAATAGACCATACAGCTTCACTTGAATCCAGACTGAGCTCTGTCCCATCGCCCCCTTGCAGCTTGAAACTGGAAAAAAAAGATCGATCGACGTCCAGTAAGTATCCCTGAGTTATCCCCTTTAAGCTTTTGGGGCGTTTTCTTTGTAGTATTCAATGATTGTGTTATCGTGTAACTCTTTAAAATCACAAAGCATCATAGTTTTATCAGAGATAGATTGAAGAAACAGTGTCTGACAGTTGACTATAAAACTATAGCCAGTAAAGTACAATGCAAAGGTGAGAATCAACGGTCGGTTTATCAGCTTTAATTCTTCTCTATCACTTGTGTCCTGACATTGCTGAATTTTAAACTAAATGTTTGTTCATGTCCTGTTATTAAGCCGTCAACCACTATCTTTTGTTTAATTAAGACTCTAAACTTGAAGATTCTTAGTTAGGTGTTAAAATACTAATGTTAAAATAATACAATCAATACTGAATCTAAATTCTTAGATGTGCAATTGTTTAGGAATGTGGACCGAAGACTTAAATACATTGACACCTCGCTATCCACTTCCTTCAGTTGCGGCGAAACATCAACATGAACTTCCACAAGTGGAAGGATTAGTTTAGAATAAAACAGACAACGCGTTTGGCCTTTTTCTGCACACAACAAATGTCACAAAAGGGAATGGCAGGATGAACTGGCAATACTTTGTGATGTTTCACAACCGAAAAACAAGTTGGCTTAAACAAATGAGATGGCTCCCTCTGGCTGTTGTTAGAGAGAAAAGATATTAAAGATTGTTAATGAGTTTTATTTGAAATATTGAACCAAACATCTGTGGTCTTCTTTTATACTTCTACACCTTTTCAAGAGTAAAGGTTTTCTTTTAATAAATACTTGTTGAGGCATTATTACATAGAACCAATACAAATTGAAATTACAGTATATGGTAATATTGTAAAAAAGCACTTTTTTACGTACTTTAAAGTGAACATGTTAGCTCTGCTCATTTTAAGAGTTATGTTCTAAAGTGTGACTGTACATTTTACTGTTAGAAGATGCACATTCCAAACAAAAACCGCATAGCTGGAGGACAATGTGACATAGAATGATGGGAACTGTAGTTTTAATCTCAAACGCCGCAAATGTTAAAGATAATTGTGTTCCATAAAAACTTTATGAAATAGGCTCGACAAACGCTTCAAAATACTTCCAGATATGTAAACAAGAGCAGGTTCTCATTGTTTCTACTGCAGTAAATGCGGAAACTGATTGTAACACGGATCCCACTTGCAGTCTTACTGCTAAATTACAATTAATAAATTATAGAATTTATTTGTTATTTTATAAATGACCTGTGTATTTCAAGTTCTTTTTTGTCAAAACTATATACAATATTTGCCATCATGTGTATTGCATTTGTTTTGTTATTTTGTAAAGTTTGTGAATTTTTTTGGAGTTCAATTAATATAATCCAGGTGAATTATAATATATAATTCTTTTATAGGGATTTCATTTTACTCTAAGGTAATACTTCAAAATCTTCCAGAATTTCAAAGCATAGACAAGGGCACATAGAGGTCTAAATGTTGTCATTTGTTCTGCTTTGCTGGTGCAGTTGCTTTAAATTTGTGTGTTTCCATATGAGCTGTCCGTTGTGCCGGAGACGAGCCAGTTTAGTTTAAATAAAGAAGGGTCCACGTTTAAGCTTGAGGTTGTACGAGGTCTGTGTTTAAACTTTAAAGGCCTTTCTTGTCACAGAAGCACAAAAGATCACTCTCAGATGGAAGATAAAAGCAGCTGTAGATGACACTATGAGCAGGTTGTTGAGGAGCAGACTGGGGAGTGAGTGTGTGTTTTAGAAGGTTTGTGCATTACTTTTCTAATGGGTGTTGCAGTACCACGGCTGGAGAATATTAAGTTACCGACATATCTGACTTTAGTAAAGCTTAAGGAAGATTAAGAAAGTGTGTCTTTGAATGTTGGGAAAGAGTGGTGAATGGGTTTCTTAGTTTGGTGTATGTAGTGTATGCTTCGCCTGCTGGATCGAGGAATTAAGATGGAGACAGTGGCTTGGACCAAAATCCAAAGTTATTAGTCTCTTCGGGGGTAGGCCGCTGCCTCAAATACACACTAAATCATGTGTGAGATTTGTGTTTCTGTTGCATCGTGCTCGTGTCAGCATCGCTGCTGAGCCACAAGTCTGCTCTGCGGCGACTCCGTGGCTCCTAAAAAGCTTTTGTTTGGCCTCAGACTACATAGCCTCATTTGCTTAGACCCGTTTCAAACAGCCTGGAATCCTGGACTTGAATACCACCAATGTGATCCGTCAAAGGTGTTCACATTGTTCAGTAGATTATTTAGTAGCGGTGCACAAAGAATGAGGTACGATTTGAACCATTAAGCAGTGTGCAAAATTTGAAAACAGTTCAACCCCACAGTAATTATAATAATTGACATTGAACTGTTTAAATGAAGACATACTGTAAAGAATGGGTTACATTTACCGTCGCTCTATTTGCATTTCTCTTCATAAAGAACATGAGTTTTCATGTTTCATGTTTTCTTTGACATTCTGCGCCGAGACTAATGTGCTGGTTTGGTTTGGCATGATTGTTTGTGACTGTGAGGACTCACAGCCCTTAGAGTTTACATTTTAAACAAGATACATTTTAAATCTTCTTTTCAACATAGCTATTGTCCTTAACGGGCAGTAACAGTGGCACCCTGCTTTGGTTATCATCTGAGCTTTGTGGTTGGCTTTCCTTTAAAAGCATGAAATTGAACTTCAATGACAGTGATCTTTGCCTTTTCTGTTTACAATCCCACTGGACACCCTGTTACTAAAATGAGCTGTCGATAACTCAACGTTGTTCACCGCTTATGCTGTGGCCATCTGATAAGCATTTTGCAGAGCAAACTTCTAATCTGGGAGGCCAAAGGCGATCCGTGCTGCTTTGAACTCTGTATTTGAGCTGTCTCGTGAGAATGCTGTAAACAGAAGGGTGAATCATGCCAAACAAGCTCTAAATATGGGTAATCTTCACTTTTTAACACCAGTTTATCGTAAATGGAACCCAACTTATGCTGTGAGTATGCAAGGGATGCTACTGCTGTGTATGAGCAAATCTTATTCATTCTTGCAATAATAGCTGAAGTTAAGCTGAAATGATTGTTACTGCTCACTGATAAATCTAAAGCTTATGAATATTCCACGCTCATTAGGATTTTGAAGATCTTAATGAAGTGTATTTGTTCGTTGATGTCCACTACACGCCCATGAAGCAAAGTTAGCTTCCAGATTCTGGTTGGCTTCCAAATTCTAAGTTCCCAATAAAAAATATACAGCCAAAGGGCAGTTAAGTAGGAACCTATGGTTATTTTACACTTTTTTACAATTAAAATATAAAATATGTGTTTAGGTACCAATATTCAGTTTTTTAATGGATTCAGCATCATCTTGATCCTCTGACTATTATATTCTTAGAGGATACATTTGAAGAAGAGCACTTAATAAAAACGATCCTTTTATAAAAATGAATTTCCTACTTCAGTATGTCTGTCAGCATAGGCCAACCCCCTAACCTCAACCATCAGCACCGCTGGTGTCCTGCACAACATCATCAGGATTAAGAGTGACATGGTCTGGCTGTGGTTCTTCATCCTGAGGGACGTTCGGCTCCAGTCTGGCTGATGGGGACCAGCTGGGATTACATATGGTGTTGGCAGCTCGTTTTTTAGTCCACATCGACAAACACACACAGTCTTCGTGAACCTCTCACCCCTTTTAGTACTCGCTTCCTGGATTTACATAATATCTGTACACCTTCACCCCGATTCAGATGACACATTCATCTCACTATTATGCAAACACCTTCTATTCTGATACGAAGCCTTTGACTCCCTCTCAGCCTATTTCACTTTGATTTATAGACTTTCAGACTCATATTGCCTCTCACGCTCTATATCATACCCTCCCAGCCTGACTTAAACCTTTGCCATTCTCGGAGGGTCTCTTTGTAAGAATGTACATGTATTAATCAATTGTCCAGTACTAGGCTGGCAACAGATTGATGTGGCAGCATTTTTATATGTAATCCGTCCATGACACAATTTTCTGTGATAAAATGTTTGATGTCTGATGTTGCATTTTTTATGTTAGGACTTTTGATATTCCATTTCTTACATGCCTCCTGGATCGTTCGCTCTGCGTATTTTGCCACACCTGAGCAAATGATCAAAGGCTGCTGACCAGTGGACACTCCAGAGGAAAACTTCTCCTTCGAGTCCAACTCGAAACCAGAGCCTCATCGAGTGTCAGGTGTGTGAGCGGGCATCACTGCCCTTACTTTTGTAAGTGCTGTTGGAGATTGAGGACTTCAAGGGAAGCCCTAACCACACTCTTGGTGCAGAGGGTGAGCTGTGTATACATTCTGGACTGAATAAAAGTAGATGATTTCTGCTGCTTGCCTGCTCCAGCTGTCCCTTGTCACCGCTGGTCGAGCCCAGCTTTCCAAGGTCAAGCGGACCTCCTCTCCAGCCTTCAAGAAGGTCCCTCCCTGACTCTCACCGTCTCTGTTGTTGCCAGCCAGTCCATCAGTCTGCTGGCACCTGGAGACACCCAACCTTAGCATCTGTACACCCTCCCTCTTGGGTCAGATAAACTTTGGTATCTCCAGCCAACCTTGGGGGTTGAGTATCCTAACGGTACTCGACAATTCGCTATCTCTGGGCTTAAGTCCTCCAGCTAAGCACTATCACTCCACCCCATGGATCTATCTATTGCACCTTCTTCCCTTCTACCTCCATCTTCGGTCACTCTGGTGTTGCCACAGTCTTTAGGATCCCCGCATCACCGGCCTAAGCCACCAATTTCTCCTCGGCCCTAGAGTACATAGGCGTCACCCTGGCTGTCTATTTTTTTGCTCTTTGGTTCTCCTCGGTGTACAGATGGGGATGTTTATGCCCTTTTCTGTCTGGTCTTTGTTCTTTATTGTGTTTTAAGTAACATGTGAATTCTGTTAGGCTCATGTTAGAATTACTCTTGTGCATTCACAGAGAGATTTCCTTTATTGCAGTTATTTGTGAAACATAAGTAATAAACGAAACACTTGTGTCCTCTCCATCAATGGAACATCATCATGAAAGCATTATCTACCCATGATCTTTGCATAGTATCAGTGTTTGTTTGTGCGTACATGTTTGTGTTAAGGAAGGAGAAAACTGGCAGAGATGCAATCTGATGTCTTATCCTGAGTCTCTGGTTAATTCTGGTTAAGTCACAATGGTGAACGACCTGTAAGGCGGCTATTGCAGAGAGATGATCTGAAAGACGTCCTTAAAAATCACCCCAAATATGTCAAATTCATTTACTTTTTTGTATTAGGCAGAAACTTTTATCTAAAGCTATTTGCATTGCATTTTTTTTGTTTGAAATTTAGATTTTGAGTATGTGCAATCCCTGGTAATACGCCCACGACTCTGTCTGTGCTAAAGCCTTCCTTTAACCACAGGAAAACTTTATGTATTAATTATCTTGAGATGACTTTTGTATAAACACATCAAAATCTATTTTTTTCCTTTATTTTATTGTATTATTGTTCATTTACATTGTTATCTTTGGTAAAAGGCCTTCGCCCTGATGAGCGCTAATGGTGACGGTTTTAATAATGTATCAGCCGTTTAAAGTTGTGCTTTTACCAGGTTAAGTGTCTGGCTAATAGTGACACAGTTTACCTCCTGCACATGAATAAAGTATGAAGCTCACAGCTATAGTGCAGAGAGCTTGCCAAGGGCTCTTCGTTCATGTTTACCTTCTTGTAGTTGATTTTTATGGTGGGGTTTTAGCCGACACCGATTTTTTTGCATGTGTATCAAGGCACATATCTTTGCACCTGAAAACATGCATGTTTTATTAGTCTGATCACTTGATAACACAACACAACTAGGATTTAAGAGACACTAGGTATGTGTAGCTCTGCTCTCATAGACGCTGTTATATCTTTCATGGCTTTGTGTTTATGATTGATCGGTCTGATTAAAGCATCATCCTGGCAACGGTTTTAAAGAGAAAAATGTGTAAAAGCTATTTGTTTCCATTTTACATGTCAACACTGTTGCTGTTTGGTTACACCGGCAAATCCATCCAGGCAGAGAAATGTATTAAAAGTGACAGTTTATGTACAGGTTCAAGTTTTAATACATGATTTGTTAATCTGTGTTAAAATTAAGTGGTGCATCCCAACTTGAATAAAAACCTTTAGATCATCTCTTTTTCTAGATTATCTTCTAATTTATCCTTATCGGTTTCAATTTTATTTACAACCTCACGGCACCGAACCATAATATATACAACCACTGTCAAACACACCAAACACAAAGATGCTGAATCACATTTTCCAGTACCGTGGAGCTGTATCACGGGCTTTATAGGTCATCAGAAAGATTTTAAAGTTTAACAATCAGTCCAATGCTGAAAGAACCAGGCGAATGTACGTAATATTGTTTGTGTAAGAAATCTGACTGCCGCGTTTTGAAGTAGTTGGCTAGTAGTGCATCACAATTTTCTAGTCTTGACGTCATGAATGTGTGAAGGAACCTTCTGCATAAGATATTGAAAGCACATGATGTCATTTAGATATATTCTTAAGATTAAAAAACAATAGTTGAGCAGTATTCTTGGTTGTATGGCGGTTTTCCATCCAATAAGTACTACTTCTTTATCAGAGTCCAGCATATAATGGTTCTTGACAGTTCATCCTGACCAACCGAAGAAAATAATTGCAGTCCCTCCTTAGGGGAGCGGTAATAATAAATGTTTACTCTGTAGCTTTTAACCAAACTAACTGAGTGCAGCTGTCAAACGTCAGATGAGGAATGGCCCTCCGGGCTGAGATTGGCTTCTCCAAGGTTTTTCTCCCTTTATTCATTAATGGAGTTCGGGTTCCTCACCACAGGGTCATGTTGACATGCCAGATTCTTTTGTAGCTTGATAGCAGTAACAGACTTGCATCTTCTACAATACCATCTATTGGACTCAGACTTTGAAATGACCATCTCTATTAGACTTAATCCCTATGTGTATGGTTTTAACTCTATTTAAAAACTTGCTTAAGGCTTTATGAGATTTCTTGTCTTCCATATTGCATTCTTTTGTCTTTGTATTGTGCAAAGCGCATTGCACACCCATATGATTAATGTTGTTTCATAAGGAATCACATTTCCTTAGTATTCATTTATGTGTGTTTTCCATTGTATTTATTTGATAATATAAATTTAAGAATGATATTTTTATAAGCGTTGTTACTAGCATGTGTTTGTGAGAGAGGACTTGGTGTGTGTCTGTATGATGGAGCTGTGCAGGTTGTCTGTTTTATATACGTTTGATAGACAGGTCTAACATCCAGCGACTCCTGCAGCTCTCTTTTAGTTATTAATGACTCTCTCTTTAGCATTCGGCCCGTCTTTCTGTCTATAAGAGAAACTGGGTCACAGTCATCACATGAGAGTTCATCATACAGCGTTTGTGCGTCAGATGCTGATAATATAAATAATACAATATCATTATTGCATAACAAATACATTAATGATAGTCCAGGAGATGTGGGTAGAGCCGTCTAGTGAACCTGAAGGGCACTCCAGTCGGTGACGGGAGCATCTTCTTACTGTATGTCTCAATATAACGCTGACAGTGGTTTCTTATAGCTACTATGCCAGAGATTTAGTGTCAGAATTGGAAAAAAAAATTGTAAGCAGCAATAAACTTATGTATAAACAAATTTGGGATTGTAATGTCACTCATACAAAAGCATTTTCTCCTATTCGCAGCTGATGATAAGAGAACATGACTGATGCTTTAATAATTGATCATTTTTTCAGCATGGCAGTCTTCTAGTCCTTAAAATGTCACTCATTGATTCTAGACTTCTGTTTGAACAAAGGCGATGTTTTTGATTGGTCAGTTTCATTGGACTGGCCGATAGTTAACTCCTGGTCTGTGTTTTCTATTGGTCTGGCTAGTAAATGTAAATTTTTTTATTAGTGATGCTCTTATCGATCGGCTTGACCGCTCGCTAAACTTGGCCGATCTTCTGAACAGCAATTGATGACGTCAAAGCGTGATGACGTACATGATGAGTGGGGATGTTAATATTTTGGTAATGCAACCCCATTGTAAATGAAAGTATTCACTGTATAATGAATACTTTAATTACTAAGTACTCTGATAAAACTATAGTTGTACCTTCATTACATATTTACTGTAAAACTGTAACAAAAGAAATGTAACAAAGGCAATATTTACAGGAGCACTTTATATAAAAAGCATTAACGGTGGTGGGAAGCGTATATATAAGTAATATAAGCTTGAAACAGTAGAATGGGCATTGGTATCAGCCCATCATCACGACAAAAAAACGGTACTGGGAATCTGGGGCAAACATCCTGATCAGAGCATCCCTATTTTGTATTATTTAATTTGTCATAAAATAACTTTATAGTCATATTTTATATTAAAATTGTTGGATTAAATAAGCAGTTTGGTGCATAGATTATCTGGTTCTGACTCATTTAAATTTAGCTGTGATTCTTCTCGGACAGGGATTTAAAGTGACCCTTAGTAAGAAGTATTTATTAAAAATGCATTTCTTACTAAACATATATTTACTGACATGTCTTAAACTAATTTAACCTTATTTGAAGTACTATTCATACACAACGCACATTTGTTTTAATGTATGCAGGGGGTATGCAGTGATACTTCCCATTATCTTCCGATCTGATTCCAACGATGTTATCCCTTTTGTAGTTTCATGCTCCTGGTGAACTTCTTCAAGCATCATTGTTAAGGTGCTCAGTGGTGGACTGGGAAAATAATTGAGGCTAGGATTTTGACTCAACCCTCAGGGTCCTCTGCTGCAGTCACCACTACCCAATTCATGTTGTCCACTGGAAAGAATCATTTGGAGGCTAAACCTATTAGGTGATGGAACCGGGAGATAAACAGATGCAATATAAATGAATAAAAAATGGCGATTAAGGGCCAATTAAGGGCCTATTTTCTTTGGATTTAGTAGAAATTTAAATGTTATTCACTCATAAAGAGTTGCAGGTTACGTTTTTGCACCTCAGCTTTGTTGTACATTTCACATATCAGATTTCAGATAATCATTGTTTTTATCATTATAAAAAAATCACTGCATATCCCGATCTCCCAAGCAGCGCCTTATAGACTTCACGCTTTACATCACAGGTGTTGATGATAAAAGGGCGATAAAATTTTACTTCTTGACGTAACAAGACTTGCTACATCACAGCGGCACTTACATATTGTTGCTTTTTTGTTGGTTTGATTTAATCTATTGTATGTGCTTTGGATGAAAGTGTCCATCGTCCAAATTATTATATACATTTAATGTAAATGTATATTTTCACCAACTTGTTTTCTTTTACTGTCTTTGGCCAGGTCATTTGGTCTCTTCACATTTTTACATGCTTCCTTTGTGTTTCTGCTTTGTATTTACGCTCCAGTTTTTACACGATTTAGTAAGATTTTAACTCCGTAACTGCTTGGTTTATAGATTGAGAGGTCCAATTAATTTGAAGTTGCATTCCAGGCTATCACATATCAGGGTGATCATCTGCACAGCGACAGCCGGCAGGCCAGAACGACTTTGAGGTCACCGGGAGAGGACCTGCTATTCCCGATGGCAAGTGTCTTGCTTAAGTGTCCACTTGACCCACTTGCTTTCACGTGAAAATCCTCTGCTGGAACTGCTGGAATAGTTCTTTTCCCTCTTATCTTCCATCTTTTCAGATTCTTTTGTCTGTGCATTTTGGCATGACTGACAGCAGCTTCATTGGCAAAATATCTAATGCAAAATAGGCAAACTAACAAACTTTACACGGTACAATTATTTTCATGTTGGCAGTTGCTGGCTTTGATAAAAACAAATATAATTTCCCTTAATTGTTTCAAATAAATAGCATACAAAGAATAGAAACCATATAAAATCTATTCAAATGAATCAATAAACAAAAATTTTGTGTTTTTGTCAATATTGTGTTTAATATTTTTATGTTTTTTCGTCTCTGATGAAAACAATGCAAATTAAATTTATTCTTTTAAACAATTTATTACCTTCCAGGTTAACTTCATTTCAGAACGTAAGATAAGGCTAAATATGAAAACATTTGGACCACTGTATCATAAAAAGTAATGCAGCAATAACAGACAACTTCATAACGATTCAAACGTGTGATCAGCAAAGGTTAAATTTAAATAAAATATATTAAATATGATTAAATAAATAAACAAATTAATTTTATTATGTAGTTAGGTTTACTTATTTCATTCTATATAATTTAAGTTAACAACGTTCCTTTGTTTTCATGTCCATTTTTGCAAACGGACTGCAAGACAGTCTAATAAATTAAATATTTGCTTTAAATGAATCGAAATAAAACAAAATCGGTTTAACTTTTTGAAAAAAATGAAATTTGATGCAAGAATAACAACGATAAAAATGTGACCTAAAACTAGACTATTAGCCTACTTGTCTTTGTACCGTTGGTCGCGTAAAGCAACAGATTAAAGTGAATCATCTAAAATATCATATCACATTTCTCTTGTAGTTTACTTTTGCTGTCGATGTTGCAGGTGGCTCTTGGTCGGCCACAAATGTAATTAAAGAATGCTTCTGTTCTAGCTCTGGATCATGTAAAATGTACCGTTTCATCAAGTTTTAAATCTCGTTCTTGACATTTTACAAACATTGGAAGTTTGACCAGAATTTCCTCCAGACATGGATACGTAGATGTGGCATGTTTTAAATGTCCCACTTTCTTGCACATGAAATTGGATCATTCACAGTCTGTTGGGTCAGGAGTCTCTCATTAACCTGCAAGCAATGAGATCACAAATGTAAAAGTCATGTTCACTTTTGTATTGAATGTGCTTGCATGTGTGCTTGTGTACCATCTCTTATATTCTGCTCAGTAAAGGTTGGCAGAGCAGGTAGCGGAAAGTTTAAGTGTTCCTCTTTTCCTTGAATGTTGCTGAGTTCTAGGAGTTGGGTCCTATGAGTCTTCGCTCATTCATCAATGCAGCTCAACTCTCACGGTTCTTAGGTCAGGACAGAGATCAGAATTTAAAGGACTGCCTGGGTTGGGTAAAGGGTCACTCAGGTCAGTGTGTGCGCGGAGAAGAAGACGAGTAAAGAAACACAAAGATTAAAGGTTTCTCTTGGAGACGACCCTTTGCTGATCTCTGACATTTGTGCATGTCAGAACACTGAGACCTTCCAGTACGTGAGAAAGTGATGAAAACATCGAACAATTTTGATTTGAAAGTGGGTGACTCCACTAGGGAGCAGCAGTCAGCCTCGGAGTCTCTTGTATGACAACCGGGAGGTGTAAATTGTGTGCAAAAATAACATGTGTGTGTATGTTGCATGTGAAGGGATGTATGTAAAAGGTGTCTCAAAACAACATCAGCATAAGGCTCTTGTACTGGTATCGGCAAAAGCAAACACTCATTATCTCTTTATCGGCAAAAGCAAACACTGATCACGGCATCTGTTAGTTAAGCAGCCATTTACCCATTCAGTGAGTAGTGAACACACACACCGCAAGTCGTGAACACACACCTGGGGCAGCGGGCAGCTGTTACTGCAGCGCCAGGGGAGCGAACCGGGGGTTAGGTGCCTTGCTTAAGGGCATGTCAGTCGTTACATGTCTGTATCGCCACAATAGAGTCACTGTTTCATGATCAGCACAGTGAGCATTTGATCTAGAGCTATATTAGACACTGTATAGCTGAACTATATATACACATATATATATAATATTTGAATAAGGGCTGCACGGTTATGTCAAAAATCATAATTGTTGACTATTCACCTTGATATTGTAATTGCAATAATTATCGACGATAAACAGATTTTAAGTTTTGAAAAAAAAAAACAACGTTCAGCTGCATGGTAAATCTTTAACATTTAATGTTAAGTAAAAAAGTATATAATACATAACTTAATCATTTGTTAAATTAAAAATGTAAAAACATCCAAAGCAAATATCAGTAGGACAAGTTAATTTAGAATTCGCTGCTTCACCACTGTGTTTAGTGACTTTACAAACGGTTGAAACACACAGATATGAGCACAAATGGACAGCTGTAATTATGAATTTTTGATGATTATGTAATTGTACTACCCATAATTGTAATCCCGATTAATTTTTTGATTGATTGGGAATGACTTGTTTGAAGGGTTTTTCATTAGGGGAACGCCATTTGATGGTTTATCCCAAACTAAAGTGTTCAATGTAATCTCACCGTAAAGGGCCCTTAATTGCCAGGGTAAGATTTTGTCGAAAGAGACAGTCATGCCCTATACCCTTCAAGGCTATGCACTTCAAAGACATGAGGACATACTGATTCTTATTTCTGTTTGGCAAATCCCCTGTCCTTAAATGAGAGTTCTGCCCACGGAAGTATAGCTTAATGATCGATCATACTTTGTAATACATGTAATGTTTGTGCAGTTTTATAATGAGAAATTGACTGTGTTGTGTATAGACCCTGTAGCTGTTAGATTGAAATAAAAAGATATATAAGAGCACCGAATTAAATTATACTGATACTTTATTTTACTTGTTTTATTATACAGCACGACTCTGGTACTGTATTAGCTGTTCAGATGAATATTGTCTCTATAAGTACTTTCAATTTCATGGAAATGTTTCTTGCATTAACCTGCCGTTTATCATTGAAATGTTTTAAGCTGTGATTTCACACGGTGAGCTCTGAATGACTCGCAAACAAATGATAAATTTGAACCAGAGTTTATAAAGAGAGTACAGAATTTTTATTGTAATTGTGTTATGTTAATGTTTTTTGTAAATTCTGTTAATATTGATATTTATATCTTTCACATTGTATACAATAAGTTAACTTCCTTTACATTTGATATAGTGGTTTGAATTAGACAAGGGTGTAACTAAAAAACAACATTCTAATTTTCAGATTGCAATAAACATGACAAGTTAAATCATTTAAATAATAAAACATTTAATTCATGTAGGTTCATGTATTGGATAAAAAATAGTTCAATATAAATTTGTTAATTCTCATTTATATTTACAAAGTGTTGTCTGTAAATTACTGTAATGTTAAGAAGTGTGTTTTGATGGTTTCAAAATGACAACATCAACAAACGTTACTGCACACTTTTAAATTTACAACTGATACACATTTACAAAAAAATTATTTCTGATAATAAGCAAAAGAAACTCATGTGGACCATTACTTAGCTAAACTTACGAGAGGTCATTCAATATCTTAAATTTAGACCAAGCTCAACTGATAGAGGTCAATGTTCTTTATTCTTTAAATGTGATAGTCACAAACTAATTGTTTATTTTATAAAATGACACTACAATAAATTCACCAAAAACCTTATTCCATGCAATTCTTATAAAATGAAATAAAATAATACTATTAAAATATAAAACCACTAGCCAGACCGATCAACAAACTCAAACCAGAATTAAAAATGAAACGGTCTATAGCACTTTTCACAGCTTTTTGTAACATTATGATATTATTGTAATATTCATTAATAAAACTAAACTTAAATAAATGGCAAGTTGGATTGTAAGAAACTATAAATTGATTTATTTAAGTATATCATTTAAGTAGTAGACTGAGCATTGTATTTTCAAAATATAAATTACATTCAAAAAGAGAGGAAGTGAAGTGATATGGCAAAGAACAGTTTCCCATACTCAGAATTTGTGCCCATCAAAGTTCACACACGCACGCACGCGCGCACACACACACACACACACACACACACACACACACACACACACACACACACACACACACACACACACACACACACACACACACACACACACACACACACACACACACACACACACACACACACACACACACACACACACAGTGGTCAGCACTACAGTGCCCAGAGAAGAGAGAGCAATGTTCTTTTACTCCCCTCATACATTATATTCTTAGAGATACACCATAATTCAAAATTTATTGTGTGGTTCAGTTTGCTTTATTTTGTTTTTAAGAATTACTTGTTAGAGAGAAGAGTTGGATTCTTCAAAGGAGATACTGATGCACTTTCTCCTAATCAAATCCTTTTCGTCTGATGTGCCGTGTGGACTAACGATGAACACGATGTGTTTGACCTCTTAGACACACACATGCTCACATCAGCACCAACTCTCCATTATCGGTACTTCACTGCACTTGTGTTCGAGAACACCGGCAGATGGAATGTGACCGCTGGACTGGGTAATTGCTAACCCATGTTCTCTGTGATGACAGGGTCAGTTTGTGCTCATAGAGCTGTTAAAACACACACGACCAGCGTTAACACACAAACCATCTAATGGTTTCTACGGGGAATAGAACATTCGTTTGTGAGCTTCACTCACATTTCACAATCATTTCCCAAACGAAATGACGTCTGTCTACTGGAGGAAGCTATTAGATTCATTTTAATCCCAATGTGACTTGATATCGCTTATGATAAAGATATTTCAATGCCAGCTATTTTTGTATCTGAAATATCCTCTCAATAGTTCTTTTGTCCGTACAAATTGCTCGTAAATAGATTCGCAGTATACTAAGCACTGAATAAATGTTTCCAAATACATTTCAGTATATTTGTTTTTTACTACCCACAGAAAGAGTAAAATCCCTGCAAAAGTTCACTTGACATTTTTGCTGCAGCTTTTGACCTTTGATATCCGAGCTGACCCCCTGCTCTCTGTGGTACAGGTAAAGCCCGAGGCGGGGTTAGAGGTCAAAGGTCAGACACAGTACGGAGCTTTGCATCGCCTTCGGGACGGACTGCCAAGCGTACACTCGTACACGAAAAGACCTTTGCATTTGTCTCTGTCTTCCTCCATCTCTCCTTACCCGCCAAACATCAACAATGTCAGACTTGTTCATGCTTTCTGTACAAACATATCTTCCCTGTAATTGCAGTGTTTGATTTAATTAAGGAAGCGCTTCTCTTTAGATTTTACTTTTTACAAATGTCACAGTAGAGTGCTCTTTACACAACAATAATAGATAGTTGTCTTGAATATATCGTTATTTGGTGAGTTCATTGTTAATACATAGATGTGATTTTGGTATTAAAACCTTATTTTAAATCCACATACTGCAGACATACTTTATGGATGAAATGCTCACTGGGTCATTCTATGAGTCCGTAAGGTTTGATAAGATGCATAAGGCCAACTTTTCTCCTAAAGGTTGATTCTTGATTCCAGGATCCTCGTTGACAATATATATGTATATATGATCAAATACTATTCATAAAGAAAAATCGTTCTTCTTTATGTTTGACTCACCCCATCACTCTAACTGTTTTATCTATAAACAATGTACTGTTGCTTTAAATGACATCATCTAAGCTTTAGAACCACCATGACAAAAAAGCAGGCAAATACTGTCTCCCCTTTACATTGCTTATTTGTTGTTCTTCATGTTAGGCTGGGTCCGTCAAGCTTAAACCAACAAGCCTTTTGCGCAAAATGTATAGGGAAAAAGTGTTTGAAATGTTTTTTTTTATGCATAGAAAATCATAATTCAGATTGATAGCATATGTACCATCTGAAGAACTTGCCAACACGGGAGATCTTGAGCATTTGTGGCATGAAATGTACCACCCTTTTATTGTGACATGTTGGTTACCATGATGCTGTGTTAAATTTGTGCCTTTCGAGGAAATAATATTTCTGAGGATTTAAGTTTGTTCTGTATGAAATCTGCGAACATTTCAAATTGCACCCGTCTCAACAAACGACTCATCTATTCTTTACATTGCGCATCTATTAGGTTCCTATTACATTCTGAATACAGAGAGCAGTCTAGTTAAAGCGTCTAGTCTGTATCTGTGAGGGTGAATGGTCAGAGGTCAGAGGTCATGAGGATGTGTAGGGGAGTTGACTCTGATGTGTTATTTAAAGAGCGCCCCATGACCCAGTGCAGGGCGGGCAAACTGCTTCTTAGAGCCCTCGGAGATTATGGAGGTGGTGTGGGGGTGGGTCGTGATGAATGGATGGGGGAGCACGCTGATCGGGCAGGAATGCAAAGAGTCAGTCTGCAGTCGGGGAGGTTGTTATAGCTGGCAGAGTGCAGAATGCACCGTGACGAAGACGAGTGGAGGAGATACACTTAAAGATAATAAAAGAGTGCGAGGGAGGGAGAGTAGAGAGAGCGAGTGAGTGTGGGGGAGGAGATGTGTGTCCCTGCACGCTCAACGAGGAACCAATTAAACGATTTTCTGGAGCGAGTTGCAGGCGATAATTTGAGATCAATGGTCAGCAGTCAAACACAGCTGGTACTGTACGTGAGGATGAGGTAGAGACACACTCCCAAAACTCTCGAGGGGGTACAGTGCACACAAACACACGGCTTTACAAAATATTTTTCATGCTACAGTTTTTTTGACAAAATGCTCTCCTATTTGTTTGTGCAGGTCAATGCATCAGCTGAATATAGAAATGTACACATTTTAGCTGCAGATGTTTCAGTCAAGAGAAATGCAGAAGAGACCCGGCTGGCTGATCCTTGTGTGTTTATGCTTCCCTCGCGGGAGGCCGGGAGACGGGCGACGGTGTTCCCATAATCCTGGGGGCTTTCCGTGTTCACATGCCGTAGGTGTAACGGCATCCCTTCTTTTGGTTGAACTTGCGTTGGAGATGGAGTCCCGTGTCTGAGCTGACACATGGTAACATGGCTGCGTTCATTTCCAGAAACGTTTCATCTGTTGACAAAAGATGCGTGTTTTCACGGCACGCCGTGAGCGTTTGCGCATATGTGCATGCGTCAGAGTAACCGGCATATTGCTTTCTGTTGTACTCGCATGCGTGTGTGTATGTGTTTGGTGTTGCATATGTGTGTGAGCGTCCCGCTGTTTGGAAGTCAGCTGAATGATTTGCCAGCTGGCAATGTGCCCCGTTGGCAGGCCACTCGCTTAGAACCGTACGCTCATCTTGATCAGGCCACCTGTCTTCACTGTGAAGGCGTGTGGTTCTGCTCGCAAAAGAAAGAGAAAAGAAACTCGAAGAGAGAATTCCAGGAACTGTCTGTTCCGAAAGGAAACACTGCTGAGCTCTATCTACACGTCGCAAAAGTCCCTCTTAGAAAACGATGCCCCTTTATTTTACCGCCCGAACAAAATGCATTCATTTTCATTCTTTCTTATTCACGTGTTTTTATCATCTCAAATAAGCAAAGTGACGTAAACGTTTGTGAACAAACTTCATGTTGGCTCGACAAAGCACGGCCTGAAAGGTTGAAAACAGTTCGAATGCTTATGTGTCGAGCATTTAACATGATGGAAACAAATATTACGTTGACACATTCATTTTGTTATTAGTTGTTGGAATGAATAAGCACGTTACTAACATGACGCTCAAAATAACCATATTGCTAACATTTGTTAACATTATGCAAACATTATTACAATGTATGCCAGCACAGTTAACATGTCTTCTATCATGATGCTAACACAATAAACATGTTGACATAATAAGCATGTTGATAGCAATTGTTAATAAACGCATCGTTAATGTAAGGGACATGCGCATTACATCGTCATCATCAATAAGTGCTGCCCTGCATTTCAGTCCCCCAAACCGGTAGGGTCGTGTTACCTAGTGTGGTTCAAATGAACCACGGAGTCTTTAATTATAAACAGATGGCCATGACCAAACACACTGGAGGTGCAATAAAAGTCTTGTACTTGCTGTCTCAGGTTTTAAGTTACCTACACGGTTGAACTGCTTTTCCATCAAAACATGATCTTTCAGAGACATCGCCCTGGACCGGACCGAGACACACCGACCATCTTAAAGTGTTTTTGTTTGAAGCTGAAAACTACAGCAGGAAGTGTATCTGTGTGGGAGAGAAAGTGGATCGAGCGTGTAGAGTCTGTAGGTCTGTCTTTCAGTCGGCGCTGTCAGATGGATCTAGATTTAGGATCTGATGGCTCCTGAGGGAGGTGTCGGGGTCAGAGCTCCAAGCCCTTGTCTCTCTGTGTACATTCCCATAATGCTTTTTCCTCTCGACCTTCCCCGTGCGTACACCCACCCCTTTTAACACCACACATCCATCAACACTCGCCTCCCCTGAGATCACTGTGGCAACCCTTTATGTAGCGAAGGCAGCTCTCTGGCGCCATGACAACAAGGGTTTCCTTAGATCATGCCATTTATTCCTGCATTTCAAGTGTAAGAGCAACAGTCCTGAAAGCAGAATAAAGAGAAATATCTTGACTTATCAAAGAATTAATGAAGACGACATAATGTGTGAATGGTATGCATGTGTAGAATGTGTCAAATGTAACTAAAGACATAATGGAATGCTTTGCAAATCTTTTTTAACATTCAAACATTAGATCAAGAATTTAAAATATTATGATATTTGTATAAACATTGTTTATTGTATACAACTACTATTAAACAACAACTGCAAATAAAGCAATGTTTTACATAATTAATAAAAATAAATAATGAACACATTTTAAATGTACAAAAAGACAAATATAATACATTAATAAAAATAATCATGACTTTATTTGGGAAAAAATAACATGTAATGCATTTCTCATAATGTCAGACACATCTCTCTGGGGCGAGTGTGACCCTCGCAGTGTTTCTCCCATCAGATGCACCGCATGATACAGCTCTGCCGTTGTCCCTGAGACAGAGGTAGCTCTCACCCACCTCCAAAAACCCATCTGCCCTCCTGCTGCTTTCTGCAACACTTCTGAGCGCTGCTTCAAATACTCATTAATCTCAGCTTGTTAACTTTCACTGGAAGAAGCCTGTTTTCTTCTGAGCCCACACCTATTCCTCTTCTGGTGGTCCCTTGATAACCTGAGAACCCCATAAACCCTTTGAGTGAGCAAGATCAGGTGAGCTTTTAATAACCAGGCTGTATGTTGTATATTACTAAAGTGTTATTGGATTTGGGATGGCGCATGTATCTCATCACATTTAAAACAAAACGGTTGATTTCAATGTCCGAGATCTGGTCAACCGGCGGGCGGATCCGGAAAATTTCCAAAATGGGCTGGCATGAACTTAAAATCGTATCATATTTTACCAGCTTTCTTGTCATTAAATACTTCCGAGATATTTGCTCTGCTATGCTGTGTTACATTTAGTAAATAAATGTTAAAAAGAATGCCCTCTGCGCTACCGTTATTGTACTGCAGCAGGACAGTTGCTAGGTGGCACATCATGATTTGATTGTGTGTCAAGGTACCAAGTGTCTCTGAGCTCGCCCTCTCATTCTAAAGGTCTTCTCTATTTCCACTAAGGAGAGCGAAAATAAATCTCCTCTACTAACATAGCTGCAGGGAGAAGCGTTCAGACCGATGCCCTGTTAATTAACCCTGTGAATTATAATGTGATCAGGGCAGCCCGAGTCAAGTGTATAATGATGTTCTTCTATGATTAGACTCCTTAACAGCCCTCTGTTCTACTGTTATATGTACTCGATTAATTGAGTTCAGATGAATTCTAACATTATTTACACATACAATTGCTCATCTTGCCATTGTTGTGCATAAAGCCTGCATTAAAGTTCTCTGTCGGTCCTATGCCGTAACCTACGCACTTAGGCGATGCAGTCATTAACGTTTATGGTTCTACATTGTTGTCGCCGTCGACCGTCAATGGTCACTTGGCGTCAGTGGTCAGACGCGCGGTGCTTGTGTTACAAACACAGTAGGTGATGAAGAAGCGGTTCGTTTGTTGTGCGTTTGAGTAAACTTGACACTTTAGACGCAGTTTGTTGTACTTAAAACAGAGGGGTTCAAGCAGATCAACAGCGCTTGCTGTTCGCGTAACACTGATGCGCTGTAATGTTCTTGGAGAGGTTGCGGCGTAGGGTACGCGGACCGATGCAGAACTATAAATCGGCCATTACTCATTTGGCATTCAACTTAAATGACAAGGAACCTGCTTTGATGGGCACGGAACTAGTAACTATAGTATGCTGTAGCCAGCAATGTTCCCAATCCATCGTAGGTAGTTCACATTGGATATTTTTGGATTTCTTGGATATTTTGGTTGAAAGACATGTTCTAGAGGTTACAGAGTTTGACTTTTAACCCTAGGGGTCGTGGGTTCAAGTCTCGGGCTGGCAATACCATGACTTACGTGCCCTTGAGCAAGGCACCGAGTCCGGGTGTGTGTTCACTGTCGGTGTGTTCTACTTCTTCTTTTTTCAGGAATTGTGCTGCCGTCTCTTTGGTATCATTTAAACCATATATTTTTAAAGCCTTTCCTGTTTGACTGCTTTTACTGGTGTAGTTTAATTTGTCAGGATAGCGCTTTAGCGTTCGCAACCAATTAACTCTTTACAACTGAATATATTTCATCAGGCCTCCTATGTCTGGAGGTATAGATTTCCATTGGCTGGAGGAAGAGGACAGCATGTGTCTCACCTCCTGTTTCACAGGCAGCTAATTTGCTTTCACGGGGACTCGATCAATGGGCTGGACTGTTCTTAGAACAGAGTAAATGCTACACTTGTAATTGGACAGAGAAAATCGGTGTGTTTTCCAGCTAAGCTAAACAAGTGATGTCAAAGCCCCCCTGGAAACTGGCCCGGAACCACAATTTCTTTCCCCGCATGTTCGTGTGCGTGTTGCCTCGGTCCTTATTGTGCCTAAGGGTCTCATTTCATTGAATTGACTGAAGCTGTGATGCATGTCTTATTGGCTTCATTTTTAAAGGTCAAGTCTTGCTGTATTAAAGCAATCTATTTTTTAGCCAGTAAATGAGAGAAAGTACAGTGATCACCACATATCACTGCCATCTCAGAGGCAATCTCTCCGAGACTGTTGCCATGACAACCCTGCCAACGGTCGACTGTGATATCTCTTCTTCCTTTCTGTCTGTTTGCTTGATCATCTGTGAAAATGGCCCTGTTATAGGTGGGACGGGCGGCCGTCACCTCTGATTTACTGATAAATCTATAAGACGCACATGCTCTAAGAGGAGTCCCGGTTTACATACTGCTATATTTACTTTATATGGCAGCAGTTCTCATTTTCTTATTAAATGCATTAGAACAAAGAACAATTTGGGTTTCAGCAATTATTAATTCTTGTTAATGTTAGTTCATTTACTGTTGTCCATTCTTCCCACTATTTTCTAAGAAATCCTTCCGGTTTCTTGTCATTGTGCTGTTGAAATTATATTTACCCGGGTAATTATTAAAGCAATGTGTTTTCACATAGCATGCTATGCCAATGTATTTGTTTATTTTACCATCTTTCCAGATAGATTATTTGTATCATCGGGGTAAAACTGAGCTGTTATGATACACTATTCAAACCTCTAGAATTATCAAATTTTATAAGAAAACTGTTTAAAAAGTTTGAAAATAACAATGTCTTTGTGAATTAAAAAATTTGAATCCCAATCTACACAAATACAAATACAAAATGTTTACCGGTTTTAACCCCAGACATACATATAACCTTACATACGCAGTAAAATTGCCAGTGTTAAAAGGGTTAAATCAACACTTGCATTGTTTATATAATCCACACAAAAGAAATATAAAAGAAAATAAATTAAGAAGGCAATGCACATATTACTATCCTTAATGTCATTTTGGCAGTAATAAAACAGTTTGTGTTGTACCATGGGTACATGTCAGATTGCATCCTTCGTCCATCAGCACCAGCATCGAAAGGGGCACAATACCCCTCTTTCTTGGGGACGGTGAAGTACATGCTGTTGTCTCGGCTGTGGGAAAGGCTTAGTCGTATCTTTTGCCAACCGACCTCTGCCCAGAGTAGGGAGCGTTATCTTCTCGCTTTGAGGTATGAAGATCGCCCTTGGGCAGGTGTCTGGCGAACTGGATAGCATAGGCAGGCCAGGCTGGTCAGCTTTAGCCAAGCTTCCAGACACTGCGACAAAGGAACTAGAGGAACAATCTGGTTCACCGCCCGGTCATGTCCAAATGTCAAGCAACTGAATGTTTCAGAGTATTATAAAGAGCGGATGATTCCGATGATCAAATCGAGATGAACAGAAGAGTGCACTCAGTAATATATCTGCACATTTTGATATAAATATTTTGAGACTAAATCGCTCTGTCTGCCGTCCCGCGGTTACTTAATCCAGCTAAGCTCTTCTCTTCACCAGGCATTGTTTGAAGATTGCGAGGTTATCCAGGCAAATCCTATCCACTGCAACGAGTCGTTGTTTAGTCATACTGAGGAAAGAGAGAGAAATGTGCTGGTACAGATTTATAGAGGGAAATGAATAAAGCTTCTGTCCAAATCTCCACCAGTTTCAACTCATCTCACAGCTGCTTTAAGTGGATTGGAACGGATTTGATTGGGTGGTTTACAGTGTTAAAACGCTGAAAAAAAGCTTGTCATTCTAATCTCTGTGTGCACGAGAGCGAAAGCATGCATGTCTAGTGTATTAATCTCTTCCTGATCTGGATGAATTGAATGAGAGGGTTATTTCTGCGCACAAAGCTATTCTGATCATGTAAGGTGGCATACGTACAACAAAATCAAACAGCTGCTTCTGATATGCAGGGGTTTAGAAAAGGTTGAGCCTATTTCAGGCTTGGGAAAGATCTTGGTTTCATACTATTCATTTGGAAAGCCCTTCTCCACATATGCAGATTCAGCAGGGCACAGTGACAGACATCTCCTCTTGTGTGGTGCTGCTGGATGGTTGAGGCTGGCATCAGCACAGCGTGGGGAGGACTGAAGCCCTTCTCCATCTGCCACTACACAGGTGGTATGCCCAGAATAGTGCCCCTCGCACACACACACACACTTACAAACAGCATCTCCTGTGCTATTTACCAGTTTTACTCCTTAATCTTTTCTGAAATAGCATCAGTCTTAGATTTAATGTATTTTTTCTACGCATTTTATTACATTTTTACCCTGTTGCCATAATTTGGTTTAAATTCACCATGAAATACAAAATGTCGTTGCTTGTAGTATTTTTAAACAGAACATTGTGCTTTAACAGTTCAGGTCTTTTTCTTAATTCTTCATTCAAACCATGAACTCACCCTTTAAATGTCTCCCTTTTCTGCACAACATATGGCTCGGCCTGAGGGCGGGACTTTACAAACTGTCCAGTGATAAGGCTTCCAATGGCCAATAATCCAAATACTGGATGAAAAAAGATCTAAGTAAAGCCCCATCCAACATGACTTTCTGATGATCAAATTTTTTTTTTTTTATATCAGAAATGAACGAAGATGCAAGTTTTACTCTAATGTAGTTATTGAGGACATCAGTTTGTATATACAGTTTGTACAAAATTAAAATCATTATGTATGTAGAATTCTTGCAAACCACATACAGCCGTAAAAAAATATTTAACATTTTCATTGAATAGCATCGCGAAAGACTGACAGCACGACAAGACGCATAAAAACTGAACCATGAAAATCAGGTCACTTTCTTAAATAGAAATATGAATGTGCTTTGTGGCGCAGAGATTGTACGCTTGCTTCTTGTAGGTAAAAGTCCAGCAGGGATTGTAGGTGTGGGGCATCTTGTCTCTAATTTTCTGTAGTAATTCTTGTACCTGTAACATTAACATTATGTTACCTATTCTCACACCTAGAGTGTGAAAAGTTTCTTAATTTTAGTATTTAAAGGCAAATAGAAACAGTACTTTGTTTGAAATTTGTGATTAATATAGTAGTGAAGTTAAAAATGTATATATTTTTTTTACCTAAACAGATATCTATGAATAGTAATTGGAAACTTTCTCTTGTAGTTGGAAACACTCATTGCAAGTTTTCAATATGGGTTTTGTTTTTTTATGCAATCCTGACCGAAACTTTGCACACTGAGTCTGATGCGAAATAATTAATCTGTTGTGGAAAAAATCACAAAATGGCACAAAACATTTTCAGCAGCGAGGATGATTTGTTGTCCTCTCTCTTTACAAAAAAAGAATAATAAAGAGGAATTAAAACAAGTTTGAAGTACTTTTTGTTTGTCTTTAAGACACAGAACATGGTTTGATTACCAAAAGCGCTGAAATACGGATTTAAATGCATAATGTGAAGGAATCTGTCACAGCCACTCAGAGGGCATATTAAGAATATTTTGATTTGTTTTTATCCTCCTTTTGCTGGAGCTGTCACCATAGGAAATAACTATTGACATGTACATCATAATTACATGAAGCCACCAGTAAAACATGTAAAGCAATCTTTTAAAGGAACATTCGAAATTGGGTTTAAATTTAAGGACTGTTTAATTTATCACGGAAGGGTTTACTGATGATACATTGAGAAAGTTTATGTCCGTTCGGTGAATGACCATAGAAAAATGAATCACATGCAATCTGCTGTTTAAATGACTAATTGGGGGATTCTGGGAATAAAGATCTCTAGGCAGGAAGGACAGGGACTCCAGAACAATGAATAATAACAGTATCTACTGTATTTCTAGTTCCCTTCACACCTCTTGAGAAGGAAGAGCTTGGCAGTTTGACCGGGGTCAGGATTTTATGCCCAGTTCAACACTTCTACAATTAGAAGCTTGTGGGTGATGCCTATGATGGGTAACATAATATTTGCATGTTAATTCTTGACGAAAATTAGCACATGGAGACACATCTGACCCCAATCACAAGTGCTGAGATGATAAAAGGAGGCAGAGGTCAAAGGTCTAGTTTATTATGTTTTATGCTCACTAGAATGGCTCCATTATGTCAAAATCATTGGATAGTTGAAGTGGTCTGACATCTTTGTGATGGTGTGTGTGTGTAACTATACATCACACAATATCACTCTATTGCACTTTATGTCTCTCTCTCTCTCTCTCTCTCTCTCTCTCTCTCTCTCTCTCTCTCTCTCTCTCTCTCTCTCTCTCTCTCTCTCTCTCTCTCTCTCTCTCTCTCTCTCTCTCTCTCTCTCTCTCTCTCTCACTCTCTCTCTCTGGTCTCTCTCTCTCTCTCTCTCTCTCTCTGGTCTCTCTCTGGTCTCTCTCTCTCTCTCTCTCTGGTCTCTCTCTCTCTCTCTCTCTCTCTCTCTGGTCTCTCTCTGGTCTCTCTCTCTCTCTCTCTCTCTCTCTCTCTCTGGTCTCTCTGGTCTCTCTGGTCTCTCTCTGGTCTCTCTATCTGGTCTCTCTCTCTCTCTCTGGTCTCTCTCTCTCTCTCTCTGGTCTCTCGCTCTCTCTCTCTCTCTCTCTCTCTCTCTCTGTCTCTCTCTCTCTCTCTCTCTGGTCTCTCTCTCTCTCTCTCTCTCTCTCTGGTCTCTCTCTGGTCTCTCTCTCTCTCTCTCTCTGGTCTCTCTCTCTCTCTCTCTCTCTCTCTCTGGTCTCTCTCTGGTCTCTCTCTCTCTCTCTCTCTCTCTCTCTCTCTCTGGTCTCTCTGGTCTCTCTGGTCTCTCTCTGGTCTCTCTCTCTGGTCTCTCTCTCTCTCTCTGGTCTCTCTCTCTCTCTCTCTCTCTGGTCTCTCTCTGGTCTCTCTCTCTCTCTCTCTCTCTCTCTCTCTCTCTCTCTCTCTCTCTCTCACAGAGAGGGTGGTTAATCCGATTGTCTGTGGGTGCAGGTGTATAGTGAGAACGAGCTGTTCTCTCTTCTGTCGTTCTCTTCCTTGGCTCTGTGTCTTCATTTTTTCTTTATACTGTCACTCTCTGCTACTGATATTCAGCCTGGAGTACATAGTTAAACCCCCGCCCCGCCACCCAATAGGCACGTGTCTGTATTTGTTAGCGGGGGGTTACTTGTTCACGTGTGGGTTCATGGCACTCCGGCACCATCCTGCTGCTGGTAATGATGCTCACGGGGAGAACCATCAATGGGCACCTCCCTCCCTCTCTCTCTGTCTCTCTCTCTCTCTCCCTCTCTCTCCCTGTTTCCCCTCCACCCATGCTCTCACAGTGCACGAATATGAGAGGTTTCATCTCCTTGTGCGGCTGGTAGACACTGATTGAGTTAGAGTTAAAGAGAGACAGAGACAGTGTGAAGAGAGAAAAGCGTGTTCTTACACAGCTTTTTATCCTGCGATGGAGGCAGAGACAGGCTGGCATGGGACAAGTCTCTGGCAGAATTACTTCTGTCGCCTTTCATCATGAAAATATAAAACACACGGTTACTGCGGGCGATCTGGAGTGCTGGTGACTGACAGGGCACGCACTGTGGAATAATTCTGAAATGAACGATTGAGTCCAGCTGTGTCTGCACTGGGACGAATAGCGTTTGGAATGCACATCTTCTGACCTTTGCGCAGGAAAATGACACTGTAGGAAAGACCATGTTCGGAATGAAAGGCCCTCTCTTCTACTTATCAGGTGAGTCATTTCAACTGAAGTTCTGCAGAAGTTAACCTGAAGGCATCATCATTAGCTTGAGCTCGTGTGGGAACATTAGCAGCTTTTGGGATGTATTCGTTGTGTTTGTGTGTTCTTGTGAACTCCGACAGCGGACCGCTAAACTGACACTTACCCAGATGAATAATTCATGATGTTGAATCAGTGGGGGCTAGAGTGACCTTATGGTTTTTTAACAGAAAAAATGCGAATACATTTTGTGTCTCTCTCTCTGCGTGCCAAATGAACTGCTTCTATAATAATTCTATACCGGTTGGTTCAGTCTGTGTGTTACATCTGGTCAATTGTGTGTGCGGATCCAGATGCACATATCTTATCAAAGCAAACTCTACTGAATCATCTGAGCTCTCTGAAAAGCATCGCACCGCCACTTTGTGTTTTCTCTTACGATCAGCTCGAAAAAGAGTTTAAATATATTGAAAGACACTCCGATTGTTGTTTGTGATTTATGTACACACTTGGGCGGTCGAACTGTTGTATAAATGCAATATGGCACTCGTAGTCGTGTGATGGTGCTCTATATCAGCGGCTGGGATTGTCTCCTCGTTCGGCCTGTGGCCCTTGACCCAATCCCAACAATGCTGATATAGAGCATCGTCACCCTCCTCCTCGAGACATATTGTATTAATCTGAACCTCTGTTGCCTTGGAGACAGTGTCAGACACACAAGTTCCTCAATGATTACTTCACAAGAAAAGAGCACATTAATGGAACAGAGGCGAGAGAAAGAGCCAATTATTAAAAAGAGATATCAGCAGGAACTGACGGGTTTTGGAAACGATGCTCTCTGACATAATCTGGTGGGTTTTTGTTCATTTAAGCATGTAAGACAAATGAATACTGGTCTGCTGTATGACAGATGCTGACACAGCCTTAAGCCCACGTGTGAGGATGGTGGCAACATGGCTTATTTCTCCAATTTGGAATGAGAGAGTGATGATGTTCCCGCTGCACATGCTAAGTGTGCCCATTACTTCTTATTAAAAAGAAAAGAAACAAACATATATGACCATTGCTTCTGCGCAAAATTTCACGAACCCCTAAATAAGGCAGGCTACATCAAGAGCTATATTTGATATAAAAAGATATTTCAAATATGACAAGGATATATTTGACAGAAATGTTAGAATATGGAATCACATGAAAATGTTATTTAGATGTTAATGTATAATAACAGAACAGATCTGATCTTGTAACAAGATGAATGAATGTCCATTTTTCATTGACAATGATTCTTTATACAATGTTTTTTTTTTAACACACGACTCCGTGGCCATGTTTAATTGGATTTTCTCTGATTGAGAAGCAGCATTTTTTACCGTCTTCATACTTTTCTGCTTTATTTAACTTACACATTACATTGTAAAATGACAGACAATATAAAAATTAGTACTAGTATCTATTACAAAGAACTCGCATCTGATCAAATAGTACCTGTATGTAATGGAATAGTTACTAGTAATAAAGAATTAGGACCCTAAAATAGATACTAGGAAACTTAAATGTCCAAATGCACAAAGGGCTGCCACGTTACGTATGAGTGGCGTACGGTCTTTTATCATATAGATGACTGTTTATTTCTAACAGAGTTGGAACAGTTGGTGGTTCAGCACCGAGATGCTGTCCACACACACATGAGGGAACTGAATGTCAAGAAGAGTGTGTATCCACACAATCCTGATCCAACTAGGACAGTCACCTACTGCAAAACAATTAGAGAGATTATTACATCTGATCATGGCAGACCTCTCAATTTTGCTGCTTACCATACTTCTTCGGAAAGTGGTGATTCGCTTTCCTTTGGTTCTTCACTTCCTTTGTCCGACAAGTGTTTCATGGTTTAACATTGAGATTATAAAAACCTGTATCATGGGTATGTTTATTATAACCGTTCAAACTGATGAGACTGTTTTCCACAGCAAGTAAGCATAGTATATTTATATAGTTATAATAATAGCACAACTACAACTATAAGAGACTATTAAACAATGTTATGAAAATGAGAAATATTTATTAAAGTTGTTTATTGACAGTTTTAGTAGTTACAGTTTCATTATACAAATAAACAGTTCATTACAGCAGTGGATGACTAAAACTATAGTTGGCAACTTTTACTGTGGTCCTGAAACTGCTGATTTCTGGCAGTGCAGGCACATTATACTTATAACCTGTCACACAACCACGCAACAGATATCGAAACGCACATCAATGCTTCTCAACAGATACACATTTACACAAAAGTACATAACAAAAACACACTGCCAGTCAAAACTGTAAATGAACTGAAATAGAAATATAGCTGATCTTACTGCAGTTGTTAACAAAGTCCATAATATAAATGTTGTTTTCAATATCTTGCCATGTTGCCTGCAGTGTATTAAACATACTATTAAGTTTCTAAAATACACATTTTTAACAAATGTATGTCTGTGTTCAAATAACTGTTAGAATGAAAGAAACATTTGATTTAAGGTACCCCTAAACTGAAGTTTAGGTCATGTTTTACTTTATTAAGTTGTATTGTTTATTAACTATAAACTATGGATAGCATCTTGACTCATTGATGAAGGATTTAAAGTTACAGGTATTTCGATGTGATATCAGAAAAGATGTTTTGTGTGTGTATTGAGACCTGTGAGTGTCATTGTTCAAGTCTCTTGGTTCATACCAGCTGCTTCGTGCCTCATGGGTGTGGCTGACAGGTGGCAGCGCTTTGGCCATGACCATACAGGGCATCTCTCCAGCACGTGGCTTTATCAAATCTACTGTGCAAACACTTTCTATTCACTATAACTCAAACTGTTGTCTTCGATCATGTTATGATTTACAGGTTTCATGTGGCTGTAGTCCAGCCGTTCTCTGTAGTTCTTCTCTTAAAGAAAATGTCTCCATTTGACAATGAACTTGGGTTGGTATCATATAACAGCAACATTCCAAACTAACTAAAGTTTAAAAACTGAAATCAAAGGGAATTGCACTTTTAAGTAGTTGAAGTTGAACCTAAAGTTGATGTATGGTTAAGAAAAAAATTGTGCCTTCTTGGTCAAAAGAGGTCAGCTGTTGTGAATCATTTAAAGCAGACTGGTATATGTCATTAAAGTGTCCCAAAATAGCAACTCCAACCCTCTCTACTGGCCTTTTCTTAGTGCTCCTTTATGGTCTTTTTTGTAATTCCTCAAAAGCATTGTCAGTGGGCGGGTGGGGTGTTGACGTTTTTGTGTTTGCCCATGCATGAGTAAGAAAGCATGGTGTGTTGCATTATATCCTGTGCCCCCAGCAAAAACCGCCCTGGTGTGACGTTTAAACGCTGTTGGGTAGAAGAACTCAACTGAAAATATCTTTCGGTCTTGTGTCAGTAATGTTGTCTGTGCATCTGGATGTGTCAAATATATCTGAGTCAGCTTTTTTGTTTGTAAAGGCTTAATTCTCGTTGAATTAGGCATCTGGCTAATGTGTGCGTAGGCCAGTGCATTCTTGTGTGTCTGTACATAATTGATGGGCTTTCTCAAGTTTATTATGTGTACTGTAAATATTTGCCCACTTGCAGAATAGCTGAGTCTAAATGAGGGAACAATATCAGGAGTACCATTATGTGGATGTTAAAAGGGTTATTTAAACAGTCTACAATTATTAAAAGGGATGGAATGGACTTAAGAATACCTCACTTCTCATATACTTGCCTGTAATTGTCCTAGTCTGTTCTGCTGGGCTGAATTACAAGAAGAGACTGCCTTAACACAAGAAAAGAAAAGAAAACAAGAGGGAAGCGGGGGCTAACAATCTGTTTGCGGGCTGAGCTCCAGCACATGGTGAGCGCACTCAGATGGAAGAGACAGAGGATGACAGAGAGAGCGGCTCGGATGGCAGGAGTCTCCATATGGCAGCTCTGGCCTGTTAGCCAGTCATCAGACCAGAGCTGTTTTTGGGGTCTAGGGCTGCCCCGCTTGCTTGGCACGGGCACACAGGACAGTAGAGAGACAGTTGAAGCGGGCATGTGGCACGATGACAGATTCAGGGTCAAATGTGCCAGCTCTAAGCTTGGCGGGGTGTGGCGGGGAGTTGGTTGGCAGGCATTGCACAAGCATATGGTTGGTACTTGACTGTTTCTGTTACGCACACCTGCAGTGGGGTCCGGCTCCTGACGCTGTCCCACTTCTGCATCCAGCCTCTATTCTTACCCTTCTTTTCACCCTTAGCCCCCACCAGGGCCTCTCACATCCAGAGGGGGAGATATTTGACTGGAGAGCAACACTATTTACCAATCAGCACATTCAACTCGATGTTGACCTTTTTGATGCCCCTTTAGAAACCTGAAAAACTTACAACAGAACCGGTCTCTGTCTCTGTTTGGATGATATCACTTTTAAAAACTGCGTTCATTACTTACCCTTGAGTAATGGACCGAGAGATCTTGGAATGAGAATTACAGTATTCTGGGAACATATAATGAAGTGTTTATCTCCGGAACTTTAATGATTTAAAACTATCTGACCATCTTGTAATTGCTGACCCGACCGATCAATCTTAATAAATAATTAAAAATACGAGTTTGGTATTGTTGGATTGAATGGTTACAGATTGACCTGCGTTCAGGTCAAGATAAGCCAAGGACATTAATTAGGCACAGAGAGTGGCTCAATGTGACCTCTTAAACATGCCTCAAATCCATATGGATGGTAGAGAGCGTGCCACCTCGTTTATCCAGGAGTGATACCGGAAGCCAAGAGCAGGTGCTATTGGCACATTGAGTGTGCTTAAGGCTTATGCCACATCTCTCCAAGTGTTGCATACTAGGGTCCAGTATAAAAGGAGCAGCACCCCGCCGTATTCTTCGCAGGAGCAGATGTGCCAGTGGGTCGTGTGGTTACCCGACTGCTCTGTCACAGATGTAAAGAGCCAAAGGCCAGCTGCCCCATTAAGCCCCTGTCAGTGTTTATTTGTTGCCGCTGATCATAACCATGCTGGCCAGGGAACAGTGACAAACTCACTGCTTTGCTTAGTGAAATGTATGCAGAGAAATACACAATATGCTCAACATTTTTAATTAAATACATTTAGCTCTGACTCGTAGTGTCTGGTGGTTAAGAGATTGTACTTGTAACCATGACGGAAGAGCTCTTGAGCAAGACACCTTACCCCCGTTTGCTCTGCCGTGAGTCTGGCACTACTTGTAAGTCGCTTTGGATAAAAGTGTCTGGCAAATCCATAAATGAGGTAGAAGGTAAGCTCAAGAAACTTGTGTTTCCATTCCAAACCACATCTTTGTACTTGTACTTCATTGGTGTGTTGTTTTCAGTCGCC
>CM065669.1:1757250-1842250 GCA_033220385.1 Triplophysa yarkandensis
GTAGAGTTATCGCTGATCCAAGCCATTCAGAGTCTGTAATAAACCGGTGCTCAAAAGTGTCGTACCATAAAATAGGATCTTCAACCTTAATGAATGAGAATCCAACAGATCAAACGTAAGGAGAATATTATTTTGAATTGAGCCATCTTTTAGGAAGCCGAGACAATTCGTGCAATGCCAGTTTTTAACCAATTTGCATAAACATATGTTTCAATTTAAACGACCTGGATTTAGTTTTTGCTTACTACCTATTGATTTTCAAATTGATTATTAGTAATAATAGGTTTACGGTTATCTATCGTGCTGTATTTTTTAAGCAGGCACTTTAATTCAGGATAAAATTCAACTATTCTGTTTTTCCTAGCACTGCAGGTAAATAATAAAGGTAAATGATAATAAAAGAAAGTAAATAGGAATAAAAATAGTATAATAAATAATAACAAATGATAAATAGTATGGTAAATAACATTAGATAAATAATAAATAATTTAGGTAAATAATAAAAAAACGATTATATTTAGCATTGTAAATAAGAGTAGTTGACTAAAGAGTTTACACATACTAGGGCTGCACGAATACGACAAAAATTGCGATTATTATTGACAATTAATAGATTTTACATTGATGTTTTCCAATGTAACTTCCTGTGAGGTGGCTGCATGATACATTCTGAACATCCAAGACTAAAAAATATAATTTAAAAAACAGTTACGTGGTAAGGGACAAATCCAAAACAAATAACTGAGGAACACGTCAACTTATCAGTTGTACAATCTCTGATTCCCAATTGTATTATTTAGTACCCAAACATACTGCCAATATGCACAACAATGATTATGTAATAGTTTTACCCCTTGTCGTAATCCCGATATTATATTTTACGATTAATTGTGCAAACCTAACAACTACTGGAAGATTAATCATTATAGAATCATGAAACATTTCACCAATACTGTTAGTAAGGGTTAGGCAGATCTGACATAAAACTTAATGTGGGTGGTGGTCTAATACTTTATTAGACTTGTATATAACCTCAAGCCTTGAAAAAAAACAATAAGATTGATAAAAACTAAGTTCTAAACAACTTTTTCTTGTACTTGACCCTAACAGTAATAGTCACACGCAGTTCCAGGGATAACATTCTGATAAGACATACAGCCTTAACTCAAGATGCACTCAGATCTGTCTCCCCATCTTCATACTGATGAGTGCAATACGCTTATAACTCTTCTCAAGGAATGTCACAAGGAGGTATGACACATCTGTAAATATTGTTTCATTTATTTTTTAACCTTAAATGTGCAATCCACAAACGTGGTAGTAATTCACACCATACTTTTTAATTCATTTATTTCATACACCCAATTTTTTCCTTAGTGGGAATTTTAATAGTTAGTTTGTTCTTTGAGTTTGATGTGTGCACAGATTATTGATATGGTAAATCTGATGTTTTTATTAAATATTCAGATGATATAGAACACATACTGTTTCTGTCGTTCTGTTAGCACTGTTTTTTAATTGTCCGGGTTTGTCCTCAGCACAATGTTCTCAGGTTCTTTGGCACATGTAATGATTTGGACCGTGCAATGCGCGATTGTCTAAAAAAAGAGGTGAGGATGATTTTCCTTATTTTACAATTCATCTATAGCTTAGCTTGAAAAAGCCTCGAAACAGTCTGGTTTCAGAAACTGAATTGTTGACTGAACCTGGAAAGAATGTGACATTGTGACACACTTGTTTTTATACACCTTTAAGAAAAAATATCCTGCCTTATGTACAATTCTCTTAAATTAAGCACATGTATACAGATTTGCGCAGTGGTTTCCAAACTTTTAGCCTATTTAAACTTTTAGCCTTTTTAAAAGTAATTTGACCATTGTTATAACAGTATTAAAACCTTATCATTAACTTTGGGATTATTTGTAACTTTACAGATCGTTAACCAGTTCTATCACCCGCACGCACGCACGCACGCACGCACGCAAACACACACACACACACACACACACACACACACACACACACACACACACACACACACACACACACACACACACGAGGTATAGAGTTGCATTTTTCAGTATAAATTACTACAAAATACTGAAGGTCATGTAGTACACCAGCTGACATTTCTAGTAACTCCAGGAATAATTTTACCAGAAAATTAATTATTTTAACCTCAAACCCAAACTTAAAAATTGTATACTCTGACATTGTTTTTTATTTGCAGGCTTCATGAAAGCAATAAAATGATTTGATGTGTTTTTTAAACAGTATAATGTGAAGAGGGAGAACAGCAAGGCACATGCAGCAGGAATGAGGCGGCGTCTAAAGGAAGGACCTAAAGAGCAGGATTGAATCAGGCGGCATTCGAACCCAGATCTACTCCAAACAGGATCTAACATGTGGCCTGTACTATTTAAATGTTTTCTATATAGATAAAATATTTAATTTGTGCATTTACAACTCCCGTTAAAACCATCAGATGTGATTACATACAATTTATATAGCTTTAAATAAACATTTAAATAACATTACAATGTGGTGGCAATTTGTTACTAATTTTTAATAATTCAAGGATGTTGATAGATAAAAATCTTGGTAACACGCCGTCGATAGCGACTGATGCTTGGGCAAACTTTTTTGGGGACCCTCCAAGGTCCTTTGGACATACAATTTGAAACTGTCAAACAATTAAAGGCCCTGGAATGATCTGTTTTTGTGTACATGGTACATGATGTAAGAGCAGTTCGTACGAAAGCGTGGAGTCACTTACTATGTTGTTACGTACAAGACAACATTTAAGGCCCGTTCACACTGCAAACTGCATCCACCCCTTACAAAAGCCAACTATCTCTCTATGCTAATATTCCTCTCCACATCAAGAAAGGACACGCCCCTTACTGCTGATTGGCTGCATGATTGAACTCTGACCTAACTCTAAAGTTTTCTAAAGCATTTTTCATTAATCATGGACCCCACCTTTGAGTTATAAGACATAATCCTTTACATTTTCAGATCCTATGAATTATTATCTGCAAATTTCAATGATGATTTTCAATAAAGAAAAACATAGCCAATGCATGTAATTATAGTTTTAAAGACATGTGGTTAATGTTTCCATGTGTTAAAAAAAATAAACAGGCACAACTATTGGTAACAATTTATACATTAGCTTGTATTATGTTATGATAAATATGCAAATATGATCATCAGGCCCAAACAATCTGATAATACTCTTGTAAAACAGAAATCAAGATGAAATACAAATAATGAAGTTCAGTAGATTAGAAACAATCTTAACTACTGTGTGTCAACAATATTTGTAGTCAGTTTCAATGAATTGGGACACCATGTGGCCTTCTTGTGTAACATCAGGGTCCATGGGCACATTATGTAATGTCACATCTTAGGAAAAAATGAAACATATAACCATCAGAGCATGTGAGAGTAACATTCAGGCATTAAAACGCTTTTATCCTAAGCGACTTATAAGAATCGAGAAGACAATGAAGCGGTCAATAGCAGAAATAACAATAAAGTGCTACAAGGAGATTACTAAGTTACGAAATGAAACTTGTAGGGGGTTAGAGAACGTTACCTTTACAGATGTTACCTAGACAGATGAAACAGATGAAAAATAATGCAGTGTATGCTTTACTTGACAAAATATATGAAAATAAATGACAAAATGTACTTTTAAATTACATAGTTAGACTAAACTAGAGAAAGTCGCACGTGAACGGCTTTATTTTATAGCAACACTTCAATAACAAAGTTAAGGGTTGTTAACAGATCTTCATACTGCCAACGTCTGATCCTGAATCCAACAAATCTCTATCACGGTTCGACTTCCTTCAAATGCCTCCTCCCAACCTTTTCCTACGTCACTGTAAACCAATATGATGATCCTCTTTTATTCCGTTTATTAAAGGACTGGGATACTATGGCCATGGATGGGCAGACTGCAGTTGGCTTGTTCTGGTTTGACAGGGCCGTAATGGCTCTGTCCAATACTTTGTTATTTACAGGCCTGTATGGTCATACCACTTTTCCAGGTATGGATGGGATTGTCTTTGATGAAAGGTATGAAATTGACTTGCTTGACCAGTTTGTATTTCTTATCCTTCTTATTTCCCCAATCTCCTTGATTTTTGCCCACTTTGCCACCTTGTCAGGCTTTTCAAAACCCACTTATTGTAATCGTGTGGTCATACTTAGACCCGTGAGTGCTCAAAGTGGCATGGAAGTGTCCGAACCTGTTGCTCTATGCATTCCGACGAATTCCTCCCACCCTGGATGGAGTAAGGGAAAATGGTTAATCTCTTCTTCTGATCGCCCCCGTTGGCCGGAAAGGATGTGGTTGGCCAAATTTGTTCAGCTGCTTCGGGGAGAGCCGTCAACCCTCCCTTTGAGGCTCGGCCTGCTGTCAGAGACGGACAGGCAGATATTTCACCCCACCCAGTATGTCAATCTTTGGGTCTGGCCTTTGAGAGATTGATTTTGGATGGACTCGGGCTTCCTTAAGACTTTAAATGCGCCATACAGAGTCCTAGAGCCCTTTCGCCACGCTGACTGTATAATTTGAAGTGGCGTGTTTTGAAAAAAGGTCTACTAGCAAAAGGAGTTGTTCCTTTTCAGTGCCTGGCCTGTGATGTACTCTGTTTTGCAGAGCTCTATCGACAATGGCAGAGCGTTTCCCACCACTTGGGGTTATCTGGCTTGTATTTCAGCTTGCCATGCTGGCATATGCCATTTCATTTAAGGAGCGTTAACTTCATACTTGCGTGCAAGCACAAGAGGAGATCACACACAAAACAATATATATATGACGGCCACGGCTTTATATTTTGCATTAATTTTATAATGTAAGTTAATATAAGTATAGTATAAGTTAATTTGAATTTTATTTTTTGGGAAAGACTTTGTTATTTCTATGAATTTTTGTCATGTTTAATTATATTACTGGGCTTGGATGATAGACATTTTGTAAGTTTAAATAAAGTATTAATTTATATTTAAAAGTTGTGTATTTACAAGGCCTCTGTTTAATTTGGCTACAAAATTTGAGGTGTCCATCGTTTGGTACACCGTTACATATAATGGAAAGTCTTATTCATATAGAAGACTTTAAACTATTCAGGCGCGTACAGAATAGATGGACAGTTTCTGACTGGTCCGATTTGATGTACACATGCAGGCTGCTTCAGAATCAGTCAGTAAAACTTAAAACTTTTCATGCTTGAATGAAGAAAAACACATATGATTATAACGTCTACAGACTAAAGAATTACAGCGGCAGGTCTTAAATCGCACTCTTAAACCTGCTGCTGGGACTTCTTTCCTTCATTTTTATCAAAGAACAAAAAGCAAAGAATTCAATCTCTTCTGTAGCTTCAATCAGGATTCTCCTGTTTTAATTTCTTTGGCAGGAAAGACTGACAGCACTATTTATTTTATTTAATATCAGACATAAAAATTGCAGTTTTGTTATTTTATTTAAACGACATATTTAATTCACAGACAAATGTTTTTCTTCATTTCTAATTTCTCGACTCATTTTGTTTAAAAAAAAAAACCTGACCAATCATATGGTGAGATCAGTATTAAGCGAATCGTAACATTTCCGCACAAGATCAGTTTTGGGAATTGCTAGTTAGTAGGAAATGGAAGTGGGAAGTATATGGTTAAGAGGCACTGTTTAGAAACTACTCCAATCCTTCCTGTTGTCTAAATAAGTCCCTAGTTCAAAGTTGACCAACATTTTTCAAAATATCATCTTTTGTGTTCCTGTGGAGGAAAGATCTAGTACATGTTTGTTATAATTACAAAAAGGTGACTGATGGCAGAATATTTCTTTACAGGTAAACTGTCATTTATGACCTTTTTGTCATATCAAACCTATACGACTTCCTCTAACAGAAAGCAATTTTTTAATATGATATAGAAATTAAACATGTGCAAAAACATACATACATTATTTTGTAAAGGCTGGTGAAATTATGCAAGTTATGCTAATAATGTTTACAATGTATACTGTACAATAACATAACTATTTTAGTTTTAATATGTTTGCCACCTACCAAATTCAGCTTTTTGGCCATCATCAGGACTCCAAATTCACATATTGATTTATACAACTTTTATAATTTCTCTGTTTACTAGTAATTAAACTTTATTAATGTTAAACACAAACTTTAAATAAATGTCACAATCTTATCTATATTAAAAACATGAGAAGTGATGCATGCAATGATCAGTGCAGACTCACATTAGCTTTTGCTTGACACAGGCCTAAAATATGAGAATCTGAGATGATCAGCCAGTCAAATAAGGTTCCTTTTTATTGCCTTTATTACATACAAAACATTCAAATATTGGTACATTATTGTATATGACCTATTGAATATCTTTTAAGCACAGTTGTATTTTCGTACCACTAAGTATTTGTTTCACATTGGAATTGGAGCAAAACTGCACTTTTGAAAGAAAATGACTTCATTCGTCCCATCAGACAGCATCACTGTTGGATTTACTCTAGTGCACAGTGTGTCTTTCACCATAAAGGAATCAAGCGAGTGAAAAAGTAACTGATTTTAGACTCAGGATTCCGTTCTTTCGGAGATGTACTGGACCAAAGCCTGATCCTTATAACCTTTAGGGCAGTGCAATGACTAAAACTATTTTAAAAGTAACCTATAAGCACGGTAGATTATTGTGAGGACTTAGATATCTGCGTTTAAGTTGAGAGAATCTGTTTAACTCGCTCAGTTGGAGCAGGTGTTGCTCTGAGGCCTGCGGTTCCTGGATGCTCCTCGGGCCATCTCAACTCGGAGTCATGCTTCTGCTTTTATCCAAATTCCAAAGTCTTAGCAATATAAGAACATTGTTATTGTCGGCGCACAACATATAGAGCGTACTGAAGCTGGTTGTGTCCTCAGAAACACATTTATCTTGAGGCTTCAGGCTGTTAAATAATTATTTCATTTATTTTCTCCGATTATGTGATTTACATTTCCTCATTTGGCCTTTTTTTGGTCATTTTTTCTTTGACGCCACAGAAGATTGAGCTGTTGAGAAAGAATCTCTTTTATGCCATTTTAATAGAATTAAACAGTAAAACGGAACGATGTTTCCATGTTTAACTAATTATGACTACTCAAGTAAGTTGTCAGATATTTTGTGGAAGGATGTGTCTTGATTGGTGAGCCGACTGTTATGTACAAAACGTAAAAAAAAACCTGCCTACTAAATAAATCAGCATCATAGGCATAGATAAAACAACTGAGGTTCCCAACGCTTTAGCCGCATCAAGATCTTTGTTTCAGATCGGCTTGAAGAATTTTTTGCAGTCGTTCGAGGTTTGTGTGTCTGTATTGTACATACATTAAACTTTATTTGTAGCCTATGTGTGTCACCTGGGATTTGAACCAATGCCATTCCTACTCCACAAGTTGACAAGAGGAACAAATGCATGGCATTACGTACCATTCCAACATCTCAAATAGTGTGCGCTTGCATATCAGTTCATATAAGGTTGTGACCTTCGTCATCAGGCAGGGATAATGTAAACATGTTCAGGGAATCAAACCCGTCAAACACATCTGATGAACGCTTGCTCTGCTCCCACGTGAAACATCTCACACCTGACGGGAATGAGAGCTGTCAAACATGGGGCTACATGCTTTTTTTATAAAGCGAATTGCACAGAAGGTTAAGCTGAAATGAAGAAGACTTAATAACTCACGTTGTGGACCTAAATATAAACGCATAAAGATGTCCGTCCATTATCATTAATGCTGCCAGAGCTTCATTTGAATTACATTCAGTGGTTGAAAATTTAAATGATAAAGAAACAGGAATGCATCGGGTTTATGTTATCGTTTTGTATTTTATTAAGGACACACACACACACACACACACACACACACACACACACACACACACACACACACACACACACACACACACACACACACACACACACACACACACGCACACGCACACGCACACGCACACGCACACGCACACGCACACGCACACGCACACACGCGCACACGCACACGCACACACACACGCACACACACACGCACACGCACACGCACACACACACACACACAGAGATCATTAACATACACACATCTGAGGTTTCTGAAGTACTTGCGAATCCAGAGAAGTCATTTCTTGAAGGTCTGTTCTACTTTAGGTTGGGGTTTGACGTCTTTTACGCCCATCATGGCCTCTTTTCCTTCTCTGCCTTGGTGTGGATGTCCATCTGACAGGTTGACAGACGCAATTGTAACCTCTTCCTACCACCTCCTTTCATCCCATGTGCAGAAACGAAACCCCTCTTCCTGACCCTCATCCACATAAGTTGGAAACAGGACAGAGCGTCTCTGACAGCTCTTGGATCTATTACATGGATGAGCTATGGATCCTTGACCTCTGATGTGTTTCTCATTGTGAAAAGAGGTTTTGTCGCCACTGATGGGTCCAAGACATTTAAGTTCATAACATTTGTCGAAATACATTTGCCAATAGATTGTTTAAAAATGGACCAACATACCGTCCATTTCTTTCAGCTGTTATACTTCTTGCACAGTGGTCCCGTCCACCCACACTTAGTGTGTAATCATCCAGTCCTATTTCTGGACAGATTTGAGGCTGGAAAACAGTATATACAGTAAGTGATTCACAAACCATGATGTGGAATGGCAGGTTCCCTCACCTTTTTATTTAAACATTACAATGGATGTGGACGGTGACGGTCATTAGATAAGCTCATTTGAGGCAGGAGGCTGAAAATGTGTCTCCTGACTCAGGATCTGCTTCTAATGAGGAGCTATGATTCAGAGCTGTGACAGAAGGAGACATAATCTCAAATCCACTGGAGCCCTTTGTGGACGCCACAATGGCAAATAAAGTGATCTGAATGCCCCTCACTACAGATATCTTTGGCTCTTCAGCCCGGAGATAGATGGAATCACCTTGTGGCAGAAATTCAGAATAATAGATAATAACGGTTACATTTCCAAGAGGCTTTCACAACAAAATGACCCGAAACAGGCCACAAATAACATGTAGCCTTAGCCAATAATTAAATAAATTGTCAAGAATAGGAATGTGTATTTGTGTGCTGTCCAGAGAGAGGGCTTAGAGAATTGTGCTGTGTTCATTTTTCCCAAAAGCTGGAGAGAATCGGACATTTCTAAGGTCGAGTCGCTGCTAAGAGCGGTGCGATACTGGCTTCTGGTGAGCTGAGCTCTTGTGAAAGTTGTTACTAAACTCGTTTGGAGAAAATGTAAAGTTTATGTTGGATTGGGAGGATGAAGAATGGATGATTTTATTAGACGACTGAGCTGATGAGGGTTCGATGAGCTTCTCTGATGGGAGAGAGGTCTGACCGAATTAAACGTTCGAAAACCAAACACTTGGATTTGCGGCTGATAAAGGCCTTTTTCGGCAGCTGTGGTTGCTCCTACGTAAAAGAACTAACCGGAAAATGCTTTGAAGGAATGCAAAACATGAGCAACATGGACTTTAGATGTCGTTGGATCCAGAAACATGAGACGGGGGGAATAAAGTCATCTATGAAAAGAGGGATGAGAGCCGCACAGCTTGCTCTTGTTTTAATTGAAACATAGACGGTCTATGTGCTTTAGCACAAGATCCCTGTGTACACAACAGATCTTGCAGCACCTTTTACCAATGCCTGACCCTTTAAAGCGAACCGCAGAAAGGTCGATGATGAAGAAGAATTGAAGCATTAAAGTATCTAACGAAAGCCACGAAGCGGTCGTGGTGTCTGATGGACATCAGGATGCGCTTCTGCGTCAACGTCCTGAACAACATCCTGTGCAGGTGCTGGTTCAAAGCTCGCGTCTTGATGGGGACGATGAAATATGGGTTGTGTTTTAAACAATATGCACTGGCCTACTTCTGCAGTTCTCGGTTTGAGGTTTTGGCCATATGTGTCAAGAAAGATCAGCACCACAGCACAACTGGTCAAAAGTGCACTTATATCCTGTTGGCCTAAAAGTTTTTGCACAAACAGTTATATACAACAGTAACCTGTTAAATTCCAATAATCCTCATTCTTTCTTATTTTTTGTTCCAAGTATCTCATTGTTCAAATGCTCTCGTGAGTTCTCCTTTAAACACTGAAGTGCAATGACAAAATACTTTAAATTGGTTTCACTATCAGTTAGATTTTCATTGTGTGCAAGGAGATGTTAACGCAAAAAAAAGTGCCATTTGTGTGGCTGTTGTCCTCTGACGCACAATATAGAATCTATATTCACTACATAAAGCACGATTTCCTATGGACCGACTTATGCATAGTAAATTCACTCTTTATATATCTGTGTCATTTTGCACCCTTCTGTTTTTCTGGCTTGTATTTGGTAAAAAGAAAAAAAACGAATTGACCTTTCGCTAACCCCCGCCCTCCATAGTTATAGTTGCTAGGCCTGTCGAGCTTTGCACATGTTATGTCTTTACATTACCAAGGATAAAATTGGTATTTTTTTGGGCATACTTGTGAGATATCTGAGAGAGCAGGACAAAATGATGCAGCATGCATTCGAGGGATATATCCATGACATAATATTCAATCGATTAGCACAAAATGTGATCAAAATTAAATCTATAGCCTATTGGTCACAGTGCATTCTGCCTCATTCGCTGACCATTCAAATCAGAAACACACAAATTGAGGAACAGCTTTGTTCATGCACAGCAGGGTAAGAGAAATTATGAAATAAACACAATATATAAGCCTGACAATGATAACATTCTCCTGTTTATATTTGAAGGGATGTCAATTAGCCTCTATTTGCCTTTACCTTCATTTATATGCATTATGAACAAAGACCGGTTGTCATTTCCAAGCAGTGCTTTGCTGAGTTAGACAACTTGTCTACATTGTTCTCACTTTTACAAACGTAGGTGTTTTTGTTAATCCTGTCGACATTTAGTTGTGAATAGGGCCTCCTAAACTGCCTGGTCCGCGCTCGGTACTTCTCCCCTTAGGTTGTGGGTTTGGGAAGGGAAATAAAGTTCACCAACTGCTCCAAACTTTTAAGATACCGAGTATCAGATTGGCACAATCCGTTTTTACAAATAATAATCACTTGCTGCGGTCAAAAGAATGATCCTGGGACTCCATAGACCAGTGGTTGGAAAGTAAGTTTGCATAACCTGTATAATGGCATGTTTGAATGCTTTTAACAAATTATGTTTTAGTTTTTAACTGTTTCTTTATTTCTTATCACACAACAATGCCTAACTCGACTTTTGGCCTTGTCAATCTTTTTGATAAAAAGCTTTTTAATACCACCATCGATTCCCAGACTCATTTGAAAGTCATTCAGCGCTGTGTAAAGGCCAACATGTTTTTGAGCCTAGTAATGGCATTTAACTCCATTCACGTAGCCTATTCCTCTTTATTCTTTTGTATAAACATATGCAATTCTATGGGATTCGATTTGTGCCAAATAAAACGAACTTTACTCATGCGAAATCGACCAATAACATACAAAGAGAACAAGAAAAACACCTTGATCATGAAAGGGCTCAGTCTGTTAAACCATTTTAATTTTTTTTATTTTTATGGCTCAAATCTCACTTGTGGGTGGGATTTATGGACATCTTACTGTAATTGTCCAGTGAGTTTTTGATTGTCTCTCCATGACCAAGACTTCGATATTGAAGACAGTTCGAAGGATTTTTAAGAGCGATCTACAAGCTGTTGTATGTACTGTTTGGTTCAATGTTTTTATTTTAAAAATACTTTCTTAGTATATTAGCACAATTACTAGGAAAAAGAGATGCCAAGTGAATTTTGAGATGATAATGTGTAATATTTTCAGTTCATATTCATTATTCATAGATGATAAACAGGATTGCATGTGATGCATTGTATAGATCTTGAAATGTTTATGTGTTAAAAAAGGCCTTATAGATATGAAATGTTTATTTATACGCTCAAACACAGTTTGAACACCTGAAAGAAGAAGCAGGCGGATCCACATTCTGTGTTCATCTTCTGCTCGCAAAGATAAAGCAAATAACACTGTTCAACGAAAAAGTTATACAGTGGGCAAGGAAAGTATTCAGCGCCCCTTAAGTTGTTCACTTCTTTACATATTGCAGCCATTTGGTAAAATCATTTGCATTCATTTTCATCTTCAGTATAGTACACAAGGCATTGAAAGAAAAACATTTCATCTTTGCAGATTCATTAACCAGAAAACCTGAAATGTAACAGGATCTTAAGTGTTTATACGCTTCGCTCAGTACAAAGTACACTATATTGCCAAAAGTATTTGCTTATCTGCATTGACTCGCATATGAACTTTGGTGACGTCCCATTCCTAATCCATTGGGCTCAATATGATATCGTTACACCCTTTGCAGCTATAACAGGATTCTGTGAAGGGCCAGTCAAGTTTATCCACACCAGGCTCTGTCATTCATGTCTTTACAGATTCTTGCTTTTTCCACTGGAATACAGTCATGTTGGAAGAAGAAGGGGTCAGCTCCAAACTGATCCCACAAACTTAGTTGCATGGCATTGTCCAAAATGTCTTCGTATGTTGAAGCATTCAGATTACTTCAATAGGGGAGCAGATTCTCTTGGCAATATATTGAATTAACACCCTTTTTATCTAATAAAGTCACGAGTCTTATTGGAAAAGATGCCATGAGTTTTCACATCTCGATTTGGGAATCCGCTGCCATTCCTTCTTGCAGATCATCTCCAGTTCGGTCGGGTTGGTTGGGAAATGTTGATGGACACTCATATTCAAGTCTCTCCAGAGATGCTCAATTGGGTTCAGATTTGGACTCTGGTTGGGCCATTCAAGAACAGTAAATGAGTTGTGGTGAAGCCACTACATTATTATTTTAGCTGTGTCCTTATTATTTTGTTTTAAGGAAAACCTCTGGCCCAGTCTAAGGCCCTGAGCACTCTGGAGAAGGTTTTTGTCCATGACATCCCTCTGCTTGGCCGTATTCATATTTACCTGGCTTTCAACCAGTCATCCTTTCCCTGTAACTGAAAAGCAACCCCAAAACATGATGCTGCCGCCACCACCACGCTTCATTGTTGGGACTATATCGGACCGACGATAAGCAGTGTCTGTTTGCCCTCCATGCAGCCTTTCATGTGTCTTGCACTTTGCTTTTGTTGGGCCACTCTACCATAAAGTCTAGACCGGTGAAGGGCAGCAGATATTGTTGACCTCTAGAACTTTCCCCCATCTCATGACATGACTGTATCTCTGGAGCTGAACCACATCTTTGGGTTCTTCTTTGAGCCTACCTCAAAACAAGGGTTGAAACAAGCTTATTACTTATCCATTGTATTATTTTTGAATGTAATGAATGAATGTTTGACTTCACACAACAGTATAAATCACAGTATGTTATATACTATATTTATATATAAGATTATTACATATTTATATACTACTTCACAATCTACCAATAAGACTTCAATTGCTAATTAAGTCTGATTGCAAGACAGTTTAGCCTTTAATATTAAGCACACACAAGAGTTTTGAAAGCACTGCTGGTGTAATGTTGGAGTGGAGACAGGCAAAAAAGCAGGATAGCGGATCCATATGCAGTTAAAACAAGGACGTAAAGCAAAAAGAAAAAGTAATCCAAAGGACTAACCAGTTAACACACTACATCCAATCACATGCAACGACAGACAATGGGCCGCCTTGGGAGCAGACGAGTTGGCTTTTTCTGGTTTCGGGATTGGCTGAGCTGGCCATCGGGGAAGTGTTGACTCCGGCATGGCGACCATCAGAGTGTGAAGGACGGTGGACTTTGGTGGAACCCGTCGTTTACTGACCCCCCAAAAATTGTTTATGGGAGACCTCCTAATCGGCTTGACACAGGGCGAGTCCACAAAAACTCGCCTGGGACCCTATAGGAGCCAGCTGAGACTTTAATGGGTCTTTGAGGCTAGCACGATATAACACAACAAGCGGGTGTGTGGTCCAAAAAGTCCAAAAAGTCTTGTCTCAAGGGAACAGGAGCCCTGACTAAACGTTAAGAGCTGATTGGCTGGATTCCAATACATCACTGAAACCATTGTTGGCCTGTCGAATTATAATGGTGGGGGTGGAAGGCAGATATAGACAGTCAGGATAAGTGGATGCAAGAGCAGTAAAATCAGTTTTATAAAGTAAATAAATATAAAACAAGGTAATCCATAAAACAGGCGGATACAACAATTCAATTACATACAACGACAGACAATGAACAAGAGAAACACAAGGGTTTAAATACACTGGGACCAACAAGGAAACAAGGCACACTCGGGAAACACTCAGGACAAGAATGAATGAATCGAAAAACTACACATGACACAAGACAAGAAATACAAGACACCACACAAAGTACTGTAGACAGAGGAAACACAAAAACATAAAAGCTGAGCTCTTGACTAATACTAACAAATACACTTTGGGGTCAGGCACATGCGTCCGATGAAACACATGCATTTGCACATGTAATTCTTCCGAATGTCAGTGTAAGTGTATATATGCAGTTGACAAACAGACCCGAAGTTGTCTTGAGCATTTAATGTAAAACAATATACATATAAACGATATACAATCCCATAGAAATGTGCTGACCTTTGCCCTTTTAGTTAACATCAGTGTAACCAAAATAAATAAGTCAAACATAATATACCAAAAGTAATTTAGCACACCATTCATGTACAGCATGACATTTTACCCATAACATGTTATTTTTCAGTTTAAGAGTATTATAGAATCACACATGCATAGCCTGGACATTTTCCTATAATTATAAACCAAAACCTTCATGTTTTTTTTGACATGTTATTATTCACATGAAATGCATGCCATCCCAAATACCAATGGTGGAGGATATTTAGAGGCTTCTGTCCCTCTTGAAGCTTTTACCCAGCCCAACACTTGGTGGAGGACTAGACTGTGAGATGGAATTACATTGTGAATGATATTACTACACCTCTGAATTTTGAGGTTTTGCTCTAAACTAGATACCTAAATACATAAAAGAGACAATTTGGCATACAAAGCTGAAAAAGTTTTCTTAAATCATATCTCACAGACACATAACAAACATTCATTTGTAGATAAAATGTATTGTCTTAGAGAGCTGCATATTTGAATATGGAAAACGTTGATTAAGAAACCCTTGAGATAAGACTAATGCCCCCAGGCAAGCTCCTATATACTCCCTAGGATTTAATTATTGCAAAATGAATACTCGAAGTTTTGCTCTTATTATTGATTGCATCTCAATTATTTTGATGTACATTTTATTTATGTTTTCTTCCTCTGCAAACAAACAGAAAGTTAGTCTCCACAGGAGATCCTTAATGTGTGTTTGTGATGCAACATGCTTGTGTAGTATCTCATGAAGCTTAAGGGTGGCAGCGTCATAAACGGTAAAGGATCTCTCTCTCTTTTGTTCTTGTTTATGTGGGTCAAAAAATGGAATTCAATGGAATCTCAAATCTTCAAGCTACTCCAAGATTAATGCTATACCATACCATACCATACCATGCTATATAAATGTTTTGTTTTAATCTCTGTAACAACAATTTAGTACTTTGTCTCGAAGCGAGTCAAACTTAAGGTCAAACTGGGTTCAGTACTGGGCTGACAAAGGAGCAGATTAACTAAAACACTGTGTCAGACTGCTTACTGAAATTAATCTGTGTAAAATGAATAGAAATGGAAGAGAGGAACCACTAGATAAGTGAGGCAGATGATGTTGATCTGGCTGTTTTGGTACCAAAGACTAAAGGGAATGTGCCCCCGGTTGAGCATGGCGATGGGTGCGCTGCCACTCCTTAAATGTGGCAAGGTGCCTGCGTGCCCACTCCACAGCAATTTTTGGTATAGGCCTATTGGTAGCTTTGACCTATTGAATAAACCCTATGGGGAAAAGTAATAATCACCTAGGATGTGACATTACTGGTGGACCTCTGCAACATCAGCACACCCACATTTGACTGAATTGCTGTTGACATGTGCCATGCTGCTGGATTGCTTGTGAAGACACAATTATTTGTGTTGCATTTTCCATACACTCTGATACCTTTTGTTTACTTGAATGTGAACATCGGAAACATGACTGCCGTTCACGACTGGGAGATATGTAACTGTTGGATTGTTCTCTGCTTTATATTGCTTATATGCCAGGAATTGCTGTAATTATTTTACTTTTTCTTGCTAACAATTATACCAATTGTTGCATTCTCACCAAGCTGCTTGGCGATAGTCCTTGTACTGGTCTACAATCTTGTCCCTGATATCCTTGGAAAGCTCTTTGGTCTTGGCCATGGTGGAGAGTTTGAAATCTGATTGATCGAGAGATTGCCAGTGATTGCGTGGTTGGTAGACAGAAATCCTGTGATCGACTGGCTATCAAAAACTTATTTCCCTTAGTAAGCAAATCAGTCCCTAACTTTTTAGATGTTGTAATGTTTGACTTTACTATAGATCCTTCAGCTATATGAATAAGAACCTTTGAGTGTACCAGTCCAGTGACCGTTGTGCAACTTTTTATGGATCATTTTCCTGTCCAAAACCTGCTAAAGCGGAAATTAATTTCGTTACCTTGCTTCTTTACCTGTGCACCTTCTTTACCTATTCATCAACCTATTTCGTAATTTTGTTCAAAATATTTACTTTTTTACATTTTCTATTTGTCTGTTTGCACCGGATACTTGTGCCCCTATAAGAAGGTGCTTGTATGCCCAAGCATACCTTGCAATAAAGCTGATCTTCTGATTTGGTTCAACATGTAGCTCTTGTTGTTTTAAATATGTTATAGAACAAGGGTCTCCAATCATGCTCCCCGAGCAGCTACTATCCTAAAGATTTCACCTCCAATACCAATCAACCTAAGGTGGTTAATCGAGGTGATGAGCGTTGCTTGATAATTAAAGACAGGCAATTACATTCTGCGTCGCTTCTTCAGCCCCGCCAAAGCAATTTTTGACCCGGCACAAGATCTCCCCTTGCACAGGTGCCAGAAGAGCCCCTCTCAGTATCTTCTTTATGTCACTTTAGTGCCCGGAGCACCACACAGAGCGCCAGCCCACTCCCAGTCGGTACGACAGCTTTTGCAAAGGCAATATTAAATTGTATTATATTCATTCAAATAATATATTTACTATATTTTAAAATCCCTCACATGTTATTAATGAACGTCTTGTCAAGCATCATGTTCTTATTCATCCCTAATTGTAAAGAAACAAGGCTTTTCTTTCTTTCGGTCCCCATGTGGAGATTAATGAGCTGCTCTGGCCTGACAGCTTGCAAACGTCTTTTAAGAAGATGTTTGATTAAATGGAGAGCCAGGACGTTTCTTGAATTGGTGTATGGAGAGCAGTAACATACAGAGCACGGGGATCTGAATTGGACTACATATCTAGAATTCCCTTTCTAACACAAAGACATCCATCATCTTAATACATCTCTGCTCTGTATTTATGGGTAATATGACTTGTGATCATACTAAAAGCCTATTGTTTGCATGATGAACAAAAACATGATGTAATATGTCTGTTTAAATGATGTTATGATAAAGCTTAATTTCACAAAATACTATCAGAAGACATATTTGTTTGTGATTGATCATTTTAAAGTCATATTCAGGAAGCAGACATTTGTTTGCCTTGGAAAGGTAAATTGTAAGAAATAACACGTAAAAGTTATTGCTTTAGTTGCGATAAAGAGCAACATCTTTTTCCATTTAAAGGTGGAGTAATGTCAAGAGCAGGGGGTGATTTTGTTATATAATTACCATAATTTGCCATTACATAATTCGTTCTCAAGATGTGTATAGGTGTTATTTTTTATTAAATCAGACATGGTATTATTTGCAACTTTTTACATCTTATTCGACCCTACCACTAAACCCAACATCGTGTATATTATATAATATAAAACACAGCATAAAACATAACGACCAGATATCACTACAGATGCAATTTATTGTAAAAATAGTGCAATTATTTTAAGGGTTTTGTGGCAAAAAAACACATCCAAAAGCAAAAGATTCTCCGTCCGCTGTAAAACTCAGAGGCTGTACGTTGAAACTCAACTCCGGGACGTCAGCTTTGAATGCGAAATGGCACTGGCTCAATGGATTTAGGAAAGAACCGTGTTAAGTTCACTGACAGTATTTTATATAGAAGTTTAATACACATGTCTAAAATTATTTTACTTTTACAAGTGCAAAGAAACTGATGAATCTATCATTACATTTAATAAACGGAAACACGTTTTAAGTTTTCCGTTATTTTATTTGATTGGATAAAGAATTGTCCATCAAAAGCACACTAATGAATCTCTGTAGAAGCAGAAGACCATCCGGGTATTTCTCACCTATTTTTTGTGCATACTGAGGTCTCAGACATACTACTGAGTGTCTGATTCTTGCTCGTTTCAAAGTCTTGTTGGCCATGGTTAAGACATCTTGAGCATTTGTTCCAGAGTTGCCTTCCCGTGTAGGAACTTTGCACTGTGTATTGGTTATGTTGACTTTCACTGCCTTCCCTGAATTGTTCTTCTCCGTGGATTCTGAAATATTCAAGTGCTTCCATTTATTTGCCGCCTGATCTATGCTTTGGATATCTCTCAGCTCGGACTGTGATATTATGTCGCTGGTGATTGACCCTGCCTGTACGACTGAGTAATGGTAAAACTGTAGTTGAATCTTCATTCTCAGGGTGCTTTCGTTGCTGTGATCTATTCTTTCTTTTGTCTAGCCAATTTTTATGAACTTTTTCAGCAATGCATCTGCATGCAGTTATCATTATACATTATGTACAAACCCGAGCACTTAAGTCTCTTTTGCCTCTAGTAAGTCGTGGCTCCAGATAAAGCGTCATTTGAGGGAAAGTGAGCACATGCTAGAAGATTGGCTTTGGCTGACTTGGGCTCTTGAAGATATGCGATTTCAAAAGAAGGAGAGAAAGGTGTCAAAGAAAGAGATCCTCAGAAAATTGCCTGTGTGTTTTCGTGCATTTCGTGCATATTCAAGGTCACTACTTCTGCAGAACCACTCAAGTTTTTGTACATATCAGTCCATCTGCATGTGTTACTGTGTTTTAACTCAGAAAGTCTGGCCTTCTAACACATTTGACAGCGAAGATGTCCGCGACTGACCAGGGAGGGGAATATTTTCGATTGTTCCTGAAGCGTTCTTCTTCAACTGTCCAAAGTCACTGAAAGTAGTTCCACTGCAGTGATGTCACTGTTTCATTGACATGAAAAGATGTGTCCTTCTGGCCAAAAACAGAGTGTGTCTATTCCCTCAAGTGAAGAAAAAACATGTACTCATTCCAGACTCAGATGACTTCTTTGCGAGACAAAATTGTATATTCTGACGGTTCAGTCTGATGCTATATTCCATATTCTATATCCCAAGTCTTCTAAATAATAGCTTTAAGGGATCGTTTACGAGTATAATATAAGTATAAAACACATGTATTTGAGTTGCGTTCTCAAATTCCCTGCATAATTAAAGGTGGTCAAACCAATCGTTCAAAATCGAAAAATGAAATTCGATCTTGTCTTAAAAAGCAGACAAGGTTATTCAGTTCCATCATTTGAATTTGCTACATTTGTCAGCAGTGACAAGTAATTTTACTGATGTGCATGCATCTCCCGAAACGTTTTTTATGTCGTTATATATGCTGAGCAAATTTCCGATGCAGATTGATGGCTTGACACCAGCTGACAGTTCACACTTTGACAATAACATATACCGTGTATGAGGTTGTGCTGATAAAAGGTTGCATATACTGTATCGGCTCAGATTATGGAGACTACGTTATTTACAGTACACAGTTGCAATGTGTAGCACAAGTGAATCAATGTTCACGAACCATGAAATGACATGTCTTTCACCTGAAGAGAAAAGGTTGTTTCCAGCAGCAAAATAACATCCTTTCCATGAGGTTATCAGTCTTCAGACTGAAGTCTAGTTTTCCTGACGTTGACACTTGATATGTTTATTGGTAGAAAATAGAAGCTGCATTTGAGGAAAAGAGGATTGTAATAGTAACTGGCTTTTAGGAACAGTGCCAACAGGAGAATTACAATGGACGTGTTGGATTCCCTTTTCGTCTTAGTTTAAAATCTTGTGCTTTGTGGAAGGCCCTGTGCTGCGAGACGCCCCGTCACCTGCCTCCATGACATCTGCAGTGAGAAAAAGAGAACATAAAGAAGGGCATGAGTCAGTGAGGACATAGGAAACAGCGTCAGAAGTCGCAGTAGTTTGTCCATGATGTGAAGTGAGTCATTGGTGTTTGCGTGATGGTTTGTCCAGAAGACGAGAGGATGACCACCCTTTGAGACAGAACTGGCTGCTATGCACATAGATTAGCAGTGACAGTGGTCTCGGCTTGGGGTAACACCGCTTTCAGATTCAATTAAATTCACTGGAGAACATTCATATGTTCATTGCATCGTTTGAACAATGGGTCTACACTCCTGGAAGTTTCTTTGCTGGGCTTACACAGAGAATCCTTATCATCTACAGAACCTTTCTGTTCCACAATTGGGTCGTTGTGGGTTCTTTATATTTAAAAAAGGTAAAACATTTCATTTCAAATTAAAAACGTTCTTTGTGAAACAAAACATTCACATGTTTATAACCAAGCCAACCGCCTAATAATTCATGTTTCCATACACTTTCCCGTATGTGGATGGGCCATTAAACAAAACCTCACCATGAGCATTAACTGCTACTTAAATAGAACAAGCTTTAAGTGCACCGAATGGCCCTATGCAAATCAATGGAAGTCCAAGAGGTTATGCATACGCAGACAAACGCACATACACAGGTTCACAATTATACACTTTTTGTTTAAGCAGACCCACTGTATAATAATATCTGTCTGCCTCTTGTGTGTAATACATCAGTGTCCACTAAGAACCTGTGTGCTGTTGCCTGTGACTGAGGCTATGCGTGCCGAGTAAGACAATCAAACTGGCTTTTGCAGTAGTTTGGCTATTAGTAGTTTGGTGGGACTTAAGTGGAAAGTTGGAAGTCATGGCCTAATGGTAAGGAGTTCCACTCCAAAACCTAGGGTTGTGGGTTCAAGTCTCGGGCCGGCAAGATCATGAATTGCGTGCCCTTGAGTAAGGCAAAGAGGCCCAAACTGTTTCCCGGGCGTCGCAGCATAAATGCCGGCCCACTGCGCTGGGTGTGTGTTCACAGTCGGTGTGTGTTTTCACAGATGTGTGAGTGCACTTTGGATGGGTTAAAATGGAAGCACGAATTCTGAGTATCGGTCACCATACTTGGCCGTAAGTCACCGAGTTCACCGAAAAGCATAGAAGTTTATCGGCTAGTTCGCAGTGGTTCTGTTGTTTGAAAATCACATATATATATATATGTATATATATATATATATATATATATATATACAGTTATTACACAGTTATTACACAGTTATAACACAGTTATTACACAGTTATTACAAACCTGTGTACATTTCTTTGTTGTGCTGAACATAAAAAAGAGATTTGAATGATGGTTTGTAAGCTGTTTTGGGTCATAACTGACTATTATATAGATTGATCATCCTATAGGAGTCAATGGTGACCCAGAACGACTTTGATTCGAACTTTCAGTTTCAGTTAGTGTCCTCAGCAGTAGTTGTTTAAACGTGAACGTGAACAGGATTTCTGTCTCGAAGCCTCCACATGATAAGAGGTGCAGTGTAATGTAGGAGAGGGCTCTTTGAGAGACTCCTAACTTAGGTGCGAGCATCTGAGCTTGCTGTCTCATCAATAATTGACAACATCAAACCAATTGGAACAATTTGCTCCCCACAAAGCGAAGTGCTCGAGCAGGCTGGAGGTGTTTAATCTTTAATGAGGCAATTAGCTGAAACGCTTACACCTGGCCCGAGTCGTTGGCGGAATGGCCGCTTGTCTAACGCTCCACCAGAGGACTCGGAGATATCAACTAACACAAGTCTTGGAGTCATCTTATCACCGGCACGGAACTTTATCATCAATGAACGGTCCTGTCTGTCTGCGAATTCAAAGTTCGAGTCAGAAAATGGCGTGTCATTTCTTTAAGACGTGCAAATGCGTCAGACTGGAAATGCAGGCCCATTCGAAGGTGTTTTCCCTGAACGGCAAAGTTCAAGTATGCTGACCTTTCGGCACAAAATGTTATTGTTGCATGTCAGCTTTACACGCATACATAATTATAGTCATCGTAAGTGCTAAAATGTCGGTCTTTTATATTGTATTGTGTTTTTGTACTTTCTAGGGTGTTTGGTCACATGGGTGAGGCGGGTGGATATTTAGTGGATTGTATTTCCTGTCAATCATATCGTAGACGGGGTGAGTATCGGGGAGCGCTCACTTTTCTCTGGGCCGTTTAATACTTTAAATACGCTTAACATGTTTAAGTTGCTTTACTATTTTAATTGTTACTTTGTGTCGATACATTTTGATGAACGTTGCAAGTGTATATACGTGTCACAGGTGTGTTTCTTCTACTTGGCCCTTTTGGGTAATGGACGTCGCTACATAATAGATGAATTATCAAAACATCTGTCAAACATCTGTTTATTTCTTAATAATTTAGCATGACTTAAAAATTACAGTTTATGAACATGATAAGAGTTTTAAACGATAAACACTCACTTTCACGACATCTTTTTGTGGTGATTTAATTGGTCGTTCCAATAAATCATAATTCCCAAGCGCTTGTCAGTGATCTTTTTATTAAGTAATTTTGAACCAACTAAAAAAGATTGACCACTTTCCTAGATGTGCTTTGAGTTAGTGATTAGTTACTCGGACAGTGTCACTAAGTGAAACCAGATAAATTCATAATGTTTATGTGGAACAATGGTCGAAAGTTCCCATAAACACACTCCTAAATCATTCGGACGGCCTTCCCAGAAGAGTTGAAGCTGTAACAGCTGCAAAGGGTGGGCAGACATCATATTGAACCCTATGGATTAGGACTAGGACGTCACTTAAATTCATATGTAGGTCAATGCAGGTGAGCGAATACTTGTGGGAATAAAGTGCATCTAATTCAAATTAGAAGGTTTTACATTATTGCTTTCAGAAGCAATGTCATTTGTTTTCTCACATAGGAAAACTTTGTTGTGCGAGATGAACGGGTATACAGATAAAGAAGTTAACCATCGGAAGTCTCAGGTAAGGCCACGGAAAATCAATGAGCACAGAGCTCAGTATGAGCTTTCCGACAGAATCTCCGCCCAAAGAGCATATGAATGTTCACTATGAATATCTAAGGAAACATAACAAACCCTTTACTGGAAATAGCAAGAGTGCACACGCTGCAATTGATTAATTGGAGGGAAAATAATTGTCCGGACATTGCTGGTAGAGAGGTCATTTTCTGGACCTCAAGAAATGTTAGTAAAAAACCCCTGACCTACGTTTGTTTTGGTAAACAGTAGAATTATAACATATTTTTAATAATAAATTAGACTCTAATTGTATGGGAAAAAATGCAGTTTATCGAAATATCTACTTCTGTGCTTCATAGGCTAGTCATGTACAAAGTTATTAATGAAACAAGCTTTATTTTGGGGTTAAAAAATTCATTTAATAAAGGAATAACAGAGCGCTGTCAACAGTGAAGATTTAGTGTAAGATAATTCACATAGTTTGTCTTTATATTCTAACCTTTTTATTATTGTATATCTCTTTCATCGCATACATTGAATTATATGGCTTCAAATGAGTCAGCAGTTATATAAAAATAAACTGGATGTTATATCTTTGTTCAACCACAATATTTACAGCTGTGATAACATTGCAGAGATACTATATGTTTAATGACCGTCTTGTGAGTTTATGGCTCTCAGTCGAGCAGATCACAGATAAATATTTGTTCTGAAGAATGTGACGCCCATCTGCAGTCAGCGAAAGACTAGCACCTACATGAATTAAAATAAGCAAGTAATTAAAAATTGAAATCAATATTTATAAAGCACTACAGCCAAATCAATAAAATGCAGGCTGTGAAAACACCTTTCTCATATATGAGTGATTATAGCAAACTGAACGCAAATGGGCGTATATGTTTCAAGAAAAACAGATGTGCTAAAATATCAGTGTTCATATATAAAAACGTCAGACTGCTTTTATTATAAAGAGTTATAATGCATGAATGCAAGTCAATTTCCAGTAAAATGTAAGCGAAATTGAATATTCAACAAGAATGTAAAAACTTTAGTTTGCAGAAACGGCTGGACATTTGTTTTGCATTTTACTTATGGCGTTGTACCCTAAACAGGGTCCCCTAGCAAGTAAAATATTACACTTTTGAAAGGACTAATGTACAGTTTTATCCTTGTAACACCTGTCTTTAAAATGAAAAGTTATCATTATATAACTTTAAGATAATATAAAAAAGACACTATGAACAAGAGATTGAAAGCAAGGGGTGGAAATGACCCGTCATATAAGATGCACTGCATGTGTACATACTGTTAATTTAAACATACTGCATAAGCCTATATAAAGAAAGCAGACTTGCTTGATTTCCTTGTTAGTCTTTTAGAAGCACTCAAAACTTTACCTATAACTACATCTCTTGATCATTCTGACAAATGCATTGGACAAGCATCTGGTCATATATGGATTTTTCATGCCAATAACAAAGATAATTATTTTGGAGTATCAGAGACACTTTCTGTAATCTGTTATCAAGAACAAACTGAAAAGTGAAATTTTTACACAACACAGTTTGGTTTATACTCAATATTGTTACTTAATATTTAGGATATTTATGTTTGAGCAATAGTGACAAGGTCAGTTTCTTATTATATAGTAAATCATTCAATGTTTCCATTAAGTGTTAAAGCTATCAGCACATTGCACCTAGGTTTACTTTTTCATTTTTTTAATTCATTTCGCAAGCATTCGCACATTTTTTATGGGTCTCTCACGCTTGTGCAGTTACATGCATGCTTTTGCATATGTGCAGCCACATAAAATCTATTTTAGATAGAAATTACAGTAAGTTTAAAGAGATTTGAAGAAAGTCATTGGTCACTGTTACAAGGGACAGTCCCATGTCACCATGAGCGGATGTGACATGGATATCACACTTCCTGCTGTGGAACAGACGGTTTAAACAGTCACACTCTGTTCTCGGTTATTCTACATGCTTAACAAATAAAAGCAAATGATTAAATAATACAAACCGGTTAAGCAAGCAAACAAGACGAATACACTGTGTTATTATCAAAGGAAACATGTTTGTGGGTACCCCAACCCCGGGTTTGAACAACCTTGCATTCGTGGCATCACAAAAAAGAATGCTACATCAAAATGTATGATTAAAATAAATACAGAAACTGTTATGCAGCAGGAAGTTGGAAAATTCCAGATGACATACCAATACATTACCAATGTTTTGCGACTCTTTATCTGTAGTGTCAAACGCGTGGGCGCTGAACTCTCAGATGCCTTTAATACAACTCTGATAAAGATGCGCAGAACAAACATTGGCATGTAAACAGTGTTTAACAACATCAACAGTTCAAATTATTACATTGAATTAAAGTCTTTAAGTCATAAGCATGTAGTTGGGAAAGTTGAAGAAAGATTGTAGACATCTGTAATATTGTGATATTGTAGAAGTGTCTGTAGAGATATCTACGTCTGTGACTGCCAGTCCTGTTTGTCATTGATTTTAATACAGCGAAAAAAGGCAAAACCAGAGGCTATTACCAACATTTTATTTGTATTTAGTTTTTATTATGTATTTATTGATGTGTTGAAATAATTCTAGATTATTCCACAACGTCCTTCTTGAAGATATGTTTATCTGATCATGTATTTCATAATGAAACTGACCTCACACCATTTGCCAATGTCAGATTCTAGTAAATGTGTCAGGGAACACATCAGTCATGTTTAATTCAACCGTAATCTGACAACGCGAATGTGAGAAAATCACTTTCATCCGGGAAACACTCAAATGTCTGATGCAGCACAGTTGGAATGTATTTGTCATTTGTCAGTAGTTTTTTCTAAAATTCTGTATAAAAGTGTGTATGAAAAACAAACTGGTGGAATAAGCACTTCTCTGTTCTAATTCTGTGATCTTATTCTAATGTCTTCAGTATATTTTTGTACATTTTTTTACTTAAACGTGGTTTAGATGTCACCACAAGAAAGAACATTTTAACACAAGTAGTACCATGTTTATACAACTAATCTACTTATTATTTCATGCTCCGAAACCTTTGATAAGCATTGTTGTGTTTAATCATAACAATTTTGCTATTATTATAACAAATTTCTCCCATAGCTTTTAAAGTATTTGAAAAAATGTAAATATTGTACAACTTTTAACAAACCACACATTGACTTTTTTAAATTTTAAATATCTAGAGATTAGTCTTTAAATGCACATATGGTATACTTAAATCATTCAAATGTAGGCATTAACTACTTAAGCATGACAATTACTGATTCTGTTAAGTATTATACAATTTTCCTTTAAAATGGGATGGACAATAGCAAAATGTTGTTTACAATGGAGTGACATACAGTATTGTACAGAATGTGTTTGAAAAAGTAATTACAATATATTTAACATTTGATTTTGAAACATTTATCATCAGACATGTGCTTGCCTGTAAATATATATTTATTATTATTATTATTATTATTATTATTATTATTATTATTATCATCATTATTATTATTAATAGTAGTAGTAGTAGTAGTAGTAGTAGCAGTAGTATTATATGTATTATTGGCATTATTGCTTCTATTTTCTTAGATATAAAAATCTAAGCAATTATACAACTTTAGAATACAACATTTAATAAAATATAATAAATGAAAAAAAACTAATACTCATGATAGAATGATAAATAAAATTACTTCATAAAAAGTTTGTGTGAATGAGTGGTTGTTTGTGTGCGTGTGTGTTTGTTGAAAAAACACACAAGGGAAAGGGGTAATGGAACATTTATTATACGTCTCGCTCTGCTGAGCTCACCAAGCGCTTGCTGTGATCGCTCTGTAGGGGAAGCAGGAAGGGCAATACTTGTAAAGCTGTGTGTTAGTGTTAGCCAATGGGTAGGAGCCGCTGCCTGTCTCTTAGGGACAGCAAAGGTCAAGGATACATCTTTTTTCGACATGGTCAAGGGGCTAATGTAAAAATATTACTGATCTTTACTGACGGTAAGGGTTCAGTGCAAAAACATCCTGTAATTCATATTAGATGAGACAGCACTTCAGCTCAGAATGACCATATCTTGCTTTAGATAAAGGTAAACTCATTAGCAGGTGTTCTTATGTTAAGTGTAAAATAATGGTTTGGATAAATACTGCATGCAATTGTTTTTCAACATAACACCACTAAATATTAATGATCTCAACTAGTCATGAGCTTTGCTCATCAAATACAAGTCCGCCAATTTGTAATGTTAATGTAGTGACTTATATATTGGTAAAATGTAAGTTTACTCACATTTTCAACATAGGGCTTCCACATCAAAAGATAAAATAATATTGTTATTTAAAGCATCAGTTAATAAGTGAAAATAAGTATATAATCATCAAAACATATACATGGTTTATAGTTTCTGAAAAGCAAAGGAAATAATAATACTGACCAGCAAGTGCATCCGTGATATTATAGACTGTTTATCACATGGTCATAGAAAATACTTTATTATGATAATCCAACAAAAGAAATTCTACTGACTGTAACTTTGCAACTTCATCTCAAAAAATTCTCCTTACCTAAACCCTAACAAACCCACGGAGGCTTCTTTAGCAAACGGAAACATAAAACAATTCTGAAATTTTCTTAATAAGGGTATTACGCAATACATAAATAGAGTGTAAAAGGTGTTGTGGATTGACTCTTACATCACTTTAGTTAGCACTGAATAAACACAGCAGATGGTGGTATAAATGATCACTTCAATATGATACAAAAAGTCAAACACACATACACCCTCACGCCAAACATCAGGGACATTATCACAGTTATTAGAAACCGAAACACTATTTAAATGAGACACTCATCAAAGGAATTATCTGCTGCGTCATTAGACAGGATTCTACTGCAGCTTTGGGTTTTGATCACACTGAAATAAAAAAGTATGGATGTTGAATGAACCAGGGACATTCAGCACTCTCTTGCTGACTGGAGCCATCTGGATTCAAAAAGTTTTGCTCTCTAAATAAACATCTGTCAAAATCACAGAACACTGATCTTATTAAATCTGTAACTCTTATGGTCAACATATACAATTTAAACATTGTTAAACATAATTTTGTGCATTTGAAAGTTATTTTTCATCTTGGTGTCTGCTGAGTTTCTGTTATTTCATGGTCAGATTTGTGTTACTATTTGTGATCTTGTACTCCGTCAATTTATCTTGCGATCCCCACAACAACGGTTGTTCACAATTAGGCATAAGGGTTATGACCCCTAAACCTAGGTATTCCACTTTGCTAAACTCTCCCTACAAATGCACCACATAAATACAGTCACAGTTACAATTTTAACCTCTTTTCCCTGATGGTCTTTTTCCCCTCAATCAAGATAGCCCACACTACCAGGTTGCACTACCAGACTAATAACAGCAGAATCCCAGTTGCACAACTCCATGGGTCTTCTTTTAAAGAAGAAGGCCAGGATGAGAAGAGGCATCATTTAAAGACATACAACTACCTGGTGGCAAGATCTCCTTCTCCCGTCTAGGGGCCTTTGGTCTGGTTTCAACACTTCCCCTAAGAAATGAATGAACTTCATCAGGGGAATCAGCCAGAAGGGAGATCAACGGAAGCATCAGCTTTGATAACCATGTCTTGATGGGCAACAAGGGCTAACCAGCAGTTCTTGATGCTTCTCTTTTCTGACCTTGCACAGGACTAGTACAATGATGCTTACTGGCGAGAAAAGGCATACCTTTGCTTGTCTGGTAGCCATCAATGCACTAAGGCCTCTGTGCCAATGGAACTTGGTCAGGAATTACCAAAGCTGGCATAAGAAGTGTCCAGAGAGGTTAAAAGGTACCCAAGTGCCTGCGTAAACTGCTCCCATATTCATGACCTGGCTGTCTGGGTTAAGTTGGCCCGGTTGTACAGTGAGGGAAAAGGTATTTGATCCCCTGTTGATTTTGTATGTTTGCCCACTCACAATGATATGATCAGTTATAAAGGATCTTAGTAAGAAGGTGACAACACATATTACTGTCAATCTCCCTTGATCTGGGGCTCTGTGCAAGATTTCACCTTGTAAAGTTTTAACGATCATAAAAATGGTGAAGAACCACCCCAGAACTACACAGGAAATTGTTGTCAATGACCTCAAGGCAGCTGGGACCACATTCACAAAGCAAACAAACAGAAATACACTATGCCAAGTGAATTCCTGCAGTCCCTCTGCCCAAAAAGCACATGTACAGGCCTGTTTGAGGTTTGCCACTAAACATAAATGATAATGATTCAAAAAATGACTGGGTAAAATTATTGTGGTCTGATGACACTAAAATCCAGCGCTTTTGCATCTAATAAACTTGGCGTTTTTGGAGGAGGTGGAATGCTGCCTTTGACCATTAGAAAACCATTCTAACAATTAAGCATGGGGGTGGAAAAAGGACTTGGGTGAGAACCATCTTCCCTCATCCAGGGCATTAGAGATTGGATCAGTTTTACAGCAAAACACATGGCCCAGGCAAAAAAGGAGTGGCTTAACAAGAAGCACATTAAGGTCCCGGACTGGCCTTGTCAGATACCCGCCCCCTTAGAAATAACAAAAATGTGGAGAGGTGCAAGTTTGAACATCAGCCTCAAAACCTGAATGACATGGAAAGGACCTACCAATAGGAGTGGGAAAAATCCCTCCTGAGATGTGTGCAAAGGATTTTGCAACCGATTGAGTTGGTTGTGGTTTGGTGACAGATGTTGAACCATTACTTTGTAATGTCAAAAAACACTGATGTGTTCTTTAAGGTCAGACCAATCTATGAGTCCATGAGGAAATGTTTTCTGCAGCTAAAACTGGAGGAAGAGCTCTGTGTTGGAGTGCAGATTGTGCCTTTCAGGGGAAAAATCTTTGTGCTCAAGCATATCAAAGGCTACCTACACCATGGGGAGTAATGTTGCATTTCCTTTTTGGCAAAAGTGGCCTTGCCTATGATTTCCTCATATACCACAACAGAGCTTTCTGAACAAAGCAAAAATGTTTTAGGTCAGGGAGCTTCTGTTGTCACCCACCTGTGCCATAGAATCAAGGCTCCAAACCACAAGATCCATTCGGAGCATTAGTTTACCACCTGCAATGTTCTTGAAGTTCTAGCAGAAAAGACAATCCATGCTGCTGGAACACCAAGGCTTTGTCTTTTGCAAATCCTCCAATAAAGACGTCAAAGAAACGTCAAAGAAAGAGTGGGGAAACCATGATCAAGTTGGAAGTAGAGGAGGAATGGTTATTCTGGTGGAGTGTTTTAATAACCGCTCTTTTGTCCTGGTCTCCAACTTTGTTGTTGTTGGAGAAGAAAAGGAAGTTCAGAGGTGGGATCAAAAACAGAAATAGTATGTGACGATCAATTGTCCAGATGTTGTGAAGAAATACAATAAGACCATGGAAGGGGTGGAAAAGCTTGAACAACTTATCAGCCTTTACAGGATTGACATCCAATCTCGCAAATGGCCACTGCGCAGGATTTCTCACGTCTTTGATTTTGCTGTGGTGAACAGTTGGCTTTGGTATTGCAGAGACCATGAAAGCAAGGGAACCCAGCAACAGAATATCATGGATCTCCTTGATTTCAAAATTAATGTGGTTGAAATGCTTGTGTGTGATGGAAAGCCGCATGTTTCAAGAAAACGAGGAAGACCAAGCAATTCTGCAACCACCAGTACAGATCCTACTCTCCATAATTTAACTTGAGAAAAAAGAGTTGCAATGGAACGTCGGCCAGATCATGAAGTCCAACAGATACGGTGGACGACATGCCAAATTAAGATGGGAAAAAGAAGCAATATAATGCGAATTGCCAGGTTGTTCTGAAAAAACATGTCTTCTGTGATAAATGCAAGATGCACTACTAGCATTCATGACTGTTATTTCACCAGTGGACAAGAATTCCAATCAACAGTTATTTAAGCGGCACTGAAATGAGGCACCATAATCTACATTCAGATTCGGTCCTGTAAATACCAGTGCCTTATTGATTTCCGTGGAAAGTCAGGGTGGCGTAACTTGTTTTCCCTAAATGCGCCGATTAGGTGATCATGAGCTCCAGATAAAGTTTTGGGAAAGAACACTACCAGGGAAGCATGTGCCACAGCCAAATACAACACAAACGGCCATGAGCATCAAAGGCCCACTGCAACCAAGCGCCGCCCAGGAAAGAGAATACCTCTTTCCTGTACTTTTTCCCTTTCACTTGATTAAGGTGTTTTTCTCCATCAAATTGACTGTTTTTACTGTAATTGGATAACATAAGTCATTGAAAACCAGTAAAATAAACAGATATAACTTTGTTAAAAGATCTGTGCATTTGTCAAACCTGCAATGTGGGCCTGGCAGTCTGTTCTTTCTCTTTTAATTATTATCGTACAATTTTCATTTGCAGAGATACTGTGAGTGGTGTTTAACCTTCAGCAGAGGTCTTCGTCCCTGCTAAGAATATGTTAAGAATTCTTGCAGCTCACAGATTCGAGCATTGATGCTTGCGATGCAAAAGTCATGGGTTTGATCCAAATAATTGCACATTTTTAAAAACAAATGTATAACATAATGAAATGCATGTCATTTTCAATAAAAGTGTCTGAAATAAAGAACAGCAGATAAAGGCATTGATGTTGTGTAAAACACATGGATGCATGGCATGTTCGGATAATCATTTTTTATCTGTTTAGCGTAAAAGGTCTGCGTGGCTCAAAAGGACATGAATCAAGATCATCACGTCTTCCCGCTTCCACTACGGTAATGTGATATGAGAATAGACACACTAAGTTTTCAGCAAACCAATACCCATCCACATTAAAACGCATCCATAAAAACTGCAGCTGTATTGGTGTGTGGGGTCACTGAGGATTGATGTTATTGGTGTGTCAGTCACCTTCTCTTTCTGGTGATTGGCGGGTAATTATTTCACTGTCAAAGCGTCTGATTCTATCACACAGCTAACAGCCAACGGCTGCCAAAATCAAGCTCATGCGGCGGCGCCCAGGGCCACAGATGTGTATAAGTGCATACACACGGGCATCGACAAGTCATTTAAACAACTTAATGCACTCTCAAGGAGACATTTTCCATGAGCCGAATGTTTAGGCACATGGTTTGAGTGGTGATATTATAGCCTGGTGTTATATCATAAATTAAATGAAAACAGACTGGTTCTAAAATGGCTATACCACGAACAGCATGATTTTCTGCGAACATTGTTCTTGTCTGTGGTCATTATTATGCTTTTGCTAATGGACCAAAGACATATAGAATAAAATATGGAAGCGGGGTCTGTTTATAAATTTGAAAACTTCTCACTGTAAAGAAAAAAAAATCATATTCAATCATAACGTTGAACACTTTGCATTCAGTATGTTAGTGTTATAAAACATTATATTTTAAATGTGGTGGCAAGTGGCCAAGTATGTTCTTGCATGCCTGGAATTTGTGCTCTGCCTTTCGGCCATCTAACATGAGCACACACCCAGATGATGAAATGTACATATTTGGAAATAAACTTATTTTACAGACCTCTTGGAGGACAAGAGAGACTAGACCTATTGGAAGTATAATATCCAACATGATCTCCTAATAAACACGTACCTCTGCACACCTATTGCAGCGTTATAAAATGTATACATATACATTACTACTACCATGTGTCACTACAATGACACACTTCTCATTGTCCGGTGCCAAGACCGGGACTCACAACACAGTTCGAGATATCAAAATCTGCTCACATTTTATCCTCTCTAATGTCTTGGCATCGTGTTCACGTAATTGGGTGATATCCGGATGAATCCCCAGGAGGAGTATTTAAAGGTTACCACTTGGCATTGAGTAAAAATCCAACTTAGATTGAAAACGGGGAACTTCTGGTTGGTTGGAGCTAATGGGTGTAATATTAAAAGTTGTGAGAACGTATACTGACTGTACCAAGTTTCGTCGCTGGCAAACTGTCACTCAAGAAGAGAAGTGCATAAGAGACAATCTGTTTGTCTCTTTATGAGAGTGGAGAACAGAAGCTGGCTATTGAAGAAAGAGGACCTGCACCCTGCTCCGTCATATGGAAGCCGCTCTGCCACAAATGGATACCTAATGACTCGATTTATACCAAACGATTCACCACTTCTCTTAATGATGCTTTCCATATGCACATCACACACAACTTGGCATCTTTAAGTCCTTTCCTAAGACTTGGAGAAGGCCTTCAAAGAAAACTTTTTGTCACCTGATTATCTTATTTCAAGCATTTGACATACAAAATATCCTTACAGAGCCGAAATTCTACTTTTAACCGTAAAAAAAATGCCTTTGTCTACCAGGTCCTCCTTAAAAATGTAATACAGTTGACATGTCATTTTTTATGAAATTAAAAAATGAAATGCTTTCATATTCTAGGTAATAGTCAGTTAATTTGTTACGAAACGTACATTTCTGTTCATACAATATAGACATCAGGTATATCATGATCTAAACAATTCAAAGGATCATTGGGAAGACTTCTGCAGGCAATGCAGACCATGCTACTACAACAAGGAGAAGAATTTCTTGCACTCTTTGAAGGCACGTCAAGGAAACAGGATTTGTATTAGTTTATCCTACTACTCAGTATATTACAATTGAAAATGTGTTATAAAAGATTGTGTTCATATAAAAAGTCAAATAACTATGCATGTGACCTCATGCAAAATATTTTGGAATGTTCTGCCAAGTTAAAAAAAGCGATGTCTGATTACCATGTACACAAGTTCGTGCATTTCTAAACAAAGCAGACTACTTTTACAGTAGGAAAGTCATTTTTTATTCTTTTTAAAGTCCAAGAACTTGAAGTAGTTTGCCGTCCCAAAACCACCACTCCACAGATACTCTGACTTAACTCTTTGTTTTATTGAATTCCATTCTTTAAAATGTGAGGTGAACATTTCTAAATGTTTTCCGCAGATGTACAGTGGGTGCCCATTGGATGCCCATCGTCAGAAATGTTGAGAAATGCAATGTCAACAATCCAGATTCTGCCAGCATTCCAGAATCATTCTCCCTTTTCTCTGTTAAGATTTGTTTCATGTGAAATTAGTTTTAAAGGTAATTAAATCACCTCCTAAATAATAATTGAGACTTACCTACAGGTCCATAAAGGTTGGCAATCAAACCATTGGGAAAGGCCACTGGCGGGTATTCTAGACTTTGAATGTGGTTATGACTATTATAAAGGATCTTCTGTGTTACACCTGGTCTGGCTTGGGGTGGAATCAACAAATCCAAATAAATTTCAAGAGGTTCTCCTTTTGGATGTCTTCTGATGATGTGCAGAACATATGGTGTCAAGCGTGATGCTTGTGACCGTGCACAGATGATCGTGAGAACATTCTGACATGAAATTGATTGCCAAGAGTCTTTTTAATTGACATGATTGTACTCACTAGTGAATCAGTACAGGACGGCTCAAAGTGGACTTCTGGTCGCTTTAGCTGTTCCATTTTCCAGCTGTTGCTTTAAGTTCTCAATAACTGCCCCAGGAAGGCATTGGATGTGTAAAGCACTTCCACTTTAAAGTTATCAACCAGCCGCTGAAGATATTAAAATGGTATGTCCGTTTATTCAGGAACCTGAAGATGAGGAAGCTGCATAATATCTACTTCTAAAATTTTAAGATAATTTTGGGTCTCCCCTAAACTTCCACATCTTCTTAAGATGCATCTTAGTTTTTATAACCCTATTGTAAAACCGTATTAGTATTATGGTTATAAAGGTCAATGTAACAACGTTCATATAAGAAAATGTCTTACACATCTTTTTAGCTGTTATACAGTTGAACATTGCACATGGTTTCAACAAAATAAATATCACATGTGATTAGACTAAACATTTACACGTAAAGAAATTTTCTCCTCCAAATATTACGGAGGTTGGGATAAAAAATGATGTAACTTTTACTGTATGAATAAAATAAATTATTTTATATTTTGAAAATAAACACCCTAGTGGAATAAAACCCAAAATACACCACAAACCATGATTTCAATGGTTTTAAAATTAACCTTAAGAAGTTCTGGAATAGTTGAAGTTGAACAAGAAATGTAAAACATTAAAATAAAAAAAATTCTGCAATTAATTTACATTAAATAAACTCCTTATTTTCATGTTATGGTTCCTTCCGGACTCTCTTTCCGTACTTCCTTCTCTGGCAGTCGAGACCTGACTCACACTTTTTACTCTTTATAAATATAAACATGTTAATAACAAACTAACCAGTAAATGTTTGTTTATTCTTTTTTTCGAATGTTTATGAATGTAATTTTTATTAGGAAGTAGTAAAAATGTCCCTCTTTACCTTAAAGTCCCATTTCATGTGCCACATTCTGCAAAAGTGGGACAGCATTTTTTAAATTGAAATACAAGACAACTAATGATTGGATGTGGCACAAATATTAAAGAATAAAAGAAAATAGTGACCCTTTACACAAGGTCATTATTATGCTCTAATAGTGTGAACCCAATAACCCTGAAAGGCTAACTGTTTATTTCTCTATTATAAGTAGTGTGTCTAAATAATTTTAATGCTCAGGTTTTGTTAAATGTTTCATCATATTGCCTTTTTTATTTTATCATTTATTTTTTATTTTACTAAATACAATATTCACTTAATGCATGTTTTGTTAGGACTTTGTTTTATTTTAAGCGGTTGATAGATTAAATGATCAAGGCTACGTTGAATTAAAATAATGCTTTATTTTTTAAGATTGTAAAAATGGAAAAGAAAATCTCAATGAGTTGATGTTGATTAATACACATTTGTTCTGTGTTCAACTTTCTGTGAATCATATCTCTCTATAAAAATAATTCAAGATAGAACGCAAAGAATAAAAATGAGACAATGAATAGTAAAAGGCATTGTGAGCGATTTGGCTGGCATCTTCCCTCTGTCAGGAATGACTGTTGCTGTAAATGGGAATGAACAATATTTAAGTAAATATGTAAATACAGTTCTATTCCTCAGCGAGGGTTTTCGAAAATTCAACTTGGCTCACAAGCTTAACATGATTAAGATTCCAGAGTGTTTAAGCCTTGTGTATACAACACACATACCAGGGGGAGGAATGAGAAAATGAAGATGAAAAAGGCTTCCGTCCAGAAGTTATGCCCAGTGGGGGCCTTTGCCAGTAACGTTCCACTGGTGCCTCCCTCCAAAAATGGGCCCTCTTGGCCTCCAGCCTTGAGTACAGCCGCGCAGCCATATTGTGCATTTCTGCATGGAGGGGTTCGAGCAGCTGCTCTCAGCAGAAAAATAAAGAAAAAATTGCACAAACACACAAAGAAAAAAGACTCCTTAAAAACCTTAAAACAATCTGTAGATACTCTTATGAATGTTGATAATCCGAAGATCACATCAACATGACAAACATTAATCTCAAATAAACCTCTTAAGACCAATTAAAAATAATAATAAACAAACCGTTAATGTGGTGGAAAATAAAACATTTAAGTGCAAATATAGCTGCAAGTGGCAATGGCAGGTCCTTGTAATACAGTGTCACCGGCACATGGTGGCTTTTATAAAACAATATACGGTGTTCACGTGCCTTAGGGGCTCCGGTCTATACTTTGCAGCTTTAAAAGCCTAAACTATTCTGGGACGGCTGTCCACAAGGTTAGGGAGTGTGTTTGTGGGAATTTTTGACCATTCTTCACCAGAAGAGCATTTGTGAGGTCACACACTGATGTTGGATGAGAAGGCCTGGCTCTCAGTCTCCGCTCTAATTCATCCCAAAGGTGTTCTATCGGTGTGAGGTCAGGACTCTGTGCAGGCAAGTCAGTTCATCCACAACAGACTCTGTCGTTCATGTCTTTGTGCTTTGTGCACTGGCTCACAGTCATGCTGGAGAGGAAGGGGTCAGCTCCAGACTGTTCCCAAAAAGTAGGACGCATGGACTTGTCCAAAATGTCTTGGTAAAATCAAGCATTCAGAGTGATAGTGATTGATTATTTGGATAAGTGAGCAAATACTTTACCAATATAGTTTATGATAATGTTCCTGTTCCTCTTATTGCCATAAACTGCATAACTATGGCAACACTATTTTGCAAATTAGCATCTTTCTCTCATGTTCAGGGCAGATCCATGAACATGCCAACCTTACCGTAAAAGAACTATAGAACTTTTACCAAAAAGTTCTACCTGTACTTGCAGCAGATATGTCAACATTTGGTGGTTTCAAATACCGAATGTTCTGTATTTAAATTTTTAGGGCATAATTTTTATTTTTAATTCAGAATTTTTCCTAGTCAGGTAAGGGTTGTTTTCAAGATCCATAGCGCATTATTTGGTCATAAACAGACACATGAAAAGAAAATATGGAAATTATTTTAACCCTTTTCAATACAATTTTTTTTGTTCTTCTTCAGTTTAAACACTATCAAGAATTGTTTTGTGAAACATAAACATTTGATTCAGTTTACTGGCCACAATTGTATTATAAAAGCGTTTTTATGTGTCATCCATAATGCAAATCGTCTCGTCCATAACGCTGGAATGGCCCAGGGCTGTTGTGTATCCCTGATGAACTATTGTGTGTGCAAACTACCCAAAATCTTTAGAAATTTTGTATCAGACATGTCCACACATCATTCTGACTGAGACGGGAGTGAATGTGATAGAAGTGTGAGTGAAGTACTTGTAGCACTACACAACACACAATATACTAATAAAATAATTACATTTTTATAGCGGATATGAATACTTCCTCTTTCTGATATTTTGCCGTGAAATTTACATTTACATTTACATTTAGGCATTTAGCAGACGCATTTATCCAAAGCGACTTACAATAGTCGAGGAGACAATGAGAGGAGAAATGTATTGCCTTGCTGTGAAATAACTGTTCCAGATCAAATATTTGTTATTTGGCGTCATTTTGATCAAATGTGGTAAAAATCCGATGAATCCCCTGGAGCAATGTTCAACACTGGCATTGTCAAACAGGGCCGGAAGTAAACTTGAGTTTTATTAAACCAAACCAAACCAAACCAAACCAAACCATGTCAAACCAAACAAGACAAGACAGGTGTAAATACACCCTAAAACCCCAACCCACTACCTCACCACATAGGGAGATAGTAGTTGCTTTGGTGCCGAACATCAATGATCTTCCAAGCAATCCAAACTGTCCTCTGTATTCTTCTGATGTGTCTTGGTAGATATGCAGTCAGACAGTGGTGGATGCATGTGAATCAATTTGTGGTTCGTCTTACTTTCGGATCCTGAGAGATGGTGGTGCCCAGGAACCTGTGTGACTCTTCTGCAGCCACAGTGATCCCCTGACAACTTAAGCTAGGAATAAAGGATAACTTAGGACTTCCATTGACATAGTTAATGTACAGTGTTGTGATCACTCAACGCTTTGTTGCATCCGGTTTGTCATGTACTGTACATAAAAGGCTTAAATTTTAACTAACCTTTTTCATTTGCAAAGAAAATCAAATTAAACCAATCAAGGTGAAATAAAAAGAGAGGTGAAACCAGTGGTTCACATTTTCTCATGTCATCTGATATGAAGCATATCTACAAACAAGATATAAAGACAATGTAACGTGAGATCGATCAAAGCAATGCTCTCGCAGTAAGCGATTCATACTTCATGCCGTGCTACACAGACGGAGCGATGTAAGACATCAAATTATTGCGCAAATCATTAAAAACAGGGATCAGTCTAATGCCGCCGTATTTTAAAGTCATATGCTGTTCTGAGCTTGACTTTACACACGTTTTCTTTGTCTTTCAGAAGAGGTGATGTATGTTCACATACAGTACATCTGCTAATTTTAGTCTTCATTTCATCATGGCAGGTTCGATTTACATCCACAAATAAGAAAAAATAAATATGCTAAAGGTGACCTGCTGGATTTCATTTCTGAAGTTTGATCCGTCCATGTAAAAGTGTCCCAAATGGTCAGGGCCGATACCGAACACCTTTCAGGGGGCGATCAGGGGACGCAAGTCCCCGTCCTGTTCATCTCTCTAACCTCACGTGCCTCAGTCTGTGACCTCGACATTAGGACAATGCAATTATTAAATCACAACTAAAGTCAAGGGTCAATATTTATGTTGCACTTTTAAGATACACAAATATTATCATTTTAAAAATCTTCAATAATGCAATCATTTCATTATTCATTGTTTTATGTAGCATCTTGTGATTTTTGGAACTGCTTCCCACTGTTGTAGTGTGGTGCACAGAAATGTCAAGGACAGGAAGCACAATCACACACAAGCAATCATGCAGCGAGAGAACATGTGGTACACGCATGTGCTAAATACACGGCTAGAATTGACAAATTACCACATGCATACTGAGGGCTGCTCACATCTAATTGCAGTGAACTTCAAGTGAAGAAAAGCTAATTAATATGAACTTTGCACACATTTGTTGGTTTTGGTTTTTATTTATGGTGTCAAAATCTTCCCACCGCATGGCCTATCCCTTAAGCAAGATTCCTACGCAGCATCAAAGAGCAAAGACGCTTAACCTAAAGCGCGAACTTTATTCCATGGTCTTTTCATGAAATCTTATGCTTAAATGAAAATCTTTATTCTGAAAATATTGGAAAACATTATAAACAGTTTTATAGTATACCAGTCATTTAGACATGGCATGTACCTTTGTTATGCATGTTTGTGAATAATAACTTACATTTTTGTCTGTTCAATACTGAATTTACAGTTTAATTGTGACTGTCAATCCTTTACGGAAATATATGATCAATATATGGTGTTAAGCGAGTTGGACTTGAGTTAGTTTGAATCCCAGTGCCAACATACACTGACTGAAGTGCCCTTGAGCAAGGCACCTTACTCCCATGTGCTCTGCAGTGATAATTGTCAACTGCAAAAACTTGAAATGTCAACGAAGAGTCACTGCATAAATGCCAGCACTGTCTTTCAAAAGAAATGAAAAGACTGGTTTACCTAACTTTATGACCATGGACAATCTTTCTATTGTAAATCTGGCAGGTCAAGTGTGTCAAGCTTGCATAAACTAATCCTCATCTACAGATAGAAATATGATGCTATTATCACTCCCGATTAAATTTAATAATTCCTCTATTCCCAACTAACAGAACTCAGGAGTCACTTGGCTCAATTACTTTTTATTATGTGTTTTGTTTGTGTAATATCTCTCATACTGGCCACTGGATGCTCAACATGGCACCTCATGAAAAAGGTCTCTGTGGATTTGAGGATTAGAATTGCTTCTCTCCACAAAGTTGGCCTAGGCTATAAGAAGATCAGTAACACCTTAAAACTGAGTTACAATTCAGTGACCAGGGTCATACGGATGTATTCCAAGACTGGTTCCACTTGGAACAGACCTTACAAGGGTCGATCAAAGAAGTAGACTCTTCATACTGTGGGTTGGGTGCAGAAATTGGCTTCAATAAGTAAATGCAGGATTGCTGACAGCATTGCTTTAGAGATTGAAGTAGATGAAGGTCAGCTCGTCAGTGCTCAGATCATATGCTGCATACTGCAACAAGTTGGTTCGCACAGCCACAGTTCCAGATGGAAACCTCTTTGCATTGTCCTAATGTGCAAACTCACAAGAAACCCTGCAAACAGTTTGCTGATGACAGCCTTTAGATGAGGTTTATTACTGGACCCATGTCCTGTGGGCTGACGAGACTAATATTAACTTGCTGTGCTCAGATGTGTGGTGACACCTTGGTGAGGAATACCAAGAAAATGTTGTGTTGTCTATAGTCAAACAAGCAAGTCTTGACCATCTTGGTCTTGGCCTGCGCGAGTTGGACTTGTACCTTCGAGCTCTGCATTATTGAGGGAAACATGGCTTTTAACATTTACCTGTGATATAAGGCAAAGCATGATGCCCTCCCTTTAGAAACTGGACGTATTTGCAATTTTTAACATGATAATGACCCCAAACACACCACCAACATGAAAGCTGTCTTCCTGAGGTGATGGATTGGCACAGTATGACTTTAGACCTGAAGCCTATTGAGCACATGTGGTGCATCCTCAAGTGGAAGGCGAAGAAGCACCAGCAGCTCTGTGATGTCATTATGGAAGAGTTAAAGAATATCCGGGCCAAAACTGTGTAGCTCTGGTGAATTTCATGCACTGAAGGATAACGGTAGTGCAAGATAACAATGAAATGCTCAGATTAAACTTATAAGCTCATTTCACAACTCCAGGGACTTATTCCATAACATCAAGTACTCCACAACATCACAGACGGCAAGAATTGCAAACACTCTGCAACTAATACAGATGCCTTACCACCAGACGAGCTTAATACTTTTTACGCCCGTTTCATAATCACCTTCCCCTCCCCCTGGAGAAAGCTCCCATGACAGAGACTGCTGAGGTTAGCTCACTCGATGTGACTGTAGCGGATGTTACCTGATCTCTCCACCCTGTGAATATCCAGAAAGCAGTAGGTCTAGACGGCATTCCTGGCTGTGTCCTTTAAACATGTGCAAACAAGTTTTAACTGACATTTTCAATTTCCAATATCTGTTGTCCAGCTTAAAGACATGTACCATTGCGCCCGTACAAAAAGACATCCAAGGTTACCTGCTTAAATGACAGGTGCCCCGTTGCTTGAACCCCCATCAACGTTAAGTGCTTTGAAAAGCTTATTAGATAACACATCTGTTTTGTATTTTGACATCACTTGAGTTCCGGCATTACCACTACCGCGAACAATTGTTTAACTGACGATGCAATCGCCTTCACGCTACATTTTGCCATTTCCCATCTACACCAGAACACATATGTGAGAATACTGTTTATTGATCAACACTTGATAACATAGTTACCTTCGTGCCTGCAGTAAATCTTCAGGCTCTTGGTCTGAATAGCCTTTTGTACAATTGGATCCTGGACTTCCTAAAAGGAAGTCTGAGTTGGCGAATTTCCTTATCGATGACCCTCAACACTGGAGCCCCGCAGGGCTGTGTTCTTAGCCCTCTTCTGTTGTTCTGTACACACATGATTGTGTATCCAAAAGAAAGCCCACCAGCTTCTTCTAATAGGGTTTTACTACACAACCTGTCCTCACAACGCAATCTAGACACAGTCTACTGTGTACAGTGTAAATTCCATGGCAATACTGTGAAAACTGAAAAATATGTACGTTAATTGTCTAAAATTGATACATTGTGCATATATATATATATATATATATATGTGTATACTGAAATTTACTTTGCACATAAAGTTTATTCTGTAATACTTGTCTGTACTACAAAGATGTGTGACAATAAAGAAAGTTTTATTAAGTGAAAGCAGAATTTCTTTTTCCTCGACTATTGTAAGTCGCTTTGGATAAAAGCGTCTGCTAAATGACTAAATGTAAATGTACCCATGTAAATGTATCTTTTTGAGTAACATCAGACAACAAATAGCCACTGGCAGACGCATGGTTTTATTTAAAATGGGTTAAATTAAAATGATAGAAACCTAGTTAAATAGTAAACGTATTTTCTTTCATTTCACTGATTAAACGATTGCTTCGACACTGCTCTTTCCCATTATTAACTATAAAAAAATTAAATCATCACTAATAAAATAATTTAAAACTTGTCTAACACGTGGTTTAAAAAAAATCGATAATATGGGTCAATATGCACAAGTACTTCTGCGTTTTGTTGCAGTTGCGTTGCAATAAACGTGCAGCGTCAAAAGCATTTTTTACACTTTGTGAGAGCGTTAAGCTTGGCATTTTAACCTTGACTGCTTTCAATAACCCGCACGGATAACAGTGGACGATATCAATACATTTGTAAGATAAGCCTTAGTCATTCCTTTAACTTAAAAAGACTGAAGCTTTAAAATCGAATGTTGCGAGTTATCGACAATGTTGAAGGTTCGTATTTTCAAGCTTACCAGGTAATGTTAGCAAGCTCCGTTTGTTTGTGTTCCGTTCAGTTAACCTTAATGCATTAACGTTCTGTTTTTAAAGTTTCACTTAAGTAATTATGTTAAAACCATCTCAATGACCAAATACATACACGTTAATTGTTAAGAATTTAAAGATTACATTATCTTCAGTGAAAATCCCAAAATAATGAGCAAAAAAATATGTTCGTTGATAAATGGCATTCATTTTTAAGTATTTATTTATATAATATTTGACAGTCGACATTAAGATGTGACATTAATAATAATACAAGCATACCCGAAGTTAAAATACGTCTTCGTTTGAAGCTGCTATATATATTTAAAAAAACACACAGTTTTTTCGATAGCTTAAGTTAGACCTTTGATAATTTCTAAATTGTTTAGTTCCCCGCGACATTTCTCATCTAGAATACAACCCATTTGGTAGAAAGTTAAATTTAAATAAAATATAAACAAAATTAAAGAAATACATTTATTTAATGCACTTATATGCTTGTACAAGTGAAAGTCTGGTATGGTTTTTGATTCATCACCGACATTAAACGCGTAAGTCATCTGTTTTGTCATTGGTTTCGAGGTAAAAGAACGGCCCCTAAACCGATATCGGGTTCTGCTCCGGCCTTCTTTCATTTGACTGGACAGGAATCCGTGCCTTCCTTTAATTGGTCACCTCAATCAGATTGACATTCACTATCGCTTAAGGTAGACCAGATCTGAGATCAGTCATCTTGCCTGGTAGACAGTTGTATTACACACCCTAGGTGAACTAACTGGATCTGTACCTTGGGGACTTTAATGATGGGTACAGCAATATTTGCATTGAACAATATGTCAATAACAGCCTCTGCAAAACTGGCAGCCTATGATAAAGACTTCAGATTAATACTTTATATGTGCTGCTGTAAGTTTTCAGTCTGGTCTTTTGATACTCCAGAAAACTAAAAATTATTTATTTAAAAAAGAAAACATTATACTAGGACAACCAACGGTTTTGAGGGACAGCATTGGAAAACGTATTTTTTAATCTAGTAAAACACACACCAGTTCGGTCCCATCCCTCTCTTTCCTACTATTCATCTCATTACATGTTCAGCTCAGAGATGAGTGCGGTCAAAGAAAGAGTCACCGCAGGTTCTTCCAAATCAATATCTGCCACCGGCTCTACCCTATTCAATCCCCCATTACCCAAACCTGTTTCATTATTATTCTGCTATGGTTATCCATAAGTCTGAAGGAAAAGATTACTGGGCCCTGTGCTTACTTTTAATATTGAATGAAGCTGCATAATTGTATCATGATTTTTTCTCTTAGGTTAATGTTTGCCGTGATTTGTTGATCTGCTGTCCTTTTTTGTTGCATTTATACAATGCAGCTTAAGCCATGTGTGTTGAAATTGCCATAATGCATTAATTGTTAAACACATTAGCGATTACTGAACAACGGGATACATTACACGACAACATGAGCTGTAGAATTACCATAACAAATGTGTAGACATTAAAATTTAAATATTAAGTTGCATTCAGCCGTTTTTATAATTTATGATATCTGATAAATTATTCACATAAAGGTCGTACAAAATGCCTTCTGCATTAAAACCTACGATGGCCTGCAAGTGAACGAACGATATAAGATGCTGCAGTAAAAACAGGCATTGTGTGTTTGTCGGATCGCAGGTGGTAAACTTGCAACACAACTTGTTTTGACATGGCACGACATGTGAATTTGAAACCAGTGCACATCTCTGACAGCGTCCCTCCAGGGTCAGGACCTGCGATGATACAATGCCTTTGTCTGACCTGGACTTGTCACAGCAAGTGGGACGTCTGTTCCCAAAAGAGGCTCATCCTGACGAAAGGTCAAGGAACAGCTAACGCACGCTTTAAAACAGACTGCAAAAGGGGACCAGACAGGGTCAAAATATGAGTAATAATGTGAGATTTTGAAATAGAAGTTTCCTTTTGCCCTTTGAATGTTTAATGTTACAGACATATCTTTTACTCTTCTGATCTTGGTCCAGAAATAAATATCGCAGTTTAAGCGGATAATAACTTATCTATATATATCTTCTATGGTAAACAGTATTCTATTACATAATGATTATTAATTTGAATATAAGTGCAAAGTCATCAATGTTATGTGCCCTAACTATACAAGGACTGTTAAAAAGAAAAGTCTATAGAAGAGCTAACAACAAATCATTTTACATTTTTTTGCTCTTTCTTTTAAAATGGGAAACCATTATCTGTATCCATCTTATCCAACCTAACACTTTTTAAGTGAGTATAAATGTTTGAAGATTTTGTCACCTGCAACGAAAGCATAAGCCGCATTTCTCAATGTTCCTGCTACATGTGACAGCAATCGTTACATATTAATAATAAATCATTTATATTTGGTGTCAAATTATTCATTCATTAAGATTTACACATGGTAAGGTATGCATGGAGGTTTCAAAAGATTTCTAAACTTTTTACCTACAGTGGAACAAATAAAAAGTTTGCCAAAATCATGATGGATTTTAGGAAATGAATTAGAAACAGATTTTTAAAAGCAAATAAGTTATATTAGTGATAAATAATTATATATTCAATAAATAAATGTACCAGGAATTTAAATACTCTAATTAAAACAACATCTACATTTTTAAAGATTAATTGTAAAATAAAACTGTAATGTGTTCAATTATCTACTCTGGAAGGAGCGGGATGGAGGTCTCCTGATTTCCTTTTGTTTTCCAGCATTCCCATCTTAAAGGATTTTTCAGGAGATAGCAAATTAAAGCCACATGCAACCATTAGACTGCTCTCATATTAAGCAATCTGGTAAAGGTCTGCCTGTCTGATCTAAAACTGATGCTATCATTTAAAGGCCATTTCGGGCTGTTTCGGTTATTCGCGAGCAAAACCATGCAAAACAATTACAAACTAAAATGACTGTCCGAGGGGCCTTTAACATTTTGCAACTTTAAATATAGACGTACGAAAAGTGCGCTCGAGAGAGCGACGGGGTCATGACGCGACACGCACATTTTTCTAGACGTGTTGGCGTCACATCACAATCACAGAGAGAGATGCTCAACAAAGATGAACACAGCTTAAAAAACTAGTCGAAGGTTTTAAATGGTATTTTAAGTGCATGTCATCCATAAATCCTTTGATGAAACCTGCAAGCATGGCCTATGGTTGCTAGGCATGGGCAGGCGCCAGGCTTCTGTCTGCTTTGGGGTTAAAGGAGGAAACCAGCTCAGCTCGTGTTTTCCCCCTAAAATATGAACGCCTACATTTTGTTGTGCTCTTATTCTCTCCTTTCACATTTAATTTTTCATCCGTCTGTAATGGGCAGTAATGAGCTAGTCTTTATAGTTAGTCCATTAGGCCGTTGAACCGGATATTGGCAGGTACAGAGAAAGCATGTCTCGAGTGAAATACCGAGCATTTAAAATGACGGTATCCTTGACAGTAAGTGGCTGTTGTGCGCTGCTGGTTAATGACAGGTAGCGTGGAACAGTATAATTCATTACTATAATACACAAGGGCTTGACAAAATAATAGAATGTTTTCGTAAGGAACCATTGCGGCTCATTACACAGAACTTCTGGTCATCCGATCTTCCACACATCTCAAAGTTGTGATTGGTGAAAATCCCATTCATTAAATTGTAAAAATTTAAGTCTAATCGAAAACAAAAAATGAGTTGAAAAAAGTCAACTCCGGGTTGAAAAATGCTTCATGTGCCTTTTGTACTATCCAATCGAATAAATGGAGGGGCTGCTATCAATGTGAATTAACATTTTTATGTTTTGTCAAATCAAAAATCGCAGCTCGGCGCATCTCGCGTCTCCAAGCGCGTTGGGTACGATCGGCCCCTAACTCTTTCACAACATACTAAGGTTCCTTGTGAAGGAGAAAATGAAAGTTAAATGGAAAGCCTTAAATATATTTTCTTGTTTAACCTTTCAAACGGGACCTGTAATTTTTAGGTGTAATAATTATTGTCAACATAGCAAGAGACTGCACCATTACAGGCCCTTGACTATTCTGGATCCGCTATCATCTATGTTGTGTCTGATAGCTTCTAATTTATTCAACGTCTACATCATGTTAATGATTCCTTTCTCCTGGGTGCACTTTTCGGCTTTGGCAAACTCTCAACAGATTGCTTGCCTTTTCTCACTTGAACGCCAAGTAAGAGCAATAAAAGCTCTCTGCAATGTACAGCTCCGAGCAATGGCGCGCAGAATAACTAAACGGCTCTCTAAAATGAAATAAGGGTAAGCTGAGAAAACTTAAGAAGAACAAGAAACAAACAAATAGACGGACAGAGTGAGACTGATCACATTTCAACCCAGTCTCGAGGCAGTTTGTGGCCTAAGCACAATATTTGGAATCTGTCAAGGACAGGAATTTTCCCTCTTGATTATTTTACCATCAACACACACGCTGTGGGTGTAAGTACCATCTTGCGAATGGCTCTCGTCACCCCAAACCCTAAAATCATGGTAGCATAGGCAAGGTGGCAAAGCAACAATACATGGCTAAACCAATCCTGCCCAATTATAAAAAAAGCATGCAATGAGATTGTAGGACATACAAATATCCCACTTTGTAAAATAGAATTACCAGTAGATTTAGTTGATATATATTTACATAACATAAAATATTGTCACAGTTTCAATCTGTTCCTATTCCTGTTTTCCATCGGACTACACTTCCCATGATCTTCCAAGCTCCCTCCCTGGACACTTTTCTCCAATCCCCAAACCTGGTGGATATCCCCATATCAACTGGACACTATAAGAGCTCATTCTATGTGGTCTGGTTTTCTTTATAGGTCTGTACTTCTGATGTTAAATTGAGCTCTTGTGTGCTTGAAAATAAATAAATAGATTACAGTTTGGGACAGTGTCACAAATTCCCACAAGGCCCATGTTCACAAATGTAAATTAAAGCATTCTATAGAAATAAGTGTTATTTATTTCTTTTATTGACTTGCAATGAAAAAAGTTTTCTAGCCCTATTATTGGTCATAACATCTGGTCAAAATATGATTAAATCATGAGTTTAAAGTTTAAATAAAAACAGTTGGAAAGTGCCCTATTCTTTTTAAAAAGCAGAAATTTTTCGCACCTTTTTAGAATTCAATACGTCGCAACTGAGAATTTCATCAGACCTTCTGTGAGCTGTGAAGGAGCAACACACCATTGTGTTGTTTCTCCAATAGTCTAAAATTGTACACAGTGACAGTATGAATGTGTGTGTGTAGCTCTGTGATGGACTAACCACCGGTCCGTGGCTGTTCCCTGTTGTGACAATAGAGATGGACAGATTCTTATGTGCTGATGGTTTGGACATTGTAGCTGTGCTGGTTTTGTTATTTCTTATTTTTGCAGCCTAGAAGATATTGGAAAATATCAACATTCATTTTCAAGGGAAGAAAAAAGCAAAAACAAAGCGGTTTCCTAATCTGCAGTATTAAAATAAAACATCAAACATGTCTAGAGTTTGAAGGTAATGGAAGGCAAAATAAATAATGATTTGTTAAGTTGTAATGTTTACATAACCGTTTAAAATAAAAATATAGCTGCAAGCAGGCGGGCCTTGTCAATACTTTTGCACCGCTATATGGTGGTTCTCGAAAAACAATGCATGGTGTGCACGTAAATATGACGTAATATGCTGTAAATAAGAATCATTATGTAAGTAATGCTATTTGAAATGTTTTACTCTTTTTTTGTAATACCGTAATAAATTGTAATACCGTAATATTTTTATGTAATAAATCAGTTAATCTTTTTTTATGATCATCTACTCAATTTAAGGGCTTAAAATGATTTCAAAACATGCATTCTTTTTCATCTTAGGGTGAATGTATTTAGATTTTTAAAGCTGAAAATATTATTTCTGATCAATAACCCTTTTGCTGCAGTGTCTCTCTCTTTCACCTGATATTTCTGAAATGGCGGTACAAAACAAGCACAGGTATGCCTGAGCTGAGATTACTGTAATGATATTTTTAAGTGTGCACAGTTATTTAATCAGTGTGGCCATAAAACCAAAAATAAAAAGCTATTGATCTGAGTCAGTGATTTCTCAAATCTGTTGAGACGTTCTGATGCTGAATATCCAGCGCAGTTTTCTTGCTCTGCAATTATACAGAGTTTAATTTAATCTCTTGGATTCAATCATATGGTTGTAGTTTTTGCAGGTTACTGAGTTACATTAACGCATCTTTGCATGGGTCAATATTAAAAATACACAAATTCACAAACCTAAGTGACCCCACTGATTATGTTGCTTTGAACGTGTTATTTTCAATACATAATCCCGACCACATCCGGATCCTCCCTTCTTTTGAAACAGCACCATTACAGAAAGACCGACCCTTATGGATCCCGCTGTGGGATTTCCTCCAGCTGCACAGCTGCCGATGCTCCGTCAAGGCTCCTACTCCGCAAAGACTCACACCCAAGACTTTTTGGACCTTGTATCCCGTATGCATTACCCAGATAAGTCTTTAAAAAGTGTCTAAATGTACGCATGAGTCTAAATGTACCACTGAGGTCACAGCTGTTCCTTTTGGAGCCTTACAGAGCTTTGCGGGATTTATAGATCTAGCTGTTCCTTTCACTAGATTTACACGTATAATAATACACACACACACACACACACACACACACACACATGCACGCACATGCACGCACGCATAAGCACATGCACACACACATACACATAATGCTAAATGTATACAGAATACATAGTGAGCTGAAGATTTGCCCTCCTCGATATCTTAACATCCTTATTCCCCAAGTTTCCTATAAATCGCATGCATTCCATATGAGAAGTAAATAAAGGTTGTGTAACTGGGTGGCGCAACAGAGTCCCCCTTCCACGACCCTGTCCGATCCTCTCTCACGTCCTGATGCTCGACGGACCTGACGTTTGTGCCAATGTTCAAGAGTTTTTGAGCATGTTAAGGCCCTGCAAAGTCATGGGGGCACCGTTCAAGATATCAAATAGTTCTTGACAATTTATCCTTCCCCCAAGGTCTTGACATCGAGGTCACCAAGTTTTGCGTAAATTGCATTGATTCTCTAGGAGTATTGAAAAGTTCGGGACACACACTTTTGAAACAATCTAAATTAACTCACTTTTTGTTGGGCAGAGCCTATGGCTACAATTCAAAGCTATTCATTTAGTTATGATCTATATGCGTACCAAGTCTCGTTTGTGTGTGATCAAGTATGTGTGTGTTGTGAAATGAGATATTTTTATCAATTAGGTGGCGTACAGAGCCCCTCTCCTGTGCCTGTGTCTGAACCTTTGTCACATTCTGTTGGCCGACGTTTGTGCCAACTTTCAAGAGTATTTGAGCTGGTGTAGGCCCCCGAAACGTCCTGAAACATTAAAAAGAATTCTTACGAAAACAATAGGGCTTCCGCACCGACCGATGCTTGGCCTCCGGTGCTCCCTCGGTGCTCAGGCCCTAAAAAATAACAAAATCTTAGAAAATCAATAGAGCTTTCGCACCTTCATGCTTGGGCCCTAATAACATTTACTTTAACGGGCCCTTTAAAGTGTAAATGCAATAGACCCAAAGGGATTAAAGACGGCAGAGAATCTCGCCCACTCCCTCACCAGAGGAATGCGCCTGCAGCTTTGGCCTCATCCAGCAGCCGCAGCAATGACTGCATCCCTGTCGGCAGACGCCAGCTAACCACAGAGCATTATAGACTGCGCTTCTGTTGAGCTTAAATGGGTGTTCGACTGACGATCAATGGTGGGGTCAGATAGAACTGATAGCGCAGCATCAGAGGAGATGGGTAATGCTATACCCGACCAGGAAACAGGCGGGAAGACTAAAGCGTCCGTGCCAAGCAGAAACCCCTAGCTAAAAAGAAGCTGGTTTGGCTGTGTTAAAGGAAACGATCAAATATTAAGGGACACTGGATACCTTGTCTCCTCTGGCTGTGTGCTGGAAAACATAGGGAGGTAACCCTGGCCATGTGTGTCAGGGACATTCGCGTGTGTGTGTGAAAGGTAAAAGATAGGTCAGCATAGACAACCAATGAGGACAAGGCCGTGTTTGTGGAAATTTGCTTCCTTGATAGATTTGTAGTATGTTTTTCTTGTAACTTGTCCGAACTTTACAATAGACAGTCTTTCTTACAGTTGTTTTGCGTTTCAAATTAGGGTCTAAGAGCTTTCCACCCCTCCAGGCATTTAAAACAATTGAGGGTCGAGCGGAGCATGTTCCTGGAAGTGTAAGGTCCATAAGCCACTGGACGAGCGTGTACATCCTCTTTGCCGGCGGCAGAAACAGCAGGCAAGCAGGGGAATGGAGAGTGAATGAGGGATAGCGGTGTGTGTGTGTGTGTGTGTGCGCGCGCGCGCGAGTGTGTGTGCTTCTTTAACAATGACAAGCAGATGGCTTTGTCACACCCACATTAGTTTGCACCGCACTCTCTCCGACACTCAAAGCTCAAAATGTTGCGAATAACATTGTAAAAATAGATTATGTAAGGAGGTTTCTATCTTAATATTTGTTTCCCATTCTGGGAAACCCGACAGTTAGGGAAATGTTATGGATTTGAGATTCTATACCACACCATAAGAAAGCTGAATTCCAGTATTTTTCTTAACGACTTTTATTTCGTTCGTACCGTATTCAAAAACCGATTGAAAGTTGGTAATAAAAAAAGCGATGTAAATTAAAGCACGAAGGCCAGCATGTCCTTAACACATGCTTGGCATTATGAATTGCTATTATTAAGCAGTGAACAAGTGAAATTGGAACGATAATAGATTTTGTTACACTAGGTGGCGGTGTGCACCTGAAAAAGTTCGCAATTTAAACTTAAAGTGGGAGAACGAGGACTTAATATTAATATTAAAAACGATGGAAAGGGTCGCAGTGCAATGAAAATAGTGCATTCTTGGAGAGTTGCTTCTTAAATAATATTTTCTTATTTAATTTTCGTATTTAATAATTTCTCATTAAATATCAATATTTTGACTCTTTATAACAATTTCTATGCTCCTTACCCTCAAAAAATGCATCTTTTGAGACAGTGTTTACATTTTTACCAAAACTCTAACGTGATCTGGATAAACTAGATAGATGTCGTCTATGGATATTTTCAGTATTATAGAAAAATAGGTTAAAAGTCTTTTTTTATTTGGTGTTTGTAAAAAAAATTTGTGAAATTTATAATGCCAGGCTGATGAAAGACATGCTGGCAGAGGTGAAATAAACTGCCCACAGCTTTCCCTCTCTTACCCCTACAAACACTATAAACACATCAAAGTAACCAAATAACTTGTATATAAATGCACATTGTATAAATGAATAAGATTTTCAAAAAAACAACTCATATTAACATGATAAATTCACGCTCTAAATTTGTGCAGGCATCAACAGTAACCAGACACATTTTGGCAATCCATTCATAAAACATCGTGTATGACTTAAGGATACAAGTTTGTAATGTAATAAAGTTTTATTTTGACGGTCAGGGATTAAAAAAAGCTCGGATAGTACAGGTTCTCGTAAGATGTCTTCTGAAGTTCTAGAAAACATCTGCTCTGTACAATCAACTGTGAAACATCTCGGAAAGAGCTGTTGTACATCTATTCTAACTCATCCACATCTTACAGACATCTTCAAGAGGTCTATGTGACATATGCCAGATGTGTTTGTGATATGAGGCAGTACAGTTTCAATGAATGAGAAAAATCAATACAGGCGTTTCTGAGAGCTCCTCTGATAACGTGAATTAACGCTTTTGAGGGCAGGGGAACTTTTGGCAAGGGTCTATCGCGCAAGTCTGAGTGTATCACATCGTTAGGTGGAATCAAAATGATACATAGGAGGTTTTATTATTGCAATATAGTCTGTTACAGTCATAGATGCCTTTGGGCCTAATAATCCTTTACAGAGTAATCAATATTTACTGCGGACCTTATAGTGTTTGCCAGTGCTTGCTGATATTGAACCACAAGATGTCTTTGAACTCTTTAGAGACAAGTGACTTATCTCGCTTGCGAAACAACCAGCGTTTCTCTGACAAGGAACTGTTTCCTGCTCCGTAGTCAAATGTTTAAGACGGTGTGCGGAAAAATCAGAATTTTCACATTTGCATGCATAGGGATTTCAATCAAGTTCTCTGAAAGATGTTTAAAAGTGTTATTCAGGCTTTGGTACTCAGTGGTACTCACACTCACATTGCATTACTCCATGTTCAGCATTACTCACACAATAACAGCCGAGGTATTATTTGTCTATGTGCTTTGTTAATGTTTTTGGTGAGGCGTGATGTTCATTCAAAAGGACCAATAAACATGTTGGATCATTATATTGAAAAAAATCTCACTTGCAGAATGAATACATATATGCACAACTCAAATGTCGTTACAATTTTAGAAAATGACCTGAAAAAATGTAACAAGGTCTTTCAAAGCGTTACTAAAATTGTAGGGAGTAAAAAGTACGGTAGGTGATTTCAGAATTGGGGCATGTTTTATCTTTTCAAACGTTAAAAGCATAGGTCTAAAAAGAATTTCAAACTGAGGCCATAGTAGTCTTGACTTTTGGCAAGTGATTTTTATAGTCCAATAGAGTTTGCTAAGAGATGAGGGCCAATGCCCTAAATTTAAGAATAAAGTGAGGTAAGTGACCCGACATATGGCAAATCAATTGAAAACAAGTGAACAAAAATGGTTCATAACTTATGTTCGATCACCTGTGTGAGATGAAATGCAGATTTTTCTAATAAATCTAGTTTTTGAAATACATTTTTAAACATTATTGATAATTCACTAACATTGAGCATCCACTTTAATAAAAAAGAACTGAATGCATTCCCTTCTTTGCTCACACAATGATATCGTGCGACTTATATGATAACTCGAAACACAACGCAACTTGTTTTTAATCCTTTATATGTCTTTTGGTCAGTGTTTGAAATAAATACCAGTGTCTGAATTTTGTTTCCTTGTGTGTATAACCTTACATTTTGTATTTGTTATCTGTTTCGTTCCTTTAGTTCTTTTTTTATTTAAGACTTAAATATTAAACTTAAACAACTTAAATATGTTTTTATGTATTTGTTAAAAAGTTGTTATATGCATCGGCTCCTTCAAGGCAGTGAGAGCCCTTGGGAACAAGAGAGAACAGCAGTAAGTTTCTATCAAGTGGCGGATATCGCTTGATGCCGATTCTTTCAAATGAAACTATAGAATCTTAAATTTACCCGGTGTAAACCTCCTTTTGTTTCTGTTATCTACGCGAGACCGGAGCACTTATGGCAGAAAAAATTATTCTTACATATGTTTATAAAATCATGACACTGCCAAACTCAAGTGGACCATTAGAGCCCCCCTGTGGACTTTTGTGTTTCAAACCTGTAGAAATATGAACCTTATGATAGGTATTTTGTGGTGCTGCAAAATAGTGTATGGCTCTGCGAATGACCTATTATACAAGGTTGGGCATAACAGACAAACTTACTAAAAAAAAAGGTTAAGCATATCTTCTTTTGATCCATTCGAGACACCTTGAACAGCTCACCCTCTTAAAAATACTACTGCCATCAGAGCATTGGCCACAACGATTTATGTGGTAAATGATCTTGCCGTAATCGATTTAAACTGTCAGCACTAACTGGACATCAACCTTGGTATCATATCATGTGCGGGTTTTGTAATTCAAGTGACCGCAGTCTCGTCTTGCTGGTCACCTCTAATCAGACCCTTATTCACTTCTTGGGAATTTCTTAGGAAAATATTGTCATGTGTATTTCTCAAATGTGTGTGGTGGTGTATATCTCCCACTGCCACTGGTTTATAAAAAACAAATAGATCACAAGTGTTCAATATTTACGTTATCTACTGCAAAACATGTAAAAACTAGAAATCGTCATTTCATCACTTTTTAATATAAATGCTAGGCAGCACAAAAATTTGGCTTAGAGGACAAAGGCATGCAAACCGCCGCAAAGTATGTTAGCGTTTTTTTCGACACGCACGTCCCTCAACGTTTATCTCCAACTGAGGGTCCTGCTCGGCACCCGATTATTTTGGCCATTTGATTGCGTCGGCCCTTCATTTTCATATTGAAAATGGGAAACGGACGAAACTTCTCATGCAGAACATATTCAGGGAGGGCATGTTTGCGAGTCACTCCATGCTCGCAAAGTACACACATAAAACCACTTGAACTGGGCCAGGATAAAGAGGTCCTTTGAAAGCCACACAAGCAAGACCTCGGCGCTTGTCTGAGCACAGGGTAAAACGTACGGGGGTTGGGAAGGGGTTGCAGTGCCACTTGCTGATAAGATGGGGCTATAACTTGTTTATGTGTGGCAATTTGAAAACTAATTGAAAATTCCTGCCTGGAAGCTGATGCATATCAAAACAGGATTATTGGAGAAATAATCCCCTGCCACCGCTGGTCAGCGGCTAATCTCGCTTTGTTGGAATTCAAATTACTCAGCCGTGTTTACATTGCCACGATAGTGGGGCCTGCGACCGGGTCTCTGACGGGCCTATTTTAAGAGTTGACACATTCCAAACGACAATACTACATGCCAAGCAGCAACCTTCCAACCAAACCGAGTGTTTTTGGTAGAACATTAGCAGCATTTCACAAACCAAACACTGGGATACTTTAGCAGACAGAGGAGGACTGGCGGGTGTCTGGCACGTGGAGCGGAGAGGAAGTGTTGCTGTTAATATTTGATGGTGCTTGTGTTTTGAAGCAGGGTGCATTAACAGTGCATTCTCAGGACTTATGGCCCGGCTGTCAGCGTCGCTCCGGCTCAAATTGCTGGTGCTTCTATCTGTGCCGGCTACAAATGATTACACACGTCCCGGTTTTAGAGCTGTCCGTCAGCACGGTAGGGTGCATGGAAGGGTGCTTGCACATCAATAGTAGTTTATGATAGCACAGGTTCATGTAAAACTGCACATGTTATGCTACGGTGTTGTCAAAAATTCGAGATACCTTCTAAAGTTTGGGGTTTTGTCTGTGTATGCTGATGAAAACGATGGCAAGGCCGAAAAAAGCAGGGACATTGTGACGTGCATCCCTTATTTCTCAAGTACCGATTTAATGTTTTGTTTGTATCGGCTATTTACCGCTTCATTGTCTCCTCGACTATTGTAAGTCGCTTTGGATAAAAGCGTCTGCTAAATGACTAAATGTAAATGTTAATGTTTTGAGCCCGATGTTTATTACCAATATATAAAATATATCACTACATCCTTTTCTTTTTGCAATGGAGCCCTGCGCATAACGTGCAGAAAAAACATTATGGGCTTTATTCTGCACACATTTTTATCAATTGAATCCCTTGATTCATGAACAGATTTTCCACTGCTCCCGTAAAAAGCATGGTCAGGTATTTGAGTATATAAAGTGAATGATTGTAAAAATGGGAGATGTCTAACAGTGGCAAGAAAATCTTATGTAAACTAACCACAGTTTGCAATTCTTTGCTTATCTGTCACTGCAAACAACAGCACTGTACCTACAGTATGATGAATCAAACCACAACAAAAGCCACATAAAACAACAAACGCAGCGTGTGAGTACATCAAAACACATACTTGCGAAAGGTTCTTTACTAGCGGTCGATGTAAAACACGAACGGAATCCCGCTTGAATTGATCGCAGCTCAATGCTGATTGTTGTATTATCATTTTTCCTGTCCTTTCAACTCTTTCTCACATGCATTTTTTTCCAATCCATATCATTACAGCCAAATTCTGGTTTTCCAAACTGTCTGCATTCAACCTTATAGATAACATTTCATCTAGGGTTTTCAGTCCAAATAAATCGGTAAACAATTTTAAAATAAAAAGGCTCTTAATAAAGATTGTGATATGAAATATGTCCATCTTCTAACTGCACAAAATGTGACCTGACATCAATCTGTCCTCTCCGAACTCCATAATTCACTTGTCAAACTTTCATTATGTCTGTAAAAACAGTTTTTTTCTGGTTGACCTCTGTCCCTCTTTGTTTTTTCGAGAGCTAGATGTGCAAACCCCGATAAATGCTCTCAAAGGCATGCAGCATGCCTCGCTGATTCGCAGCAGCTCTAACCACACGGAGGAGAACTGAGGAGTCGAGGCCACAATTGCATCACATCCTCTGACTGTGGGTGGCAGAAGGTCAATGCTCTGATACCAGTCATGTTCCTGATGAGTGTTTGCAGATCTCAGAATGACTGACAACTGGAGCTTTATTGCATGATTTGAAGAGAAAGACTACAGGATGTGAATTCGAATAAAAAAAGAGTTTAAAAATATTTTGTTGTGTTGCATTATCCTCATTTCAATATAACCGTTGTTATCATTCCTGTGACGATTGCTCGGAGACGTTTCATTTTCGATTGTCGCATCGAATTTGATTTAGTGGGAGTATGCGCCGGTGACGCATGATGTACTGTAAAAGGAGTTCAGATTTCAACATGTGTGAGTGAGTTCTTGGTGGGAACTAACGGAACAACACCATCCTACACACTTGCGGTTAAACAGGTACACATTTACAGGAATTTTAGCCATTATATGTTCAACTGCGGAAAAGAATTTGTCAGTTGCTTTGGTGTGTTAAGTTGAGTTAAGCCATGGTTGGACGGAACTTCAACAGATAACTGTTTTGCATTGTTCCTTCCTGTTTCATATGCTCCGCCATAATCCCAATCCCAAAGAAACTCGAAGCGCAATCACATCTGTAGTTAGGAAGACTTTGAGAGACTGGCACCGGCCCTTCTGAAGGACACTACAGAACCCTTCCTGGACCCCCTGATCATAGACTTAAGGAGAAACCCCCTGCACTCCCCCAATTACCATCATCAACAGCACTGTCGCTGAAATAAAGTCTTACGGTTCCTGGGCAACATCTAATTTCAGGACCTGAAGTGGGACAACCACAAAGTCTCCATTGGCTTACACCAGCTGAAGACGTTCAACCTACCCCAAACAAAGCTTACCCAGCAGTCCTCTGCGCATCCATCACCGTCAGGGTTTGGCTCAGCTACAAAGTCACACATCAGAAGACAACAGAGGACAATTCGAGGTGCTGCGAAGATGGTTGGTGATCCCCGGCCCATCCTCCACGAGCTTCATACATCTTGAGTGAGGATCTCTCTGGACCCCTCACATCCAAGCCATCATCTCCTTACACTGTTGACATCTAATCCAGACAACACCAAAACCACCAAAACAATTACTTCCCTTAGGCGATAGCAGAGCCGTGTTATTTTTGACCAGAGGCATCTCAGGAACCCCTATAGCTCTTCTCTTCAACTAATCACTTAGTAACCGAAGAACTTGTAACTGAGGCTTGTTTGATGGTTATGCTATGCTGGAATTCAGCGCAGAAGAAAGAAGTCACAAAGTAAAATATCCAAGTTTTAAAGACTCCGATGTTGTATGTGATTTATCCACATATGTGTCACAACTGTTGTATAAATGCAATATGGCACTCATAGTCATGTGACGGTGCTCTATATCAGCCTGACCGTATGCCGCATTGCATTAATAGACATTGTGGTTTACTATGGGTGAAAATATCAAATGTGTGTCAGCATGTTTCAGATGAAACGTGAATGATGTCAAAAGTTTGCGAGGAATATATAAGTAATACATCAATTTAGAGAAGAAATGCTGATATATGATGTTATAATATTCATTTAAATATAAAAAGCATATAAAGCTCTTTTCAAGGAAGTTGTGTCCCACTTTGTAAAGTGTACATTGCGTACGCTAGAATCAAAGTATATTAGAGAGAAAAGGAACGCCATGAGTAAAAGAATGCACAAGTATAGTGAAACAAAATGAAATCCTCCTCGGTCTTAAATGTTCTGAACAGTAAAAGGATATGTTATATCTTCAAAGATCCATTTCTTACAAACCGACATAACGTATATTTGTGTTACTTTTTCTTTTCATTATGTCAGTACAGGAATAGTTTAACTGTGGCATATTGAATGTTTTCAGGCCAAATTAGTTTATTCCTAGTCTGTTTAGGGCTATACACTGAACATGTTTAGTTGTGTACTAACAGATGCATCTTTCTCCTCCCTGCCTCACTGTGTTCTCATTGTGTCGAGAGCTGTCTCTTTTGCTTAACCCACTCCTTCATAACTTGCTCCAATTAATTCCTTACACCCCAAGAGAAATCGCAAGCAAATCAAAAACCAGGGAGTCCGAAATTTAGAGGGTCAAAAACATATACATTTTAGTATTATATGCTGTGTTCGGATGCCAGTCTCTAGTAGGCACATGACAGACTGGCTGGTTTGTGTAAAGGAAATACTATAAATGGGTCTGAATAGTATAATTTAATGCCCGGTTTAAAATTTATACCCACCAAATGTGGGTAAGAATCACCCAGCTGGTCAGTTTGGTGGTTTATACTTAAATTCTATGCATTCACTGTGTCACAGATTAAATGCAAATACACAGTTGTGAATCATGATATTTACAATACAGTTTAACTGTGCAGCATCTGCGCACATAAAAGCACACAGTTTTTTCACATTACAGCAACGGCTAAGACAGAAAAATGAACTTACCTAAAGTAACCCCAATGTAAAAAGCGAAGGCTTTTGAAAGATTATTGTATTGTAAACTATGTATACATGGTGTTCACATATAGAGTATTGAATCATATATTAAGTGTTTGTTAAGTAAGTCATAAGAGTAAACAATATTTTAAGATTTAAGGTTTATTTCACTTTGTCAGTCAAGAAAATGTTTTAAAACGTTATCATAAATTAGGCCCAAGGCAGACATCATCTTATATTCATATACAGTCCAAACAATCACAATGTGATAAAAACTTTACAATAAGTTTCCATTTGTTGAAAAGAAGTTAATGCATTAGCTAACATGAACTAACATTGAACGATAATTGTACAGCATTTATGGATCTTAGTCTTTGTTAATTTCAGCATTTAATAAATGGATAATTGTTAACACAATTGTTAAGACATTTCTTTTCATTAACTAAGATTAATAAATGCAAAGAAAATGTATGGTTCATTATTAGTTCATATTACTTGCAGTTGCCGATGTTAATAAATACCCAATTAAAAAAAAAACGTATCGTAAAGTGATACCCAAAATGTTCACTCTTCATTGATGGCTATTGCAGCCTTCTGCCCCCGCCAGTCTCCTTCATCTAAATGAAGTGGAAGTCAAACAGTTTATGTGTTAATCTTATCATGTAACAACCTATAACAATTGGATGTCATGCTAAAATGTATATAAATGGCAATAAACATGTAAAGGGATTAAGCCATGTTTACTCAATAGGATGTGTGCATTTCAAACTATTTACGTTTCACAAAATAAAGTTTAAAGAAATGTGTTTATTGATAATAATCTTCAGAAATTTAATTTCAACTTAAGTTCTGTTCTCATTTGCTTAATATAATGACACCATACATACAAACACTTGTTCAATCTAGTCCATATTTTGAAAGTCAATCAATATTACGCTTTAAGAAAAAAAAAACAAAGCCTTTATTTACAAATTTGATTAACAATTTTAATTATGAAATTGTGTGAAGCAAAACTTGTTTCACTTTACAATGTTTTTGGGGCTCCACAAGAGTTCAAATTTTCAATGTTTAATGTGAGAACAGTTCAGGGTGTTCAGTTACCAACTTTCTTTAAAAATACCGGTTATGTGTTCTGCAGTACAACACCATACAGGTTGACAAGAGGGTATGTAAATTATTACAGGATTTTGCTTTTTCAAAACTATCCCTACAAGAAAATATATAAATTTCATTAATAGCAATTTATTCACTAATAAAAAAAAGAATAGTGTGTTTAAAACTGTTCATAACGTGACAAATCCCATCTCTACAAACCTAAACCTCATATATTTACACTATGTACAAACATAGATACAAGGTGGAAAGCAAATACCCGGAGCATCGTAAATGCTCATTGAGCCACTTTTTTTTCACTGGGCATCAGATGAATATTCTAGAAGAAACTATAAACAACAATTAACACAAAGCTCATATGTTTAATAATAGTGAAAATGAGAAGTTGACGATGAACGATGATGATCATTGATATTGATGCTCAGTGACACACAGAACGGTTGGATGAAGCCTTGCTCGCTGTGCTTTTTCATGAATAAAACCCAGCTTCTGAGAAATCAAAATAGATTATATCAAGCGAGCTCAGATTTCTTTGAAATATTTTGACACGATGTAGATGTCATGAATCTTTTTTTTGAACTTGAACAGACTTAAGAAGAACTGCTGACTTTTGTATATCGTAAGACATGTTTGGCTGCTGAGTATCCTCGGAGGGTGTAAACTGTTATCTTGCGTGTGCCCTCTTAAGGTGCCCGGTATCTGTCAAAACATTGATAGCTTATTTCAGGTTTCCTTCGCGAGACCAAATAGCTTGTCAGTCTGAACAAACACCGTGTCCCATATATCTGCCAAAGATTCAAACAGAGGCGAACAACTAGAACAGGAAACAATCTCCATCCTGTGGAAGACTGAGGAAGAAGGCAGCGGTGGAGGAAGGTAGAGGATACATATCTTAAATGATAAACCGCAGGATCGGTTTTGAACAGGAATGTCTCGCTGTATAATGGCCGGCTTAGGAAACGTGTTACCATTAGGGTTGAACAAACATTTCTTACCCATGAATACAATGTCTTGTGTTTTATGTGTTTCCTGTCCTTGTGAGATGTTAAATGCCATTAGAGGGCTCCTGTGTCACTTTTACGACCATGTACGTTTCTTATTAACAATCCTGGCCATCGCAGGATGCCGGAATCCTGGCCCTGGAAAACACGTGTCAGCCCTGCGGCAGCAAGCCTCGTAAAAGTGTTGAGGTGCTGAAGCTTTGATGCCGTCCTTATGGAGTGTGGCTCGTTGCTAAAAGAGATAACCAGAATGCCCGTTTCCTAACCCTCAGGCGGGTTTGCCGCTTAAAGGAAGTCATTTATTCTTCATGCCTTTCTTGTATAGACAAACCGAGATTCTGCTGATGGTTGAAATGTGGAAACTATACTGCCAAAGCCTCCGAATCTTGCATGTAAACAGACGATTCGTGTTTAATGTTGTCGTTCAATCCAGATGAATAGCTTTTTGATTTGGTGATTTTCACGTTAAGATACCGAAATTACTGAAGAACAGCACAGATGATTTAAAATAATGCACTAGTTCACAAAGAGCCCACCAACCCTCTCACCAGCAATACTTTCTGGTCAGACAGCTTCATAGACAAACTTTTCTTGTTGCATATTCTTGTGGACCAGTTTTATGAAAATTCCTTTATATTTATATGGTACATTTTTTTTTAGGGTGTAGGGTTGGCCTCATTTACAGCCAGGCCTGAGGGGGTGAGAAACGTTGACTGGCTCTTGAGTTAGACAAGCACTGTAATGGTCTGCCTCAAAGACATTGACAGATGTAGTTTCTGTCTTTTTGGAACGGGATGAAATGTACGATATCAAGTCGGAAAGAGGATAGACTAAAAATGTGACCATGTAATCAAATTGAAGTAAAGCGGTGCTTACCGTCGGCATTTTAAAGCAGTAAACATGTTGAGTATTTCTTCCAAACTGTTCCTGTAACTTTATTCTGCATGTGTTGCGTATCCTGTATTTCCTATACATCATTTTGAGGATTACTAAAGAAAAAGCTGATCCTTGTTCGCACAGCAATATGCTGAAGCCAAACACAGGCTTTTAAATGCCAATATTGATATCAGATGAACAAAAGTGAGATTTAAACATTCATCAACAATAGAATTTATACGAAATAAGCTTAAAATATAGAGGTGGAAGAGCACAAAACGTGTCTAAACAGTTTGTATGACCGTCCACAATCTTCATACATAAACTAGAATGTTAACTGCTGCCACGGCAGTCATCTGCAGCGGCGTGAACAGAAGTAAACTGATTATTTTGGCTGATTTCAGGATCATCGAGGCTTTGCTAGATCAGCGGTCTTTCATTGGGAACAAAAGATAAAGCCTGGTTGTGGGATGAGAGCAGCTGGACCGATGCGTGTGCTCCAAGGGAGAAGGGAAGACATCACGTGGTTTTCTTTTTTTTAAGGGTGACACGCACACTCCTATTTTCAGTTAATTTATTATGTGTTATAATAAAAGTTTTAAAGTATGTTAGATTTTATAAATCAGATAAGTTGATTGTACCAATCGTGCAATATTTTTTACAAATGTCCAGTACTGTAAAGCACAGGATAGCAATTGTTAGACACAGGACAGTAAAACTACATTGCAACAATTGCAAAATAAATTTGCAACAATTTATCGGTGAAGATCATTATGAGAAAAGCTGCAATGATACTATGTATTGTTTCTTCCCCACGGTTGAATCGTTCTATTCTTTCTATACGCATAAAAAAACTGCTCTGCAACGATGCAAAATCGAGCGATCCAAATTTGAGGCAAATTGTTTCCTAAATAATCTGTATTTTTAAATGGCTGCTTCAGGTGCTTTGATCTGGGTGAAGTGAAAGTGAACTTGCTTACATTTTTATCGTGCTAATAAATAAGGGAGGAATTCAGATAAATTCAAAACAGAGAACCGAAGCCATGTTGACCACAGCACGACTATTCTACGAATGTCTTAGGATGTGGTTGGCCAAGTAGGCTGTTATCAACAGTGTGTGTACACGGCCATGCACGCGTGGCTCTTGTTGTGTTTATAAACCGTACGGATGAGCTGAAGATCATGGGATGGGAAATAAATAAGGTGATTGCCGCGGACGATATTTATTCAAAACACGTGGATTCTTTATATATGTCACATTAAATGTGTAGTGAGCTTTAATAAGCCTTATACCTAAAGGCGTAACGACTCCTATCTCTGTGCAAGTTTCTCTGTTTGAGGGCGAAAAAAACAGGGGAAAGATAGCGAGAAAAAAGACAAAGAGAGAGAAGAGACCTCAATCTGAAGCCTCAACCACATCCTCTAACACATATGTCAGTAGAAACTGTGCTACTGAACTAAACACGCTCTTTCTCACACACATATCTCTATTTCTTCCTGACACAAAGTAGATGTGCGAGTTCCAGGAAATCACATTAACATAAGCGTGAGTCGTGCGACTGTCAACAATATAATCACTCACCATTTCAATACACTCAGGGCTAGAGGGAGATGATTCAAGGCATTGATGAACTTTTGTTATTGCGTGGCATCGATGCACTTTCATATGCGACTATAATAAAAGCATATTTTATAAAGAAGGGCCTCTAGACTGGTGTGTTGCAGGTCCGTCCAAAACGATGTTTAATTGTTTAATTGAATACATTTAGACATACTCTGATGTCTAGCAGTGATATTGAAATCTTGGACAGCTAATCAGAGTTCTCGCTTTCTCGACGACAAGCTCCACCACCACTTCAACTTTCAATTGGGCCAAAAACAGCTGAATGGTGTTTGACTTGATATTAAATAAAGAAATTGTCTAAACGGACTACTGTGTGAATAATAATGTGGATTAGTAATGTGTTTCGCCTACGATTCTCTAAAGAACAGATCAAACAGTCAATGTGAGACTGTAAGTTTGATGTCACTGAACACTTTCCAAAATTAAACAATTGTCAAATGGGCCGTTTTGCCATCTAAACGGAAAACAGGCCTTCAAAGACATTGAAACTCCTCTTTGGGGTGGCAAGCACATTATGATGTCATAAAGAACTCTAAAGTATGTTATACCAAAGCACTTTAACAGAGAGACTGTCCTCTTTCTCCACACCGCTCGCATGAAAAATCAGACAACAACGCCATTAAGAAACATTGCCTTGCGGCCAATCGTTTTCTAGGTGGGTAGGTGTTTTAATCCCATTTGTTTGCAATTGAAGGGCTTACCTTTTCCAGCAATTCCAACCGAACAAATATTATAACTGAACATACAATACTATTTAAAGGATTTTATTTTCCTCTTTGTTGCAACAGTTTTAAATGTGATTTTTTAATGTTCCGAACCCACTACAGACCATTCCCTGGGGAATGTTGTAGAATCGTACCAACAAAAATGACCAAAGTAATAAAACCTGATCATTATAGGGCATCCCCCTACTTTTGTATGTAAAGTGTATGTGCCGCTTCGCGGTTTCATTCAAAATGGTTTTGTATTCGATCAATAACATACATACTAAGAATAATAATGACATAAAAAGAGGGGACTGTCCAGAAGCTCACAAGAACAAAGGAGAGCACCTTTTGGAAAAGCTGTGTATGTACGAACGTCTTATTCAAGAGCACCAATCTCTAGACTTTTGGACCAATGGTCATGTTGGATCCCGCTTGGATTGCACACAAGACCAGTTGCATAAAGTATCACATTCAACAGCAGAAATCAGGCAAGGCAAACACCCTTACAGTAATGTCTTAAAGAGAGCAGAACACTTGAATTATAGAGGCTGTGCATTAAACTAGAAAGATTGATGATAATAATGAATGACCAGTGTACTTTATAGGTGATCTGCAATGCAGAACAATCAGAACAAGAATCTCCAGACACAGCTCAGTATTTATGTTCCGGTCTGATTCAGCAAGAGCGAAATCATTTTGAACTGTTAAGTTGAAGGTTTCATAGAGCCAAGACAACAAGATTGTTGGATTTGCATGACGTCTGAAGTTTGTTTCATTTTCAATAGGAGTTTTTTTTAAAGATCCAAGGGTTGGTTTCCCAAAAGCATTGTTAGCCAACTACAGTGCCATGATTCAAGTGTTTCCCGAAACCATCGTTCCAACGAACGTTCGCAATGTGCATTGTTTACAGTGATAAAATGATGGTAAATCGATCTGAACGGATTATGTAGAAGATGCCATTACTCTACCACACACACCACGTCATTAACCATGTTGTTTAATCAATGTGGTTCAAACATCCGATGTGCGACAAAGTTACTATGTTTTCGGGAAACGGTCGTGAGAATCTAGTTATATTCTCAGACGATATATTGAACAATGGTGGTTAACCAGAGAGTTTTGTCATCGTAAAGGAAACGCACCTCTGATTTGTTCCAGTAATTGTAAAGCATCGTTCGTCTTTGACAGGTACATGGTTGGTCCGGCCTGTCTTATTCCTTATGTGTTTTAATCCGTTCAAGAGAACGTGCTTCCGTTTTATAAACGTTTACATTTACCTTTAGGCATTAAACCGACAAGTTTTCCAAAGCGTCTTTCCAAGAAACGTGGAGACAATGGAACATTAAATTGCAACGATAAGGGAAAAATCGTTGACGATAGGCGAAAAGGTTTTTAACCTCTTTCAGTTGAAAGAGGGAGGGTGAGAAAAGAGGTTTTAATGGGTCAGGTGTACACAGAAAATATGAGTTTTAGGCTTTTTTTCAAGAGAGAAACGGAAACACATGACTCAGCTACTAGGATAGAGGTGACAATGACAATCCTGCTATACAGGCCGCTGTCTCTGCTATAAGAACACATGTTTTACATTTTTGGACAGTAATGGTTTTTAGCTTAAGTAAACACTAACATCTTCTTCTTTAAATGATTTAAACTTTCTTATTGATATTTACTTATAAGGGCACTACTTTCTATTCCCTCCTACTATCTTTTCTTGAAGTACATACATACTTTCATAGGAGATGGCAAATTTGTGTAAATGCGTAAGATCTTGTGAATTTCATTAAGAAATCATTTCAATCCATGAACAGGTTTAGGTGTGGGTTATAGAGGGCGATTCGGTTTTACTTGTCCTTATAATTTCATTTACTTCCTGTAGATTGTTTACTGTATATGTGATTCTCTTGCAAACGCTGCAGTCGTCCTTGCAGAATAAGCTCGGGTTTATTAATTCTTTAAAAATTAATCCTCACTGCATCTGGCTGAATTAAAGAACAAAATCAATAAAACTCGAAATGAGAGAAGAAAAAAATCATCAATATCTTTTATATTTTGATTCGCACTTGTACTGTATTTAGATGTCAGGGCCTCAGGGGCAAAGAGGGCATGGCTGGTCAACTCAGACGAGGCTTTTTATGACAAATATTGATCCTCTTGCCAATGTGCGCTGCAAAATCTCAGCCCAGACAGACAACAAAAATAACTGTAACCGTATCACAACTTCCTGCCTTAGGGAATGAAATTCCACATATGAACCAGTGTGGAGGCTATTTATAATGTAGGGCTGAACGCCGAAGATGTGAGCGTGAGGCCCTTCGCAAAAGGCGTATACGTGTCTGGGAAAGTGTCAAGGCACTGCAGATGATTGTAATATAAGCACGTAAGGGTCAAGTGGTGAAAAGCCAAGTTCTAGCACAAGTGTAAAAGACTTACAACAGCAACGTGTGTCAGAAAACAGCTTGATAGATTATAGGAAGAAACTGGAGGGTTGCAGTCTAAAAGAACCGAAGAGGGGATTATTGTGGAGAGACCAAAGGGTTTTGTTGTGTTATATTATCTATTGGAAATACACATCTACACCAGCCCATATTTAGGTTAGGTTTAAGAAAAAGTATTATGAGTAATTCTGGAAACCTGTATGCACTCAAAAGCTTTCACACTGATTATGTATAAGCTCAACCCCTACCCCGCCATATGTTACAGATTTCATTTAATTACGATAATACTGGAGTCTGTGTCCAGCGAACTCCATTTAAGTAATAAAATGTTCTTTCTTATATAATATTTTTACGCAGACTCATTTAATTAAGTCAAGCGTCGGTTCAGGAGCTGTCTGAAATATGAGGTGCACGGTGGAGAAATGGGTTGGGTTGCCTACAATACAGAAGTGTTGTATCCAGTGTACAGAAATAAATGCTGGGAGAGAGGAAGGTACAAGGTCTTGCCTAGGCCTTGCCCATAACCCAAACTGAGGTTCTGGTTCAATTAATGATCTGTTAATAGGGTTTGGCTAGTATAGATAACAAATTTAAAGGAATGTTGTCTTGTATAAGCTCATGTCCTAAACTTAAATATAATATTGACCCTAAATTTGTTGACAGTATATACTAACAGGTGATGGATGAACAGGTTTAATAGTTAAACGTTTGTCATTTTTATCATTTATCTTAGAGAAAGAAACCCCAGGAAGAGAACAGTCCCAATTTATATGTGTTGTGTATTTTTAAGTTTGTTCGTATATTTTTCTTACATTAAACTGTTTTTACAGATGTGGCAACCCATTACAGATGAAATTAACCCACGCAAAATTAGAAAATGATCCAAAATGCAATGATCATACAATTCTTTTGCACTTTTTTTGACCATTATATACCATGTATAAAAATAAACTTTATGTTCCGATGGGAGTTTGTTATTATTTAAATTTTCTTTAGCTGTTAAGATCTCAAATGCATAAATGTCCAGGTTTCCAGGAAAATTTTTCAATGTGATTTGTTAGTTTTAAACAGTATAATATTATCCGGATTCTTGACGAAATATATTCGAACACTACCGACTGCCCTGGGACAGGAATCCGGCTTTTTTGCTTTAAATACAGTAACAGATGCTGTACACGAATAACTGGTTGCTCAAATTGTATTTTGTGAAAATATCCAATTTATTTGTTGTTTGGAAAGTGATTAAAAAATGTGTGGCTTATGAAATGACTGACTTATAATGTGTACCTATAGCTCACTGTATGCCGCTTTCTTGACCGGACCCCCAGTAGGTCATGTGACTGTAAAGTTTGGCGTCATGTAACCGTAACCTTCTGGGTCATGTGACTGTAAACTTTGGCTTGACATGTGACTCACTATTATTATTAGGCAGGGAACTTTTATTACTAACAAAAGGGGATTAAAATTGCAGTAAATGTTTAAAGAAACCTTATTATCCCTTCTTAGTTAAATGGATAACATGAACACATTTTAACTTAAAGCAATGCCCCTTCAGTTGTTAAAAACGTGTCTAAAATATTCTTATAACCAGTGTAGGTGACCTTTGACTTCCAAAGTAGTCTTCTTTTGTCCATGTTGTATAGGAATTGTTATATTCAGCACAAAAAATGTATGCATGTTATATAAACCGGAGTGGGTGCAAATGAAGACATGTTCTTTCTTTTTCTTTTGGCAATAAGAGGCTCAAGGTTCAGCATGACCTTGCAAACAAGATTGTGAAAACCCAAAGAGACACAAAGGAACTGAGACAGCTCTGAAGTGTATTTGAAGTGTTCTTGTTATTGAACGACAAAAAAATCCATTCGACTCTGTTCCTTTAATACCTGAGTTACCTTTAACCCGAGAGACGCATTATTTGTCTGTCACACTAGATTCACATCTGATTCAAAGATGAAGCTTTTCTGACCATTGTGATTTCTGCAGACTTAAGTGTGTATTATTCTGGGGGCATCATTAAATCAAAGGTCTAAAACACATCAATTTAAAAAAAATGCAGAGTGACCCCAAAAATATATTTGGGAATTTGATCTCATGAACACACTGACGGTTCGATTCTAGGAGCTAAGCAGTGATTTGTTGTCATTTGATCACAATGTGGAAATGTGAACATAGATCATTTTGAATTACTTTAAAAAATACAACCTTTTCTTGAATAAAGCTCAATTATATGTAGTAGTATACTTTATAAGTATACTGATATCGATGTGTGAGTAGTGTACTTGTTAGTGTACTTAATGTTGTGCTGCTTTTTGTATTTGCATTGGATTTAATGGACATTATGTTAAGTTGGAATTGTAGTCATTTGAAAGTCATACTTCACATCCTTAGTATCTGTTATCTGTTTACAGATGGCAGACCCAAATGCAAAATATCGGATTCAGTGTGACAACTACGACTTCCTAGTACACACCTTAAGTACGGCAATGTTTTCGATGCAATATCTTTATTCACTTAAACAGAAAAGTTGTGGTGACTGCAAGCAGTTATGCATGCACATACTTATATTTAACATATTTATGATTGCATAGCTTTCCAATGACAGAAGTCCATCCGCGTCTATTTAAAGCATGAAGGCTGTGCCTTCCACCAAATGACTCATGCTACATTCATTGTGAGAATGCCATAATACATAGTCATAATATATATCATTGACGTTGGCATGAAAGGATTATTGGTGTAAGCGATCACATTACCTGCTTACTAGTGCTATGCTTCGGTCTGATTAAACTCTAAGAGTTTCTGTAGCATTGATAATGTATATGTCTTGGTTTTGCTCCACATTGTGTTTTCTGTTGCCATCCTGTAACCAAAACAAGTTTGTAAACACCTCAAATGCCTCACCTCAAAATTTACATGTAGGATCATTAACGTTATGTTTCGAAAATTGTGGATCCGTAAGAAAACATTCACGTACTGTAAAATCAGCTTTGAGGGACTTTTTTAGTAGTGAATATTCTTTTTAATATTTTGTATCCCAGTGCTTTGAGAAGGCCTGCTTTGATAAGTATTTAACCTGGAAGCGCTGTAGATACTCTCAGAGCAGGGTGGGCTTAATATGTTATATCTGATTAATATCTGATTGCTGCAGTGGTGGTGAGCAGCCATCAACATGATTTGTGGTTTGCAGGATGGTATCTCTTTAACCACACTTCATATACCCATGACCCCTTCTTAGAGTAACACGAGAGCACAAGTGCTTCCAAAGCGCATGGAAGAAATAGATATATAATGGACAGTATCTGAGACTGTTTGGTTTCTGTAACTGAGGCACAACGACAGGTTAAGACGGAATCCAAACTTCTGTTCTTCTCCTGCTTAATCTTAGTCTTAGATATGGTTAATCACCAAAACCTACAAGCCACTCATCAGGCACTCGGCTAATTTGGTTCCTTTCAGACAGGACCTTCAAGGTGATCTGAAAGGGCGATGTGTCTAAAACCCATAATTTCATAACTGGGGTACCTCAGGGATTGGTGCTAAGGCCTCTTTTGTTCTCCATAAACATAACAACATAACCTCTCTAGACCCCATCATTGAGTCGCATGGTTTTTCCAATCACTGCTTTTCTCATGAAAGTCAGTTTTTCTTCTTGTTCCACCCAGTTGATTCCTTAGTAGCCACATGCATTGTAGTCGGTCTGTAAGTAAGTAAACTGCTTGACCAAACACTTGTATTTTGAAGGCTGGACTACTGCAACTTCATGCCAATCTTCTATCACAGGCAATGAAACCCTCCCATATGGTCCAAAACACTGCAGCATGGCTTATCATCCAAGAGCCCATCTTCATCTCCTTCGTCTAGTTACCAGTAGCTGCGTACATCAAATTTGAATCCATTATGTTTACTTTCAAAACCACCGCAATTTCCTCACCTATATACTTCCCTTTGATCTGCAAATGAGCGGAAAATAAATATTTTAACCGTTGTATTCCCTTATGACTTACTTTCTTCTAAAGAAAACAAAATAAAATATTTTGAAATTGTTGATAAGCAAACAACGGCGGTACTCATTCACTTTTATTATACTAAAACAAAGTCAATGCAAGTGAATGGATACCACCTTTGTTTGGTACAATTTTTATTTTTGGATGAACTCTTTAACCCTTTAGCACGCCTATGATCTCTTTAGCACAGTATTTGTACCATGGTTGGTACAGTTTATTTTTACAATTTCACTTTGCCAAATACGCAGGCCCTCTAATATAGTCTGCTTCCTCTGAGTGTGTTTGGAGTTGTGTGAAGTTCGGGGGAATAGAATATTAATTTCCCCTCACTATAAAGAAGACCCACACATGGAGGGAAGAGTATTTCTGCACAGTCTGCAGTATGCTGGTCCATGTCTTGAGGTGTTTCTCTGGCCTGTCGGTAGAGAGACTGTTGGAAATAACAAAAACCTTTTAGATTGGGCAGGTGTAAGAGGATAATACTAAAATATATAAGGAATATTATTTTAAAGAAACAAACCAGTGTAATGTAGAAAACGAGTTGGATTTTCGTAAATATCTACCCCTTTTTGTGTGGGTCTCTATGTCCAATATGTAGATGAGCCATACATGCTCACACAAAATATCTGTTCAAAATTAAATCATCTCTTGCTTTTTTATAAACAAACACTTGTATAGATCTTCATGCCTATTCTCGGTCTAGAGCAATTATAACACTTATATATAACACTATGATTCATAAGAGCAAAGTGTACATCATAAAATAGCTTTTCTGAACTTCTCTGAAACTATTTGAGGATTTTAAACCACAATGCTTTAACTTGAGGCCTTAAGTTTCTGTTGTATTTTATGGTAACTTTCACAATTCTTGCACAGTTAAAAGTTGGCTTTCCACAACAGATGTCTGTTTTTGTGGGCCTGAAACGATCATTTGTTGTGGTTTTGCTTTTGGAGTTTGTCTTAATTGCATCATCATCTGGAGTTCGGCTTTGGACACAAAACATTTCAGCGTTCATTTGGCAGTAAAAACGAGGATGAAATCAAAGCAATGTGACCATTCAGAGAAGCTCTGCTGGCTTCTCTTTTATTGGCACCCATGAAATCATCATGCCACATAAGCGCTGGGCTGTCTAGTCCTACACAAAGTGGCTTAACCATGCGTGCGTGTCAGACATTTCCCGAAAGAAAGTATCTTTTTCATAAATAAATTGTACAATAAATGTGCAGAAGCGTTCAAGTCCCCGAGCCGCTCGCAGTCAAGATGGAAGAACCATTTAAATCATCTACATTAAGAGCTGCAAACACTAAAAGCCTTTAAGATTTTGCACTTCACCGTCCACAAGTTAAAGTTTCTACTTTCAGCTGTCAAACTCTAATGCTGCTAAGACTGTAATTCTTGAGTTGTGCGATGTATCATTTATTTTCTAATAATAAAATTGTTGCTTGCTAATAGCCGAGCTTGTGCCTGTCGACAGTCTGTTCTGCCCAAGAGCCTAAACAATCTGTCAACCTTGGCTCAATGGGATCAAATCATATAGCTCGTGCTTATATGCCAAAGTCAAAGAGGAAAAGTAAGATTTGGTTTATTTGGCCTGTAGAGTACAACACCATCTCTTTCCCACAAAATAAAAAAGGGGACAAAATGAACTATAAGGAATAATTGTCAGCCTGTGAGACAGGACAGAATTGTTACATTGTATACGTGGAACAGTAAATTAGATGTACATTGTGGCAATGAGAAATGTGTATGTTCAAATCTTTGATAATATTCACTTTGCTTAGATCTCTTGTACATTACATTTCCCTTGAGACTTAAAAGGCGTTCTCTCATGCATTTTCAAGTTTTCTTTGCCGTTGCTGCATAAAAAAGAGTTACAATGACACTCAAGTGTCACAGCGAATGGGGATACTCTGAACAGAAAGAACTGCAACAAATATTATTCTGGAGAAGAGATCACAAAAAATATGACTCGCTTCTAAGATTTTAAATTGTTTATGTATTTTAATGCCGATAATTGTGTATTACACTAATATTAAATGGTTAGAATTAGGAATGGATCAGATTTTAAAACGAATAAGTTGATAACAATAATTAACATATAAAAATTAATATAACTATTTCCATATGTCAGGCTTCAATGGAATTCCGAGATTATAAGCATCAAACTTTGATTAAGGCTGTTAATTTTAAAATCAGTTCAATCTTTGACATGGTCCTACTCATTCAATACTAAATACATTAAGATTATATTTAAATAGAATGTTCTTTACAGTATGTAGAAGCAGACGGGTACTCATAAAAACCAAAGTACTTTAGCTGCATCGTCACTTATTATCACAAGCTTCAGTATAAAAAGTTTGCTTTAATTAATAAAGAAAACATGGTTTCTTTTGACCTTTTTGTAAACCTTTACAAAGTATTTGATATGGTCAGGAACCGAATAATTCCTTAATTATTATTCTGCTTAATTCCTTCCCTGTGAATGTTTTCCAATTGATGGGATTTCCTTCATTTTGATCCGTTCAGAATCAGAACGAGCTTTATTGCCAGTTCCTCTGCAACAGAGAAGTGCGAGAAATTCATTCAACTTATTGGGACGCGAGACTTTATGGAAACCATAAATAATCTAAAATAAAGGTAAATATTGTTACAAATCTGTGATCATATGAGATTTTCTACCAAGAAAACGTAATCCAAATATTTTGTAGCAGTCCACTTAAATAGACAGCATTTTGTTCTTGCAGCTCATTTTAGATGCTGTTAGACTAGAACTTTTTGCTATATAATAATCTAAATCCTCCTTTATAACCATCTTTATTGGTGTATAAACTGAACAACCCACTAACAACAACTTGGTGCGGCACAAGCCTTTTTTAAAACCTCTCCCTTAAATTGGAAGAAAAAGAAATTTTTTCCTGCTAAATGCCACTGCAGTGTTTTTGCACAAGTATTTCGGCAGAGCGGATCCATTAATTGCGCTTGGTTTTGGAAAGATAATTTCCCTCTGTTAAGCAGGCTGTAAAAACACATGGCTGAGAGTATAATTACAGGCCGAGACGCAGGCGAATTTATCTGCTGCTCAAATATATGATGAAGCTGGGTGTCACGCGGAAATTCATTTTCGCTTTGAAGGGCTATTAAACGTATGCCATACGTCAGCTTGCCCAAAACACTGATTCAAAGGGCCCTTGGGTGCGGATGACACGTTCACACCGCATTAAAGTGAATGAAGGGAATAATCAGGCTGAATGTTCCGGACAACAAATTAAAAACTGAGGATAAAAGCAAAGGACGAGGGACTGACATGGAGTTTAAATGTGAAGCAAATCTGCCGTTTACGGGTGTAACTGCCTTTTCATAGTTAATCCAAGTTAATGCGGCGACCGCGAAAAACCTAATGCATCCGGAAACATCTAAACCACAGAGAAACCCAGAAGGTCAACGATACCTGGAAAGAATCCTGTTCATCTTCAAAGCACATATGGATGGTGCGAGAAAAGCTGGACGTACAAAAATGTAAATATTAATCCGAATCTGCGCTTTCTTCCACAAAGTTGTTCTTGCGTATGGGTATGCCGTGCTTAAAGCTTCCAAAGGCGAGAGGTTTTAGTGAAATGCATGTCTGGAACAAGAGTCGACAGGCTGATAGATTCCCAGCAGGAAGCCACATAGACAGTTTCAGGAACAGCCCTTGGCAAATTAAATATAAAACTGCGGGAGAATGTAAACATAACAGGCCTTATTGACGTTACCTGTCATAGGATCCAGTGACATTTTACAGGAGAATCTAGAGAGAGAAATCGGTGTGTGGTATTAATATAGTTGATTTCTTTTTCATGACAGCATTCCCTTTTTGCTGCTAAGACGGCCAGTGGCCTGTTTTCCCGTACGCCGCCAAAAAAGACTCGCAGCGGACCGCCACTCAGACTCGGCTATTTGCAGAACACACACACACACACACTGCGTATGAGAAACCGGTGCCAGCGCACACCGGGCACCGTCATACCATCTGAAAATGCAGCAAATTACACCGCATCAGAAACTGGATTGTGTGTTCTTTATATATATGGGTTTTGTTGTGAGGAATTAATACGTTTACAAGACAGTAGGGAGGAGTGAGATGAATCGATATCACTTTATAGATTTTTATGTATTCTTCAAAGAATAGTCAGGTCGAGACGACACACGCAGAGCACATTTTTACGTTCACTCCAGAAGATAGATGTATCCAAACATTGTATGTGGTCTGAGTTTGCTTGTTCATTCCCTTCCCCGCCGAACTGCGGCAAGCCTCCGACTGCGAGGCTGAAACAAATCCTTCTCTGCGCCGGTGTGTGGCGACTCGGCTGAAATTAGAAGGGATTTGTAGACATTAGCCAAAGAACAACATTGAAGGGTTTGAGAGCTGTACAGTAAGTGAGCTACACTGCAGTGAGAGGATGGGTTGTACTGCAGGAGGACTGCGAGGGTTTCAAGCGCCGAGGGAAGAGAGACAGACTGTCACAAGCAAGCCGGAGAAGTGTGCTAATAATGAGTTAAACTGCGCCGGGGGAAAATTCCTTGTCCCTGCAGGGGAGCGCGGGTTTGTCTAAAAAAACTCATTTAGCACGACTGTCAGTAAACCACAAGACTTCTCATGCAATGCATATATCCACTACCGTATACATCTTCAACAGCAATTACAGATAAATTGGACAAATGGTCATATTTAATCAGTAAAATCCGGCGAACTATACATGTACTACGCTGCTGGTTATACAGTACACGCATACATTAGGTGTCACATCTAAAGCGTGGTATGTGTATTATTCTGCACCGCTATTATGGAAATAAATATCGACTCCTTGCAAGTGTCTGCGCTGTACAGTATGCAAAATTTGTAAGGAAACCAAAATGACACTTCACGAAGTAACATTTTTGAAACTCCAACACTTGTTTAAATACGCCACGAATAAGAGACATAGGCGCATAAGGTGGGCGGGGCACATTTAAAAAATGTGGCGTTTTATGAAAGACCAAAATGCATCATACATTTTCTGCAATCAAACATGGGAAAATAAGACTAACCAACATAATTGATTTTCCTGTATTTTCCGTTTATTTAAATTCTGAGATAAAGTTCCTAAGTCTTTATTTGGGGGCATGCAAAGCTATGAACTCTACACAAAGAGGGCCTTACAACTAAAACGTATCTTTATCGAATGATGCGATGCTCAAAATGGGCACAAATTATTTGGCATTTATTGTTAAGTTTACCAGTTTGTTTTAAATACTGTCGCAGGGTTATTTTCGTACACCAATTGTATGTGCACCTACCCAGACTTAGAAAACCGAGATGTGGTAAGGAGCATTTGAAGAAAGTCGCTCATTCTAATTATTCTTTACAAATATTATTAATACTATCTATATATAAAGACAACGGCCTAAAGATCATCATGTCTGAGCTGAGTTTAAAGGATCTTAGAGAGATTCAATTCATAAAAACGTCTGTTGAATAATTTTCCAATAGTTATCATCCAATAATCCAATAATTGAAATCTCCCCATGATTCATAACAGATCACCAGGGTTTGGAAAGGAGAAAGATCTGCAGAATACTTTGACACACCATAAGCATTGAACAAAAAATTGATAGTCGTATGACATATACAGAGAACAATAGGATATGTTTGGGTTTAAAACATGCCATATAGCAATGACTGCAAACTCAATAACAAGAGGTCATGCTTGGTTTGATGGATAATATTGGTTTGGAATACAGTACATCCCTTGCTCAAGCAGAAATAATGTATGAGGGAATATTCCACAGACAACACTCCAAACATTTGCAACACATCCTTTTACTCCCAGTAACGCCTCCTCGACAACCCCCTCTGGGTTCATGACCCGGAGAAAGCACACAACAGCCATTATATGGCAGACACAGTATCAGAACTTACACTGGTTGCATGACTCCACAGTGTGGCTAACCGACATACGGAGAGAACAAGCCATTAAAAGTATGAGTGAGGGGCTCTGGATCACTGGGAAAACATAAATGTCCTGCGGAAGAAGAAACCCTTCACATGGATCCTTAAACTAATGACTTTTTTAGAAGGGTGACAGAGAGGCTAGCCCATAATTAAACATGGAGACATTATTTATTCTCCCTTCATCTTACCAGCACATACACGCATCCACATACCGATCATTTAACAGTAAAGAGCCACTGAGCCTTGTAAACACTAGTTTTGTCTGGCCCAAAATCTCGAGGCAGACACACAGACTCCAACCACCCCACTGTTCCCGTTTTTTTAAGATGGGGCATGGAAAACAAGAAAAAATACAACAACCACAAATCATGATGAGTACAACAGCACTGGAACAGGGGCGCTTTTTACATTATCTGGAGAAAATGCGAGTGGTCAAGAAGGCCACAACGCTGGAACGCTTCTTGTTACTACAGTATGTCATTTCTGAGGTGTTCTAAGGGGTGAAGAATATTTTGCACAGAATAAACATCATTAAACATCTTAAATTATAAATAATCCCTACAATTTGAGTTATTAACATCTACCATATGTTCCTGATCTTGTAGTGATCATTTGCAGGTATACAGTTAGGTGGCAAAAGTTCTTGCGTTTGTATTAGGCATTAAACCCTTCAATGCAGAGAAAAGTTGTATTAAAGAGCAAACATGGCTTATGTTCAGATCTCAAGAAGTAACTAGTAATCTCATGGTCACTTTTTCATGAATGTGGTACCTTTTGAGTACTATGTTTGATTTGAACTAACTTTTACAAGTATGGTGTAAAGGCTTTATCCAGTTCCTCTGTAATTGTCAATCCCGAGCACTACATGGCTCACTGAGAGATGGGAATTTTGATATAAGGGGCCATTACCTGTTGGTAGCTATTAAAAATAGATATGTTTGTACTGGAAACATTAAACGTGGGCTGTAAGTAAGGTGCACTTAAGCATAAGACGGCAGATGAAGCCATTTATGAAGCCTGGCAGGCCTGTGCACAACCATCAGACTGTGTGTATGCATCTGAGCTTTGGGTTATTTATTTATGTATTTTTGCAGTATAGGTAAACTCCCCGTGCTTAACGTTATATGGAGGTACATTCGAATACAACACAAGACTGTAAGCTCTGTTTGGTTATCATTTCATAAAATTTGATTGGGCATATTTATGATAGTTATTGTTCTAAGCTGCTATGTCTTTCATACACTCTTTTTAATACTGCCATTACTCGAACAATATTTCTTTCTGTAAGTGAGTTTCATTCCTTCGTAAAGAGAAGCACTTTCTGTGTTTTCCATTAAAGCACGAGAACTTGACATTATTTCTTTCTTTAAAACCAATCTGTACTGAATGGCTCTAAAAGCCTGCTTTATTCTTCTGGATTAAATGTAATAACACAACCCTTGTAACAGGGTTATAGTTGGGTGTTAGTAAGAACTCAGTTTTGGTTGCAGTGGCCCAAAACAATGACCACACAATAAGAATATGTGAAGTGAGGCTTTTACTTTATGTGAGTTAATATATGATAATGATTATAATCCGTTATTGTTCTTTTAAACAGAACCATATATGAATGTCCTGAAATCAACGCTGAAATGCAGGATTGATATGCGTGCGTTTTACAGTAAATGCCTGAGCATTATTTTCTCAGATCACCTATTGTAACACTGAGCTCTAAAATAAAACGTTCTAAAAGGTGGTTGACCGCAGTATTATAACACATGCCACAAAGCAGCTGTTGAACCCACTGTTGAACGTTCATGGCTACATTACTGTAATTGTGGTGTGTTACCCTGCAGGCAGACGGGTACTCTGTGATGACCTCACATTCCACCTTGTGACAGGAAATAGTAATAACCTTAATATAGTAAAGATTCTAATAATGACTCAAACAAAAAGAAGCATTTGAGAACATAACATGTAGAAGGGCAGCAGACATTGTGTGAGCAGAGTTTACCGCTATTAAAAAAAAACACTTATTATGTGAGGTGCAAGGTGGGAGAGAAAAGATTCACTGTGCTGCGGGAAACGGGTATGAAACTTCTGGAATATGTTTACCTAAATTCTGCTGATCAGCACGTTAACGTGGGACCATATGCAATTTTAACATAAAATACATAAAACATTACTTTACAGCCATCCAAATTATGATCTATAATGAAAAGTAAAATTAGGTGACATTAGGTGACACACCTAATATAAATGCACACTACATCATAATATTGCTACATAAAATTGTCAATCTTATGCACACACACACACACGCACAAGCACACGCACACGCACACTTGCTACATAAAATTGTCAATCATATGCACACACACACACACACACACACACGCACAAGCACACGCACACGCACACGCACACGCACACGCACACACACACACACACACACACACACACACACACACACACACACACACACACACACACACACACACACACACGCGCACACAATTCTCACGTTTCTTGTCTGCCAAGTATTTTTTTTTATCCCTGCTGAGACCCTATAACTCACTTCAAATGTAACAACAGAGCAATACATAGTAAATTATTAATTTATATTAAGAAACAATAATGAATGAGTGGCAAAGAATAAACACACTCACATCCTGTTGACAAAATCACTCGAAAAACGCCCTCGAGAGCAAGTCATGCATTTTTGGGAAGACCTATGAGTGGATTTGGAATATCAAATGAGAAAATCATAAATACGGATATAAATTCTTGGTTTTGGAATAAGAAAAGGTTGTCACCTATTAAATCTACACAATGTATTTAAAAATAAAGTCACACAAAATCATTCATCGAAGCTATTCCAAATTGAGCGAATAAATCTAAAATGACAGTTTTCATCACACATCACAATTCAACAGATACAACATTTCTTTAAGCAGCACTTCGTGTCTTTTAAAAAACAAAAGTGTGTTACACAAAACCACACAATGTGCAACCTGTGTGTTGCTGTTCCTGTTGCGCCGAATTACTAACAAGTGACTCTTTAAAGTCTTAAGATCCTTCTGGAGAAGCACCAGTGACTCGTGACCTAACCCAATAAATTGTCACGAAATACAGTGGAGATTTTATTACCAGGACTGTACATAGATCCATATTTTTAACCTTAAAGCCCAAATAGAGAATCTGCTGCTTGCCTGGCTAAATATAACCTGCCAGCCTCTGTCTCGAGTTTCCCCTCGACTGGAGCAGGTGGCTGGAAGATCGGATGGACGCGGCATGTCTGGGTCGACATGTCCTATACTGGACCAAACACAGATTTATCTGCATTCAGCAAGGTGAATGGAATTGTTCATCTCATCAATTCTTTCTATCCAATTCTTTTTTGAGTTTGTGTTCGATCACATCCAAGCTGAGACCAACAGAATGGAACGGGCCTCAAGAGTTTTGGGACAAGAGTGGATGGCATGCTTAAAAACGCAGCACTCCTGGTGCAAGATGCAGACCAAGATAAAGACTGCAGCCAAAGACATCCAAAGTATGAACAAAGTGTTTTTACATAACTAGAGAAAAAATCCCATTCATCTCGAAGGCACTTTCCTATGAAGCCTAAAGCCCAGAGGTCGATGTCGGCATTTTTGCAATCAGATAAAAATGACTCATTTTTATTATAAGAGTTGCTTAAAAAGAGATACTAAAAAACATCAAACTTCATTTAGGTATCACTATTCATGGCTACTTTATATATATATATGTGAGAAATACACATGATTTTAGTTTCTTAAGCTGGACTTACTGTCAAATCTAACCCGCCAAACTAATATCATGAAAAGCGGCGCAACTGACTATACGGGACATCCCGGATGAAGTTCTGTCATATTTAAACCTAGCCCTTTGTCTTAAATGTCATAAATAAGCTCCCGTATCACTCACACCACATTTCTATAACTTGTCCCATGTAAAAAAATGAAATAAAAGCATTTTAACGTCAAACTCCTCGTTTGTGTTTGACTGAAAACCCTGTACCGCACATCTGGGACACCATGAGGGTTCGGACGCATTGACAGATGTTAAGCTGCCGGTTTGTCGGTTTGTTTGTGTTTTTATTTTGTTGGAAAAATACAGAAGCATGGCGATGTGATGCGTAGACAACGGTACCGCACAACACTTCATCAGCATCTCTGATCAGGCCAGAGCAAGAGAACGCTCAGCCATGCCTCATCTCATCTTCCCTCTGGTTGACATCAGCAGCCCACACAAGCATTGTGTGTGAGCTGTGTGTGTTCACACTTTACTCCCTGGAGTTCATTTCTTCCACATCAGCAATTTTTGTGTCCTTTCTGTCCCTCCACCGTCCGATACAGAAGTTCAGGCTCAACACACAGGTATGGGCACACTGTCTTCTAAGATGCTCTCATCCAGTGGTGTGCAGCATTGGACTAAGAATAAAGATTATCATCTTTTTTTTTAAATATAAAAAGTAATTTACTATTAATTGAATTATTTCTGATGAACAAAGCTGTCCGTTAAGTCACCGACTGAGAGGTAGAAAATCAGCAAATCAATTTGGGACGTACTGAGAAGATAATGCATCATTGACCGGGAGTGTCACATGGAGAATAAAGGACAGCAGCTGGAAACAACAAGGCTTGAAGCACTTCACTGAAATGGATCTTTCCTTGTCATCTCCGCCAGCACCTTCTCATTTCTCCCCGGCAGAGTAAAGTGAAGCTGGAGCCTGGCCAGCCTGATCCTCTGCTCCCATTAAAACAATGGGGATAAACACAAAACCTAATGGGAAGTGCAGAATGACATTAACATCCCATTCTTGTGATGCGGATAAGGGAGGATGCCATAAGAGGGATGGAGAAGGACATGCTGAATTGATGTCGGTTTTGACAAAGGGGGAATTTTGATTGTATCCATTCCAGGAAAGAAAACTTATTTTAATAAATTAAATTTGTACGCTTTTGGAATTATTTTGATCTGCTTAACACACAAAGTCAACAAGGTGAGTGGTGTAGACACAACTGCTGTATACATGATAATAAAATTTAATTTCGGCGTCTTTAAAGATGTTTGTCTGTGGAAAGTAATATACCACAGAAACAGTTGCCCACTTTAATGGTTCGTGGGAATTCGGTTACAATATTACGATGGAACTGATAGACACAGTTGGGTTTTTTATATTGGGCCTTTATATTGGTCGCATTCATATAACTTATATACTTTTTTTGACAGTTTTAATATAACAAGAGTCACAGAACGCTGTATGGACCTCCTATCACTGTGCAACATCTTGAAGTATATCTATATCATCTACCAGAACACGTCTTTCAGACATCAGCTTTTTCAGCACATTTACATACAACACGGCTCAAGCACTCCATTCCTTGAATAAAACTGTCCATGTTATTTCAAACAATCATGTGGTGTTACCTTTCCACAACTGTGCATTACAACCCAACGCAAAGGACACAAGATCCCTTTGACTTTTGGTTTCAGCTTAATAAGCACAGCGTATTATCAAATGAATCACGTTGGGCTGCAGTGAACATAAAGAACTTTGGTGAGCCCTTGTGATCCAGCAGACATCCCTCGCAGCGCTATCTTCACACGACCTCGTACAGAGCGTGAGTAAAGTCAAGAGCGTGAGGTTGTGTAGTATGAGGTCATCCAATCTTACACAAGTTCACATTGAGCCTGGAGCTTCAGCTGGGTCAACAGATCACCCCTGCGCTGAAAGTTCAGCCTATACCGAGGTGAATTTACGTTTGCTTTTATTGCAAAGCGCGGAAGAGCTTTAAATAGCATTTCGGTCGGTGCCAACCTCACTGTGAGTTGAAATTGAGGCGTAATATCATGTATTCAATCTACCACACTTAACCTGTATTCAGGCTTGTTTGTTAATTTGCTGAAACCAAATAGATATTTCGATAAGTTTAAAATAAGAAAACGTAATGCCTTATTGTCCATAACACGAAAATACTATATTTTTATAAGAATGATGACGTATTATACTATAAAGTGATAGAATTTTGAACACTTGTATTTTAAATGTAACAATATAGCAGACATGGTGCACAAGCACTAAACTACTGTCAAGATTTCCTTAAAGGCGGTTCAAGATATCTGGTTGTCAATGTCAATCGAAATCACCAAAACAAACACGCCCCTACATCAAATCAAGCACACCCCTTTTTAATTGCTCCGCCCCTTACATGTTTTATCCATGCTCTTGGCAAATGTTCCTCTCCAAATTAAGAAAACACAGCTGATTGGCTGCACGGTTGTCTTCAGACACAACATTTAGGGGTGAAGATTTCTTGAAAAAATTAGACAACACATATTCTACCATTTACATATGGCAGTTAACTTGCAATTATTATAGGATATTGTCTAAGCATTTCAATATTCTATATATTTTACTGTAATTAGTTCATATGCACGGTACAATATGCAGTGCCCTGGGTTTTAATTCGTTGTGAATATATCCTTTACATGGTGTTAAAGAAGAACATCAGGGACGAGTGTCACAGGAGGGGACAGGAGGGGTGTTACCTTGCTCCTTAAGGTCAGGATCCAGAAGCTCACAGCTAATCAAAGTCACAGATGAAGAAACTTTCTGGAAGACCTGAGAAAGGGAGAGAGAATGACATGCTAAGTTTTAGAAAATTCTATTTATTATAGTTTTATTATAATAAACATTCAACGTTAAATAAGTCATCAATGTATATGACAAGAAGTATACAAAGCCTCACTCATATCATAATTCATTAAGTGATAATTTCAAAGTTAATGTGGTCATGTGTGTATTAAAGGTACGGTGCATGTCATATACAGTATAATGTTAACTGCATCGTGTAAAACTACAGGAAATAAACAAACAATTAAATTACAGACATGGAAAAAATGATGGTGTTAAAATAACTGGTAAATAGAAATGACATGAAAGCAAATAAAGAAGGAACAGAATATTGGGCCCAGTTTTCTCAACACAGTGTTTCTTAATTAAAATATGTCATTCTAAACTTAATATAATTTGCTTGAATAATATGTATGTGAAACATATCAAATGAAGGGTATGCTAAATGAAAGAGTTTAGATGCCATGTTTTATAAATTGTTAAGGATTTTTGCTTACAAATCGACATTTTAGACTGGATAGAGTGTTGCATTTGCAGGGTTTGAAAGGAATTTAATTGTGTTCAATATTGCCAGAACTCTGATTTAATATTAGGTTTGATTGTATCCTTATCAATACATACTCTTTTGTGTATAAATGTACAAATATATATCATAATAAATGTAAATATGTATAAACGAATATATTCTTAAGAGGGACTAGAGGAAGCATATTGTGTTTCTCAAACCTCTATCCTGGACATGTACACCACACGCTGCATCGGTAAAGCCACCAGCATTGTGGCTGACCCCGCTTAACCCACCCACACATTTTTCACCCTACTGCCTTTTAGAGAAAGGTACAGAAGCATTCAGGCCTTCACCTTCAGACTGCGCAACAGTTA
>CM065669.1:1852250-1971363 GCA_033220385.1 Triplophysa yarkandensis
TGCTTATTAGCATGCTTACTTTTTGGATATTACGTAACGTGATGAGCGTTCCAGTTGTTACACGTTGCACACAATAGACTCATCACAGCAGACAAAAAAACGGACAATTTGTATCATTGTGAGCTGACAGAAAGGCGGGGATGAGATAGACGGATCGCCAAAGGAATCATTTGATTATCATTAAGGTACTTGTTGTTGGACACTCAATAAACCAAAGAAAATGTACTAAATATTAACTCTTAAACCACTATTTTGTTCCTTATGCAGACACTAAATGATTGTAGAAATTTTATTTAATAGAAATTTTGCACATTTTCTTAAACTTTATTTATTTCTTAGACTTTATTATTGCTAATTTGGTTAACACCACACTACGCTTCGGTCACAAGTATATGATATTTCCGATGTAACATTCTCCGAGCGTACTTCTATTATTTCACGGGCACACGTGGAAGCTCAATGACCTTTAGTTTCCTCCAGTTTTCATTTAAGCAGGTTGCAGTGACTTATAGTTGAGTTTCCATAGGCCACACTACCATTGATCAAAAGCTTCACTTTGGCCTTTAACCCTCACATCTAAATACAAATAAACAGAGCCCGCATGTCAGATCCAAAATAACTGTGCAATAGATGTATAAACCAATCTGTGGTATTTGGCTAACTTCATTACTCAATCCGACCGTGGTTGATCTTTGGGCATATTGGGCAAACCCAGACTGTTTGGTTGTTTTTGTTTTCATTCATTGATTGAAAAGACTAAGATAACCTAACCATGTTAAAATGTTATCCATATCTTAAACTAACAAGCCAGCCAAAAACATGACCTGGTCTGATATTTGCTTCGTTTAAAGAAAGTACGGGGGCTTTTATGATTTGATGATTCACAGATTAGCAAATTGTCCTGAAAACAATGTCTCGAAGCAAAAAATGTAAGCTTCAGAAGTTCAGTGACCCAATAACCTGACCCAAATTTAAAGCGTGAGTTCCGGATCAAACTGCAGAAGGAAAATGTATATGCGATCATTTCTGTTGAATGAGAGAGCAAAACTTTTTCAGGAAGTTGGAAATCGCAAGTACGTGAGAGAGGACATGACAATCATGAAAGCATCTGAAACTACTCTTGCATGCTCAGTGAAAAGGATGTGATGTGCACACGGACTATCTCTAGAATCGTACAGAGAAGGAGTTGCGGTTGCAAGAACTGCTCTTGTATCGAAAAAATATGTTTTGCACTAAAACGCACATAATTATGTCATCCAACTAGAGGGTTGTTCTAAACGTTGGATTTAAAAATTGAAATTTGACCCCAAAATTTTCTTTTCAACACTAAATGACATCCACACAAACCACACACAGTATCACACAAACAATTCTCCTAGTATTCATATTAGATTTGAAGGTGTGGTAGTGAGAATATCTTGTGCAAAGAAGATAAGACATTTTAACCATCTGCATTATTTTTCATTATTTTTAAACCGTTTTGACATGTATAATTGTTACAGACATTTCATAATGATTGAAGAGAACGCATTTGAAAAGCTTTATCAATTGACTTTTTCTATTGATGGAACAGCTGGATCTAAAAAGTGGCCAAGAAATCTTGCAGAAAAGGCCCAAGACCAAGCTTTTCTACAGACGGGACACACTGACACAATATTTTATAAGCTCGGAAGCAGTTGGACATGGAAATATAAGACCGCCATGTGATAAAACACATGCCATTATGAAGATCGAAAGATCTTCCCTTAGAGTTTACAGAGAGGGGAATGTTGCTACACTCAGATAAGCAAAAGGGCCCTTGTGGAAGCTCAATTTTCACTTGGCTTCCAGAATGTGGGCAGTGCTGTGAGTAATTACATTAATCCATTTATCATCTACGGCCTGGGCAACCCAAGAGACAATGGCACGGCCAAAATCCGGAGATGGTGTTACACTAGGCCTGCTTCTCGGTTATTGACTTCCACTTTAGAAGGTTTTGGTTGTTCAGCCACATTTGGACATGGCAGCTGTTTCAATGACAGAGTCAATGGCGTGTTTTTTTATAACAATCAGTTGTAAGTCAAAGAATATAACAGAGCTACTTTAAAAGAATCAACAGATGCAAACATTTTAAGACCTAAAGATTCCAATAGCCTTTAGTGGGATGAGGCGATGGAATAAATAACAAATAAATAATGCAAGTGAGATTAATTCATGACGTATGTAATGATACACTTTTAGTGGTAAATGTGCAAGAATTCAAGTGTGTGAAGATACCAACTGTAGGTGTTTGGTGTCTTGCAATGACTTGGCAATGTGTAATCTTTTGTTTTGTGGTTTACTTTTGACACATTCTTTGACACATTATATCATTTAATGTCAGATCTGGTATATGGTGATTGTTTGTATCATCAAGGTCTGACGCTGCCTGCTTACAACAGTGAATGTGATCAGCACAACCATTTGAGTTGGTTTCACCACTGATGGGAAGAACTTAACCACAGTAATTCTGAAAGAGGACCGTGTGGTTGTTATCAAAATGGGATTGTTTTTCACAGAATAGTGTTCTGAGTTAATATTAAGAAGTTACTATTTGACCAGTTCTTCCAGTGAACCACATACATGATCACAAATGTAGGTGCACAAACACACACGCGCACACTCACAGACTGATGCAGAACACACAGCGTACGAAGTTTATGAAACCAGTCACATACAAAGAACACAGGCATTCACTCACAAACACAGAACACATAAACAGAACACAGGCATACACTCACAAACACAGTACACAGGCATACAGTCACACACAGTTAACATATACACAGAACACAGGCATACATTTGGGGGCAGTCGTGGTCAGATGGTTCGGATCTTGGACTCGTGATCGAAGGTTGCTGGTTCGAGACTCAGAAACAGTGGGAGCAAGGCACCGTTCCCCCCACTGCTCCCCGGGCGCCGCAACATGGCTGCCCACTGCTCCGGGTGTGTGTTCACACTGTGTGTGAGTTCCCTTACTGGGTGGGTTAGATGCAGTGCACAAATTCCAAGTATGGAACATCATACTTGGCAATACGTCACGTCACTTCACTTCACTACGGTGTGTGCCATGACCTTCACTACAATCACAAACACAGTACACAGGCAAACAGTCACAGACCCCGAACGCGTACACTGAACACAGACATACACTCACAATCACAGAAAACAAACACAGACATTCACAAATAAACACAGAACACATACACAGGAATACATGTAAAATCGCAGAACACAGGCATGCACTCACAATATAGAAAACATACACAGAATACATGTATACACTTAAAAACACAGAACACATAAACAAAACACAGGCATAAACTTAAAAACACAGAACACATAAACAAAACACAGGCATACACTAAAAAACACAAAACACATAAACAAAACACAGTTATACACTTAAACACAGAACACATAAACAAAACACAGTTATACACTTAAAAACACAGAACACATAAACAAAACACAGTTATACACTTAAAAACACAGAACACATAAACAAAACACAGTTATACACTTAAAAACACAGAACACATAAACAAAACACAGTTATACACTTAAAAACACAGAACACATAAACAAAACACAGTTATACACTTAAAAACACAGAACACATAAACAAAACACAGGCATACACTAAAAAACACAGAACACATAAACAAAACACAGTTATACACTTAAAAACACAGAACACATAAACAAAACACAGTTATACACTTAAAACACAGAACACATAAACAAAACACAGTTATACACTAAAAAACACAGAACACAGGCATGCTCTCACGGAAACTTAACACATACAAAGAACACAGACATACACTCACAAACAAAGCAAATAAACACAGAACACAGTCATACACATAATAACACAGAAACCACAGAACACAGGCATACACATAAAAACCCAGAACAAAAACAAAACACATGCTTATACTCATAGAAACAGAACGCACACACAGAGCATAAGCAGAGACTCACAAACAAAACACACACACACACACACACACAGAACACATAGGCACTTAAAAAACAGACATCAACCCCAGAAACTAACTTACAAACATACACGACACACACACACTTGGGATGGGACAAACACATGCATGCTAAACACAAAACACGTGAGAGCATCTGCGTGAACAGCAGTGTAACCCAAAACAAACCCTAAATATTAAACTTAATAATTACGTGTGGCTAATAACTGTAAATCATTAAGTGACCCAACACAGAAGGTTATTTTTAAAGGATGATCCATCACTGCTCTCCTGGGGTGCAGAATGAAAGGTCAAAGGATACCTCATTACAGGGTGTGTATGCGTGCGTGTTTGTGTGTGTGCGTGTTGGTTCACATGTGTCTGATAAACAGCATGTGAGGAAATATGAATGCTTTAGTGCTTTACGTGTCTTCCAATCACTATATATGGAACGAATACATAGTTAAACATCAAACTGGCATTCATAGTTTAATTTTAACCCCACGGTTACCTAGGTGTCATTTCACTTTTTCATTATTAGGATCCATTAAGTCAACTAGAACTTAAGGAGTTTAAAGAGAAACATGTACGAATAAGCTGATATCTAACAGAAACAGCAAAGGCAACTATAGGGCAGAACAGATTGTGATGTAACATACGTAAATCAATAGTGCAATATTTTAAGATTCAAATTCATATTTCAAATGTATATTTTTATCTTCACTTTGAACTGTGGTGATGTTAGGACCTTTGTGAGGTTAAGTATAAAATAGATAGGGCATTCTTTACTAAGCTTAGTAGTGAACAAATGAGACATGATAGTGTGTGTAAAAGAGAGAAACGGAGAACAAAAACTAACAAAAACATTTCTGCAGTTCTATGTCTTTCCTGGGGATTAGAGAACGGCTCAGAAGTTCCTCAGAGGATTGGTGAGGATGTGGTGTTTTTAAACTGTACCCTATATGTTTAAGGAACCAAGGCCTCATCTCAAGTAAGTATGTTGTAGTTTCTTCCAAAACGGTTATTAATAACAGTTTTTTGTACTTGATCCTTTGACCCTGCAGCTCAGGATACATATTGTGTACTTCTGCAGTACATTTTGGATTAACAGAGTCTTATAAAACACTATAAAATAACATTAAAAAGACTAATGTTGAGGAATCAGATGGTGGATTTTGTAGATGACACTGTTCAGACAAAAATGTTCGGAAATGTTGATATTTCTTGAAATCCGAGCAATGCTCTTGAAATGGAAAAATATCATTTTTTCTTGAAAAGTCACAGTTTAAGTCATCTTTCAGTGATCTGTCGCTGAGGTTGTGCGCTTCTGTTCAGACAAGAAGAGAACGGCTTATGCGTGGACGGGTTGCCAGTTATCATGAGACTGGTCAACTTTCTTAGAAATCCAGCGTGAAACAGGAACATCTTCAGAGTATGTATCCCATGTTGGGCATGCATGAGTGTCTTCTACTTCTGGTGACTTTCAATAGGCTTAGACTTGACAGCATGAGCATTATTCATAAACATGATCCAACTATTTATTTTCTAAAATGTGTTTGCCTCTAGACACAATCATACGCAGAAATGCCATTTAACAAAGATAAGAAGACACTTATTACCTAAAGCCCATCTTAGACAGACAAGTATGCAGTTGCTTCCTATTTGTTTAGGAAGTTTCCTACGAAGTCAGGTGGTCAATGTACAAAATTTATTTAGTACTGTTGATCATTAAAATACCCAGTTTCATTGCCAAAGACGAGGTGCATACAGAGCGAGTCAAGAAGGCTGAATCTTGAACAATATTGTCCAGTTGTCAGAGTTATGCACAATGAACCAACCAGCATTCCTGGCCGCAATTGCAGAACCAATCCTCACGGGCCTGCCTAAAACACCTACTCATGGGAACAAAAGTCTGGACTGTTCGAAGACAACGGAACAGTCATTGCTGGCCTTGTCACCCCTGTAGTCTCCTCCCCAAAAAGCAGTCAAATCATATTATCAAAGTTAACTCAAGCTAACTCAATAAATTGTAAAGACATTGCCACTTGTTCGTGGGTAATGAAATAGACATGGTGGCATAAAAAGGATGGTTATTGTCCTGGTAAATGATCATAAAATAACACAAGGACCACTGTTCCCTGGCATTAAGATTTCATTCTGTTCAACTTGTTGAAACAAAGCAACCAGAGTATTCAGAGTCTTTGTTTTGACTGGCATTGACTCATACTGTAGAAAAGTGAAGTTATTAATTGGGCTGCATGTCAAAAACAACACAGCTGTCAGTCAGCTACACTGGGTTTGAGTTGTTATACAGTTGTAAAAACAGTTGTGGGCTGAATGTTTTATCGCTAGTTAAATGGTATTTGGTGCATGTAGTCATATTCACACAACATAATTAAGTGTTAACGGTCTGCACCCGTGTTCAATGGGGAATAACACTGGACTTAATACAGTTTGCCATGAATTACTTCAGATGCGAAAACACGTGTTTCAGATGTCTACCCCAACACCCATACATTTACTCTATGTTAAAGTTTTAAAAGCACAATACATGTGTTAAAGATGACCTGCACCATCCAATCAAGTCGACATTACACAAACCACGTCGTTGGACCAATTACATATTTAGAATTATTGTATCTAAATAGTTAAATAATTTTGCAAAGCAACGCCAGTGAAAAATTCCATATGCCACTCTCAAGCTATTGTGTCACATTTTATTAAAACATTATTTTAACAATGTTGATCCAATCTACAAACATAAACAGCATAGCTTTGTAGGTAAAGTTGTCATTATTTGTTTATTCTTTTAACTACCAACTAAACTCCTGCCAAATTCCAAGTAAAACAATTTTTCCAATTCACATAAAACATGTTGTCAGGCCAAATACTACAAAGAAAACAAGATTATATGCATTGTTAAAAAACATCAGTGTTTCCCTTTCATTGACAAGACTATGATGGCTTGCCATAAGGGTTTGAGACTTTGCCAAGCCCTACTGAATACAACATCACTTGAGGCAAGCGTTGGTGAACTCAAGGCCATGGGCGTTATTGCCCTGTATGCCTCCTTTTCCCACCATGCTGTTTCTCATGCACATTCTCCATCACAGCTGTTTTAAACATTATCAGTTACAGTATCTGTATTAAGTAATATCCCGCTGGATATAATCTTCACTGAAAAAATTTGTTTTTTCGATTTACTTATCATGAACATTTGATCCGCATCATTTATTAATTTTGTCCATGCAACCCTTTAATTTCAGGAGAAATAATGTTATGGAATAATTGAATCCCGTGTGACAGATGTACAAAATAAAATGATTTGCCCTGCTCTCCGAGGGGAGGGCTCTGAGTTCGGAATTGTTCCCAAAACCACATTACTTCCCCCTTAAAACTGGAAAAGATATCAATGGAGGAAGAGGCGATGGATAGGAGGAGGGATGCTGCAAACTACTGTCATGGGACAGAGTGGGGTCGGCCCTATACAGCCCTGCTGGCAAACTACAGTAGTGTAAGAAGTCTCCTCACAGTACTGCATGATAAAACCCTCACCGGATTCTTACAAATAATGACGAAATTAATGTTTTTATGAGTAATGTTTAATATAAATATTTTCTAATGACACACTACTGCAAATGATGCACATAAAACCATTGAACCAATGAATGTACTGATAATGTGCTGAGACAATTGCACGGCAACGTATAATCAGGATTTCTGGTAACAATATATAATTCATGTATCATTTTATCTTGCAAACATTATAATTGTATAGGGCAAGCTTGAATTTAAGATCTTGCGGAGAGACGGTGTTAAGTATATGACAGTGGAGGAGAAAATACAGGAAAGATAATGACTCTGAATGGGAAACATGGGAACTGTTAAACCAGAGGGAATCAGATGACAAAACAGGAGCACTTCTGTAATGATTTTGTAAAAAAAAAGTTTCACTTTTTTTACAACTGGACAGCAACACAAAAAGAGCTGGACCATGTGTGGTGATCAGAGACTTTCGCTGCATGTTAATGAATAAGGCATCTTTTTACTTTAAATGTTAACATCAATTTGGTTTTCTATAGAATTTTTGTTTGGAGTGAAACCCCCATTAATAAATAACATTAACGTGATCATAGCGCATGTTCCTGCGTCAACATCCTTTTCATGGAATAACATTCCTATCAATCAATCATTAGCCACCGGTCAGGACTAATATTGGGTTTAAAGTTAAGTTTAGGAATATGTTTGTGTCACAAGAACCAACAAATGTTCATCCAGGAACATGTTCTTCTTGGCAGAATCATGGTCATCTGCAGTTTTGCCAAACAGATCATGTTCACGAATAAACATTTTTTCTGGTCGTGGAACAAAGTAGCATAAACTTGAGTTTATGTTTGGATTTTATGAGTTGTGAGCTTCAACAAGATTTTAAGTTTTCACCAGGAATGACGAAGATGACTCTTGATCCAAATATTGATATGGCTTGCATATCTTATAAATACAAAATCAGGGTGCGTTGTGAGTAAATGCTTTAATTCTACATCCCGGTAGATACACAGATGAAGGGAAAGCAGCAGCAGATAAAGGTCTACGTTTTGAGTTTTGCTCTGTCTAACTTCGTCCAATTTTGTTTAACTTTTTCGTACTAGAAACAGCTTAAATAATTATTATTATAACCTGCAAGATAATGAATCCAAAACACTGTCTCTGGATGTTATTATAAACCTTGAGATGGAGACTATTGAATAATCCTATCTACTTGTAGACATTACAGAACCCAACAAAAGAGTTGACAACATTGAAAAGAAGAACAAAATGTAACAATGATAAAATAAAGGACTAAAACGAAATATATATGAAATTAACTGTGATTAATACATAAAATAAAATGATAAATATAAATGAAATTGATACTAAATGTATTAATTTAGTAAATGCAAGTAAAAATAAAACGAGTTAAGTACAATATATGAAGTTCTTTGCTATTGGATATTTTTTCACCTTTGTCGTCAGGTTCTATATGCAAAAATACAGAGAGTCTTAATATATTATAAATGTACAATATCAACATTTTCTTTGTAAATAGGGATTTTCGAGACAGATCAAACGTAGATAAAACCTTCGTTTTCGTTTGAATCAAATTCTGCCTGGAAGAATCTATCTTCAAAAAATTCTTTAAACCGATGCATTTCAAGCAACACAATTTACTTAAAATATTTGTTAATACGTTAAATACGTTTTTTTTTTACATTTTATGACACTTTTTTCTTGTTCAAAGCTAATTGTTGTATGAAAATGTTTTATCCAGGAAAGATAAGACAGGTCAAGTTTTATTCTAGGGATAAGTGTTGCTGAAATAACATATGGTTAACTAACATGCAATAATATTGTTAAATTTTGTGCGTAAAATCACAAAAGAGCATTAATTAAACAGTCCCCCTTGAGGTTTCTTTTACGCGCTGTTTGTGTTGCACTTTTTTGTCAGATTTTTCCTCTGTGACAGAGGAATGCATTTACTTGACAAAGAATACTGATACTGATTGGTCCTCATGTGTGCATTTTAAATGCTGATTGGCTCCCAGATAGAACGTTATAAAACCACACAATCATTTGATTTAATCGAATTTTTTTCTTAAATTGTAGGGGCAGATATTGATTGTTCTTTCAAGTCTTGGACTAGTGATCCCAAGGTTGCTGGTCTGATACTCGGTATCAACAGGCAATGTATGAGGAGGGACATGCCTAAGGGACATTCTCCTCCACCTTCAATACCACGACTGTGGTGAGTCCCCTGGAACTGCTCCGCAGGCTCCTCAGCACTGCTCCGGGTGTGCGCATGTGTGTTCAAGATGTGTCTGTGTGTGTTCACTTACTGTGTGTGTGCACTTGGATGGGTTAAATTCAGAGCTCAAATTCCAGGTATGAGACCACCCACTTGGCCACCTGTCACTTCACTTTCACTAAAAATGTACTTCATGAGTTCGCCTTGGCACATACTAAAGCACTATCTTGCCAAAGGTATTCCCTCGCCCATCTAAATAATCAAAATCAGGTGTTTCTATCGCACTCTCTCTGAATGCTTCAGCATAACAAAACATTATGGAAAATTCCATGAAACCAACTTTGTGGGAACAGTTTGAACCGGACCCTTCCTCTTCCAACACGACTGTACACCAATACACAAACCAGGGTATATAAAGACATGAATGACAGAGTCTGGTGTGGATAAACTTGACTGTCCTGCACAGAGTCTTGACCTTAACCCGATAGAACACCTTTGGGATGAGGAAGAGCGGAGACTGAGGGCCAGGCCTTCTCGTCCAACATCAGTGTGGGACCTCACAAATGGGCTTCTGGAAGATTGGTCAAAAATTCCCATGAATACACTCATTAACCTTGTGGACGGCCTTCCCAGAAGAGTTGAAGCTGTTATAGCTGCAAAGGGTGGACCGACGTCATATCGAACCCTATGGATTAGGAACAGGATGTCACTTAAATTCATATGCGAGTCAATGCAGGTGAGCAAACATTTTTGGCAGTATAGTGTAGTTACAGAAAGCTGTAGGAATGGTAAGCAAATTTGGCGTGCGGTCCAGGTAGAGGGCTCTGAAATCTGTATTCTTTACTAAAGTCAAAGCACTTTCCCTGGGGAGGGGGATTCATACTAGGTATTAGCCTGAAATAGGAAACAGGGCAACCGTGTAGAGTTATGGGTGGAGTAAGGATGCTGTAAATGGTCAAGAGAATGAAGGTAAAAGGGCTTGTCTACATTTATAGGTGCTCACCCTCGCGCTGATTGGATAGATGATGTGATTACTCGTGAAGGGCAGCAGTAAGTACACTGTACGTTCAATTACTACGGGTTTATCATTCATGCGCAAATTTGACAGCAAACCCAAAGATATCCAACATAAGTTCATACGTAAAAAGTTGTAATGTGATCTGTGAGCTTTTATAATGTACATTTTGGTATGGAACTTACTGAGAAAACAACATTTTTTTCAATTTAATTTGATCAGTTGCTCAACATCTGCTTTTGACACCTCAAAAATGTGAGCCCGGTCAAATAGATGGCTGCTCTTCTGTATTGAGTCATGTTCACAAAGATTATAATTATAGCTCTCAATCTCTGATCAGGTGTGCATGGTGACAGCAAAGCCTCGGGTGGATTCAGAGCATGCAGAGGGTAATGATTCACCATCCAATCATATGACAATTTATCTTCTCTGTCAAACCTGCCAGTATGTCCTGTGTCATTTAGTATATAGAATTGTTTTACTTACTTTAATTTGATTTTCCTTTGATGATTATTATCATAAAGTCTTCATAATGGATAACATTTAAAAAAAAGCAAGTACATAAAATCTACTTTATACTAGTATAGAATGCCAACCTGAACAGTGGCCGTGCTGAGAGATTGCACTCACAGGATTACACTACAGGGCTCAAAGTCAAGTATGTACATGCATACCCCCCAGACATGTCCTAATTATAGTCAACCTAAACATGAGACATGAGACCAGACTTCCTTCCAACCCGTATAAACCATTCTTACACCCACAAAATCGCAGTCAAAATTTTGCCCTTACTCTATCACCACACTAAGCACTACAAAAGCCTTCCACTTCCACAGCCGTCTTGTCCAGTCTTCCCAATGGAAAAGGATTCTCCTTTTTGTGTTTCAAATTACCTTTATTCCAGTAACTAACTCCGACAATCTTCCAGGGTTATCCAAGTGGACCCCCAGTGCTTCTCCTGTGATTTCTTTGGATTCTCAGTGTTGCCCTCCCTCACCACGTCTGTTCACCAACTTTGGGTAACCGCAAATTAGTAACTGCCCATATCATTTCACAGAACTTACCCGATGTTGTGGCTTTACATCTCTGTGAATAAATATCTGTCTGACCCTTTACCAGGTTGTACTGTTCTGCATACCGTTATAGAATATTGGACCATACTTTCGTGAGCAAGACTTGTATGGATCTGTGCAAAGAGTTCGGTGAAGGATTGCAGTGTATTTCTACTGCAATGTTTGCTCGCCCTTGAGATGCACCCGAACCTTTTCCCAACTGACTTAAATACAGGTAGTCACTGTTAACAGGTCAAGCGCTTCAGGCAAGGACTTAAGTTCTCCAATGGCACAGAATCAGCCACAAAGCCCATGCAGGTGGACAACTCCTGACTGTCCATGCGCTGACCCAGGGATATATGTTTTGGAATTGTCACTGTCATTCACCACCTCCTGCGGTGAGTCTTCTGTAAATTAACATTCTCTGGCCCATTTTATCTCTCTCAATAACCCTCAATGTTGTGTTTCAGTCATTTCCTTGACTCTGAGTCAGCTGGACACTTCATCTCCGCAAACTCTTCAAGCAACTCGAGCTCTAAAAGAGATTGAATGACACTCCATGTAGTCCATCACCGGAAGCCCCAGAGCACATGTTCGCTACTGTATGGGACCCTTCTTCTGCATGTTTACATTGAAGACATTTGGCCTTTGGCTCTTGAGGAATCCACAGATTATTCTAGGGCACCCCTTTCTCATTAACCACAACTCGGTTCTCTTTTAGAGTTCAGTGGAAGTCCTGAAGTGGGGCGAACTCCAGAACAATATACCTCCTTTGTAGACGTCTTATGCCCCCAGAGAGCCTCTAAGATCTCATCTCACCAACAATGGGACTGTCCCATCGACCTTATTCCTAACATACCAGTGGCTTCTCCGTTCTTGAGCAAAAGGCCATGGATGATCATATCACAGAACAACAGGGTTGCATAAAAACCTTCTGTAGTGGCATTAAAACAAAACCTGTGTAGATTAGAAAGTAAAGAATTTTCCCCATTCATGAAATTGTCAATTTCGTTTTAAAAACTACTGTGATGAATAACGACTGTAACTCCTTTAAACATACAGTGTACAATCTCTCTTACTTAAGTTGCATATGCAGTTGTTTAAAAAGAACTTTAGAATATGAAAAAACTTTAAAAAGAAAATAAAAAATAAAAATCATTTTGTAACTTCGCTCTCTGTGTAACTCGGTAACATTGTTGTAGCACTTGTTCACCTATTGTTGTATCGGCTATTTACCGCTTCATTGTCTCCTCGACTATTGTAAGTCGCTTTGGATAAAAGCGTCTGCTAAATGACTAAATGTAAATGTAAATATGGATTTTCAAATTTTCACTAAACAAAAATACTGCAACTCAGCCTCAATACGTCAACTGCTTTGAACCTGACATCGCTTTAAACACTTTTCCCCAACAAAGACTGTTTCATAAATCCAGACATTGAGATGGATTGTAGCCCCCACATAGTTTATCCGTGCGTGTGCATGTTTTGTAAATGAGACCTGGTTTACTGTCGTAATCAGGGTTGTCTAGAAGGTGCTGCGTCATCGGGGTTTGAAGACAATTACACCCCTGCCGAAAACAGTATTAGACCAGTTTAATTAAACCATTTGATTGTATCACGTCCTATTGCTTAGCTTACCACCACATTCACAGAAACGATAACTTAGCCCAGCAGTCGGACGTCACTGCTGATCATCTGTTTTGCTCTAGCTTTGATTTGATGGAGATGGTCGGTGGGGGACAGTCTTCTGTGATTCCAGGTTTATTAACAGGATTTGCTTCGGATCGGTATATCAACGCTTCCCGCTGCGATAAAGAGTCAGCACTTCAGTAAATTAAAATGTGACCCATGGGTGTGTCCTCTCTCCATTTACTGACCAAACAATTAAGCTCTAATTGCTTTTAAATTCTTTTATAGTGCCATCAAATTAAAGGACGAGGAGAGTAGTGGTTGAGCTGTGGGTGCTGTGCAAGATATTTGTGTTATTACTTTAACTCAGAATACACAAACACAGCAGTCCATAAGAATCAAGGTTAGGAGGTATACTACACTATTTATTATATAAAAATAAATAAATATGAAATAATATTAATAAGGTTTGAATAAAAGGCCTTCCAACATTAACAAAGAAAGTTGTGATTATGTCAGTCTCTTTTTCTAAGAAGAACATGTGAAACTTGTTCTGTGAAACTGTTCTAAAGTCTTCTAGAGAAGCATTGAACCCACATCTTTTTACAACAAAAGGATCGTGTCATAGGATCGTGTCTAAACATCAAATGACACGCAGGGTGTGAAAGTGTAAAACTCTGAACAGACAGCAAAACTGAAAACCATAAGCCTCTTCAAAGCAATTGGGAGGACGTGACATAAAAAGAGAAAACACGTCTGTACATTCCCGACAGGTAAACTAGAAAAACACATGCTTTAGGATTCGCTGCAAACAAAGTGTGGAAATGTATTCTTCTGGTTTGTAATGTGCATCATATATAATGTACAGATTGCTGTGGATGTTTAAAGGCAGATAACAGGAAGGCTAAACTCTAGTAGTTGATTTATTTCTTGCATATTGTCTGTTCACGGAAATTATGATTTTTTAAATATTCTAAATTAAGAAACTCAAATTTAGTTAGATGAACTGATTAAATTATGTTAATTCACACATGTACAAAGAAAACCATAAATGTTAGACATTTCATTAAAAAAGAATGGAATTCACAAATTAATAAAAAGTACGAAATGTACATTTTAATGGCATTGAAGTACTTTCTCTGCATTTTGAAGCACCCCACGTATTTGTGGATTTGAAAATGTCTTACATCAAGATCTGGACATGATCCATAAACATATATACGCCAAGCCTTATCAAGAAGGGGATTTTTTGTCAAACGAGTCGCTTTTTCATACCCCTACAAGCAGAGATGGCAGTGATTTAACGACATGGATTTTTTCATGTTTAGTCTGTGTGAGTTCGTGAACAGATGCCTGCATCTGTTCTCAACGGAAAGGAAAATGGCATTTTTAATGGGATGTGTCTGTAATGCACACCTTCTCTGCCGAGGAGGGTGCGGGGGGGCATAGCTCAGGCTGGAGAGTACACCTGCTCTTGAAACATGTGACCGCTGCTCAATACAAACCATAAACCCCTATGGGCTACAGCCTATAATCATAGAAACTTCAATCGGGACGAGCGAAAAGTACAAATGTATTATTTTGTCCCTTTTAAAGAAATGTATTAGTTATAAGTGTTATAAAACGTTATATTAGCATTACAACTATATATGATTAAAAATCGATTTGCTGTATGTTTATATTATACTTAGTTCCTCTTGAGCAAAATGTATTTTATATAAGGGAACACAAAAAAATAAATGAATACGTACATGGAATGATATATTTGCTTATCTTATTACACAAAAGATTTTTTGTGTTATTTTTTATAATTATTTTTTCAATGATTTTTGCTTTTCTTAATAAAAATTCTGCCATCACCCACCCTTGAGTTCTTCGAAACTTTTTTGGGTCAGTTAAATCTACACAAATTGAACAGCGCTTAAGTTGCTTTGTGTTGACACATATTCACGCAAATGACCCTAGCCGACAATATGTCGATAAATTTAATGGAAAAGATGATTATTAAAACCAGACAGTGCAAGTAAGCCACGCTCACATATGAAGTCAACACACATTTGGTGACTTCTCAATGTTTGCATTACTGTACATGCATCTTTTCATTATATTTGATATTTTGATTCTGTATGTTGATCGTTTCAGTTTGGTCCCTTGTAGACATAACTTTTATTTAACAGAAGACTTTTATTTAACACCATGCTGGACACTTCTCTATCAACAAGCGTTTATTGTAACTAAGCACGTGTCTCTCTACACCAGCTCTTAAACGCGGTAAAAAGCCCCTGCTGTATAAAATGCAACACATCATTTATCCTGAAAAGAAAATAGGGAGGAAAAGAAAAAAGATCCTTTTACCATACGAAGGGCTGTAAACATTTTACTAGCACTAACCATTTAATTTAAGTCATACAGTCTGTGGCTTCTATCCAAAGCGCTGCAGCATATTAATCATTTATAGCATCTGGGGAACACAAACTACACTTCTGGAAGCTTCCGATCTCTCATTACCGCTCAACAAAGCCGCAATAATTGCATGCAGTTTGCTGCATGGAGACGTGGTGTTACTACAGCATAAAATACAACATTCCCTAAGCTCAGTCTGTCTGTCAATACCATCCACGTACAGCGCCGTGTCATGCAACTTTTCTCTTTGCTTCGGTGCAGCTGTGAAAAATGCAGATGCACGATGACTACATTATAGCTGTGTTGTCATGTTCACGGTCACAATATATACATTAGTCAACACATAAACATTAGAATGATTTGTATTCTGCAGAGTAAAACATGGTATGAATGCAGACTTTGAGTGACTTTTTGCATTTTCTTCTATCTTTTTTGACAGTCCTGGACGGGTATCAAATTCCTGAACATTTTTCACGAATACGATAAGACCGTATAGTAAATGCATACATTATGTTAAATACCCAATAATGTAATGCAAGACTGTCACTTCGAACTTAAAATAGGTTGTTTGCAATTACGTGGTTTTGAACACGGGGGCAGCAAGAAATTCCCAAACAACCATATAAGCCCCAATATCTGTCAAAATGTACGTGTAATAAACGCTAGCTCAGCTTAAAAGAATAAACCTTCTTTAAACATCATTTTGGATAAAATAATCATTATCCTCCAGATTAAGGTTAGAGAATGTGTCAATTAAAGGGGTTCAGGCGTGGCCTGCTGGTTGGACTTGAGGAAGTTGGATTTGTGGGCAGAATTTTGCTGGTTCGAAGTGCCAACAGACAATGACTTCATGCCCCTGTTTGATCTGGAGTGGTAATTGGCAACTGCATAACACTTGTAAGTTGCTTACTTATAAAAGCCAAATGAAAAATGTAAATGTAAATGTACTTACTTTAAAAAATGTTTTTTTTGCAAAGCTATAGGTGTTACACGCAACCATGCAGAAGACCTCAGTGGGCCAGGTGTCTGAATACCTAATAGATGGTATTGGCGTAAACATTAAAGTCAAAATAAATGTGAAACAAATGGAAGAATCTGCACCAGTAAATAAATGTATTTTCAGAATAAAGTCATCTTACTGTTTTCTCACTTATTTTGCACTATAATGCCGGTGACATGGCATGCTTTTGAACCAGGAAAAAAGCCTGATTGGATATCCCCTGCCAGTTTGATATAGAACACCAGAACTGGACATGCCATTACTTGAATCCAAAGTGTGTTTACCCTCTGTGTGGATTGCTATTTTTGGGAGCTCAACCTCAAGCATATTCTGAAATGAGAAACAATTTAAAATTCCAAATTTCAGCTAACAACTTTTAAAAATCTTTCTTCTAGATGCAATGTTAGCATTTACAGCAATGCAACATTGCAAGGAGTGTGGTTACATGTGTCTAAGTGTTGATTATTGTTAAATGTAGTGCCAGTTGCCTTGAGAATCAAACCATTGCCCTTTACATCATGAGTCCGCCTCTCTAACCTCTAGTCTACGACTGCTAGGGTCACAGCATTTTACTACTGGATGTACAGCCGTGAGATTATTACCCCACAAGAAAAGACACAATTTTGAGTTCAAGAGAACAAGACAACATTTTTACACTCCTTTTAAGAAAACTTTAACATGTTAAAATATAAATAAAATAGCTAAACCATTAGGTGCATTTTGAAATAATCTGTTAATGAATATTAAATTGAACTATAATACGTTAATTAAATGTAGTGGGGCAAAGTCTTGCAAATCTTGCAATACTCATAAAAGACACCATTTATTCTTAAAAAACAAATGGGAAAATGTTCAGTGTTGCATTCAGTAAGTTATATGAGTTTCGATATTTTAAAGTCTTAACTGTGTGAACGTTGCACTGAAAAGCAGCTGTTGGGGATTTCTTTGGTTTTTGAACTTACCTTAAAGTCTCAAAACTAATCTAAATGTTATCCAGTCAGATTTTTGTCCAAAAATGTAAAATAATACATAACTGACTGCAAATTTTGTCATATAAATAAATATTGAACTGATTAATAAGTCATAAACCAATTTGGCTGTGAATATCATTTCATTTGTCTATCTGCTTCATTATACAGTCATTTCTATAATGTTTAGTGATAAATGCATCATGTTAAATCACAAAACAAAGTATGGGAATCTTCTGATTACATAAAAAAAGACACAGGCCTCTCTAGCTTCGGGACAGTGCACACTCCATCCCTTTTCAATTATGTTCACACCTTGGTTTCACATCTTTGATACAAATCTGTTCTTATTCATTTTCCTATTAACAAACTGTCAAATTACAGGGGTAAGAAGTAACTGATTAACAAATTATTTTGGATTCCGTCAAAAATAGATCTCTAGTTCCAATGCAGCATTAAAGATGACTATAAGTATGTGCGGTAAATGTCTATACCTGTCAAATATTGATATGCAGATCCAATACATGTAACCCAATACGAAGACACTAATGCTGTGTGTTCATCTTTTAAGTGTCTGTGTGTGTATTGTGGTGTTAGTGCAAGGTCGCAGTAAGTAGTCTGAGTAAAGGAATACTATCTCTTTGGGGTTAGTGCTGACAGCCATCCTGCGATAAAGACCTTTAGGTAAACGGCAGAGGGATGAATGAACCAAAACTTACTCTACATCACTGAGCGTATCTCCATCACTGTTTGTGTCAGGGGACCAGGTTTTAAAGGATGTGGTTTTACTCTTGGTCAAGCTACCAATGATTCTGAGAGTCTTATCACACAGGGCCTGTACCTATCCTGACCGATGCATAATCATGTTTTCTCAGAACGGAAACTGTTATTTTCAAGCTTCTTAAAGATAGTTGTCTTTCCCCTCACATTTCCATTGACTGTAAAATTGTGATACTAAAACTGGGGAAAATAGGTGCAATGAGTCTCAAACATTTGGAAAATGACGTAGTTGTTTCTTGTTTTGTTAAACCACCCTTGACCAAAAAGTAAAGAAACAAAATTCTACAACATGTATCTATAAATGGTTTGACTGAATGATCTAAGGCATGAGATGTACAGTAGATGTGATAAAGGTCCAGGGACAGCATGGTTTCTTTCCTGGTTTCCACCAGAACGTGGGACAAAAGAGCCAAGACATGTTGCAAGAGAAACCCTCATTGAAAGTAAACAGATATTTAATTGTAAAAACAAGGAAGATGTACTGTAGGCATCTGGAGCATGTGGGCATTTCTGGAATGCAACACTCGCAAAGTATGAGGACAAAGGGTAGCAGTGATGTCGATCCTGGACTGACAAGAAAAATATACGATTGTGAATGGAGAATTTTTCTCACAATGAAACTGGTCAGAGGGCTCTGAAAGCCTCTTCTTGGCTGCCCTTTCTCCACATGGGTGTCGTGGGGGCAGGCAAACCAACATTCTGAACTTCCTTTGTGTATTAATAAATGTACCAAGAATTACAGGTTGATTCCATTGATTCGGAGTAATTGCCTCGTCTATGCTGTTCTGTAGCATATGCTTTGGCAAATACATAAAAACTATCAGTTGATAGTCAGTTTTACTCAAAAACAAACGTTATAATGGCCTGCTTAGTGTACAGAACAGTAGATACTAGATACATGACAAAGCCTAGTTCCTTAGTTGAGTACACTCAATCACGGCCGTTTCCAGACAATTTTGCATTACTTAATGTTCATGTCCATTGCTTAATGTTCAGTTGTTGTGGTAATAACAAGTCGTTTTCAATAATGCCTAAACCAGCTTTTATTTGTCTGGTACATCTGCCCGAACGGGTCAGCCATAGTGTGCATCCCTTTTCGTCATCCCTGCTCTCACCCACATCGTGAACTCACCTCTTAAGCTCTGGTACATTTCCTTCAGCTTTTAAAGAGGCCCACATAAGCTCGATGTTAAAGAAACCCCTCCTAATCTTGCACTTCTGGAGATCTAGAGGTGGACATCTCTCCTGTTCTCATTGGCCAAACCCTTGAGCTTGTCATGTTCTACCAACTATCCTTCATCCTTACTCAGCACCACCTCCTGGAAACAGTAAACCAGGCTTCAAGACAGGACACTCCACCAAGACTGTTCTGCTTTCAGTTGTTGAAGACCTAAGGCTGTCAAGGGCAGTATATAAACCATCGGATCTCCTCTTGCTGGATCTCTCTGCTGCTTTTGCCATTTCATATTCCTTTTGACTCTCAAGGCAATGGGTGGATTCAACACAATGCTCCTGTGGTTCCAGTACAACTTCTCAGGTTGATCCTAAAGAGTTTCATGGAGAAGTCATGTCTCCGAATTGCGACATCTTAGCACCAGTTTACCACCAGTATACCACTGCCCTTCTCGATCTACATGACATAATTGGGATCTGTCATTCCGAAACATGGCTTATCCTATCACTGTTATGTGGACAACATGCAGCGTCACTGCGTTTGGTCCTGAAGACCAGACAGATTTGACTCGTGTTCCAGCATGCCTAAGTAACATATCACTCTGGATGAAAGAACATCACCTACACCTAAACCTTGCGAAAGCTGAACTTCTTGTTATCTCTGCCAATCCGAAGACCAATCACAAACTCTCGATTCATCTAAGATCTTCCTGCACTCTACAAGGAAGGGAAGATCAAACCTTTCTGTTTGGAGCATTCTACACAAATCCTAGAAGACCATCACAGGTACAGCACCCCCTTAGCTTCACTCACGGATACACACGTATTGCCCTCCAGATCCCTGTGCAATGAGCAATGTTTCCCCGGGCTGTCCTAAAAGCCTAAGAAATCAGTCTCTCCCACCTTATCTTGATCAGTTCCTCAATGGAGGAACAATCAGCATCTTACAGCATGCTTGGCAGACTCAGTTTTTTATCTTTAAAATATGCCTTAAAACAAATTTTTTCCATCTACACCTAACCCACTCTTTGTTATTTAAGGATTTTAATAATACAATAAACAATATTTATAAATATGCGTGATGATGGCTAGCTTTGCATGATGATTCTAATAATGAACAGTGTTTTTAGCATTTATTAATTATTAAGTGAATAAGTGAATATGAACTTCTTTTCTTTGCTATATTTGAGAACAAGGCATATTTTCACATTGTTTCTTAAGTTCATGTTCTGCAAATAAGTTCTTCAAAAACAGCTAATAGAAGCAGATGAATATAATTATTAGAAATAATTCATTTTGACCAATACTGCATATATAGATATACAAGAAACGTGTCTTGCCATCAGTCCTTGAATGCACTAGAGGAGTTTATGGTTTTAAAAACCCTTGAAAGATCTTGTGAGATGAAGTGCTTAATTTAGCCAAGAGCTCCATGGAGATGGAGACCTTGTACAGCTATGATGGATGACTCTTCCTCAACACTCTCGCTCTCGAGGCAGTTGAACTCAACTTCAGCTTGCGTGCCTAATCTCCAGCCGCTATAGCATAGAGCTCAAAGAGAAGACAGGTACCGTTCACCTCGCAGAGAATATCAAACCCTGAACCCTGCATAGGGATTTGAACAAAGTCACTTGGGTTCCCAATGGAAAGTTATAGTTTAGTTACCCAGAACCTTCTCTGGCAGCCCGCTAAATAAAATGTGCAAGGACATGTGAAAGATCACAAGAGTCCCACCACCATATCTCACTCTTATTTATAGTGTTCACAAGAGTTTATGGTGGATCATTGGATGCGGCAAATCTACAGATTCTAAGAAATATATAGAATAACAACTTAAAGATTTTCTTTGACTCAGATGTTTGCATTTGCTGAATGAGTTCATGCCTGTCCCTAGTAAACAGTTCTTAGTTTTATTTCTCAGTTTTGGTGTGAACAGAGGTTTCCATCTGTGTTTCCATAAATGTGAAGTTATAGTTCTCCAGTGGGCACATTCATTTACAGCTGCCAGTCACGAAAACATCATTGACATACATCTCCTCTTCTCCAGTCCACCACAAAGCCTGCCGATCAAACACTTTCTCATTAGCACACATCAGAGGTAAAGGCCATTTATCTTAAGCCAGTCTAATCACAGAAGTGCTGAATTGGGTCAAAGACTGGCTTTGGTAAAGAAGTGCTGAGAAGGTCAGCAGGTGGACACTTCTGCCAGAGGTTGCACTATTCTTCTGCACCTTCATCCCCTTGCTTTGAGTATTGCCCTTTTATTGCATGATCTGACCGTGAATGAACAATTTTTAACTTCTGCTTTTGTAATAGTGCTACAATGAGCATAGTGATATTTTTCAATTCAATTATACCGGTTGGATTTTCCAATTGAGACATGATTAAAGGATAATTAAGGTATCCTATCAAAACCTATCCATTGGCACATGCTGACTTGTTCTTTTAATCTCCACCTTTCGTCTGCTGCATCTATGAAATGAAACTGAATCACATCTACGAAGGTACAGAAAACGGAGGAGTGTGCAGAAATACATTTAATATACAGAAATACAGCAAACAGAGATAGTAATTTAGACATTACCTGCAATAAAACTCTACAAAACATAGGCCTGCCGTGACCTCCACATTCGGATCAAGTTCATTAGCTTGTCTCTTCCTATGGTGCATAGATAGTCTGCAGGGTATCATCTTTGTTTATATCTGAAAATCTGGACAGGGATCAAATGTTGAAATGTTGAATAATTACTCTTTAGATGTCCGTCTACAAAATCAGGCATTGCTGTTATGATTGTGATTTTAACAGTCAACAGAATTATGAAACACTTAATAATTGCTCAAGTGTTGTTAATACTTTTAATATCGACTGTGCTGCGCCAGCGTAAGGGAAGATCGGGACCGGGGCTGTTCATTAACATTTGTCCTGTGCAGCAACCTTTGGCCAGAGCAACTATCACCTTTGACTACTGCATCTATGGATTCCAATAAATACATAGAATAACAACTTAAAGATTTTTTGGGAACTCAGATGTAGGAAGTAGTAGGATGATTCCTCAGTAGTATCTGCTGCATGAGTGTAATTCATGCCTCACTGTCCATTTCTAAGTTTATCTCCTGGGTTTAAACAGAGGTTTCCATCTGTGCACTAATATCAAGGGTTAAGTTGACATTTACAGCTCATTCACTCAATGAGTCAGCGCTGGGGAAGATGTGGACTGTATGGAGGCCCCTTCCTCGGTTCCTCCTTTTCGGGGCGGTCCAAAGAATTATCACTCCCCTTGCCTGCTGCTCTGGGGTAGTGGGTATGGGTCGACGGACTCCAAGAAGGATGTAAGCTCCACCGGCTGTTCCCCATCCCCACAGGCTGGGGGCTGAACCCTTGTGATCGACCGGTTCATAACAGATTAGGTCAATCCAGACATTCTATTGCAATTGAATAACTGCTGGTCAGTTCCCATCTTTCTTCAAAATATCTTGTTTTTTGTTCTATTCGTCTATTATAATATGCAATTGTATTATTTACAAACAACATGCATTACTCCCTTTGTCTATGAATTAATCATTTTCAGAATAATAAGTGCATTAATACGAGTTTATTTCTAGTCTAAATTCAACCCTAAAGTAGAACGTCGGAGGGTGTGATGGTTCTACAAGGGGTCCACATTTGAACACATTTGAACTCCCAGCAGAGGAGTATTCATTTCCCGTTCATTTTTTTGATACACCTCGGGCCACATACAGTTTCACAGGCCAATTGGGGCCAGCTGTCAGATCAATAGGCTACAGTGTTTATTCATAGAGCGGAAGGTAAGCCCATGAGACCTACAACTCAGATTACTGGACCATCAACCTAACCCAAAACTGTTCATTAACATTTGTCCTGTGCAGCCACCTTGGGCCACAGCAGCTGATCACCTTTGACTACTGGAAAGGTTGCATTAGATGCTTATCTTGATAAATGGTTTCTTGTTTACGGAAAGAATCAATATGTAACCACCATGAAACATCTTGTTTTTCCCAATAATTTATGTCAGGACGGCATGGGCGTTTAAACATTAATGGGCAAAAGTCCACTGTCTTTTGTAAAATGTTACCTATGGCAACTTTTTTTGGACAAAGTTTTCATACTAATGAGTCTATTTGACCTCACTTAATGTTAAACTCTGTCAACAAGCTATGTCGTATGTGTACGCTTAACCTCACTTTCCTTGTCCAGCAAAACACGGAGTATAAGTGTGGTCATATTGCAACGCTTGTAAGCCAAGGGATTTGCTGAAAGAATAACATATCAAGGGCCAATCCTTACCCTCCAACCAAACAGACTCTCCTATCCTTTCATATGTGCCCAGACAAATTACCAGGCTAAATAATTTAACACACAGATTCACATATCCAAGTTTTCCACCAGCCCACCAACTGGGATGTTAGAGAAAGCCACAGATTCAGGTATCAGGTCTTGGAAATGATGACAAATGGACTGGCTACAAATGAGGGAATAGAGTTAATATTATAGTAAAGAAGACTATTAAGGGACTTTCTTTGTGATTTATGCCAGCTTTGATGTTCGATTCGAATGTTTATTTCTCTCAAATTGCAGTAAAGATTATAATATAAAATATATAATTTAATAACACAAAACAATCATAATAAACATAATTGTGTCATCTACCATGCGCAAATCATTTTAACAAAGGAATAAATTATTTTTGTATTTGATTGATTTTTCTGTTCAAACTAACATTGCCGTATGTTGCGCAGAATTATCTGAGTGCATACTATGTTAGTTAAAACGTTGTGAAAAATATTTCAATGTTGTACTACATCTTCTCTAATGACAACAAAAAATCAAGAGATTGTTAAAGTGAAATTAAAACAGAGTCCATTACTTATATATTGATACGCAATAAGGCTTTTAAAAGTCTGTTAACACGCACACCCACAAACATGCAAATATATTTGGGAAATTCCGTGAAATGTCCACCTTACCATGAAAACAGCGAGTTTCTACCAAAGGATTTTAGTATACTTATAGCACAGATGTCACATCCATGTGCTTAGACTGATATTTTTCTGATGTTTAAACACTATAAACAAAGCACTTGTATAACATTAACAGTTGGTTCAGTTTATCTATTAAAATTTTATTCTAAGAGCATTTTTATGTGATGTCCATAATGCAAAATGTCGCGTTCATAACACTAGAATTGCACATTTACTTTATATTGATATTGTTTGAAGAAAATACCTCCACCCATACCTTTCAAATGGATAACAAGTTCAAAGATTTGTTTTTTTTTAAACATTCATTTGACCCACTGTGTGCACAACTTCAACATCCTCATTACCGATACAAGCATGCGTCTGTAATCTTCTTATAAAATTTAATTTATTAATGTCTCATTATGTATGATTATAAAATCTTGTTTAGGCATCTTGCATTTTCCTTTTAAGGCAAAACTATTTCTGGGATTGGCAGCTTTAAATGTTTTATTTTAAATGAAATAAAACAATTCAATGATGTCTTCTCTTTTGTATAAAATCATGTTTCACATCTTCAGAACAAGACTTTAAATATGTTTAAATATATTTAATTTAAAACAAAAATGTATACCACATTGTTAAAATGTGAGATTATATATGAATATTCTTAATGGATGTTTTTAAGCTTCTCACACGACATGTTGAATGATATGCCCTCACTTATCATCATCTTCCCGCCTACCCCATGACTTGTTTCCAACTATCCTAAAGTGCAGTTCAAATGTGAAATATTCTTCTTTATTACCATTGTCTTAGTACTTTTGTAAAACCAAAGCACTGTATATTCTCCCACTGGGTGAAGTGTCTTCCTCTACAAAGTTTCACTCAACCATGTCTCACTCTTTTTGCCTTCATCCTGCCATCCTCATTTGGCCTTATTTCTCTGCTACCTGACCGCTGTGTTTCGGCGATCGATACTTTGAAGAATCATTCAAAGCACTTCCATCTTAAAGGATGTTAGTACAGCGCACAGCTGGGTCCAGATAATATCTGCGGACAGATCATTCCTGTCTAATGTTCAGCTCAATCTGACATTACAAGGAAAGGTGTCAGTGAAGTACTGAACATGAAAGTTCGAGCTCTCTGGAGGATAAAGACAAACCGTCTGTGAAAGATTCACAATTACCTTGCTAATGAAATTGGTTTCTTGACCAAACTTTTTTCTAAAATTAAATCCTTGAATGTTAAACCAAATGCATATTCTTCCATGCTGCATACCCATATAAAAGTGCTTCGTGATGCCATGAAAGAGCTTTTTTTTTTGTCTAAATAGTTACATAATGATCTTTTTAAGGAACCTTTCTGCTTTACAAAATGTTACTTTTTGTTGAAAAAAGGGTATTTCACATTATGTAAAAGCTAATAAAGAGATGATTCGTTAAAAAACCGTTGACTAAATAGTTATTTTTGGAACAAAAATGGTTCTTCCATGGCATTACTCTGATAAACCTTTTAAGCAACATAAAAGTGTAGGCCCAACATAAATAAACTGGATTTGGATGTGGCCTGTCAATAGTGCAACAGATGTGTAATGTGGACCCAACAACGGTCCGTGGATTTAATCACTCTGTCATGTTTTATTTGGATTGTGTACAATTTCAGTGTATAGTATTTGTAAGAAAAAGGACTCCGCTTTGGTTTGCCCTCGGAGACACTCTTTTGGGTCCACAGAGGGGCTCAGGAAGGCTTTAGGAAACACTTCAGTCTGGAGACCACACACATGCCACAAACCAGCTCAGTGCCAGACCCTTAGTTCAGACAGTTACCATGTTATTCCACTCCGGGGTTCAGTAATAGGATGCTTAATTCAAGGTTATGATTTTCCAAATTTAATGCAAGAAAGTTGCACTATGTGAGCAACATGGAGAATTACAGTTTTAACAATATTTATGTATTAGTATTGTTTGATTTAATATTTAGCTTATGACACATGTGCTGCAGGTCGGATATCAGGGACGTCAAATGTCCCTAATTGTCCCATATTTAAAATCAAAATAAATCTGCACTTTCAGGGTCCAATAAAAATGAAACCGAATGTTATGTTATTCGATTAAATGTCCTGATATTTCCCTTACATCTTACTTAACCGCATCACATCTGCTTTGCTGAAGGTATTGCCAGTGAACAGTGTAACTCTCTCTGGCTGAAGGGCTTTATAAAGGGGGGCTGGTTGTCTCTGCCTCATGGAGGGTGGCTCAGAGGCTGAAAGGGGGCATTGTGCTGTTAAGGGGAGGCATGAGGAGAGGGGCCAGTGGGTAAAGCTTAAATGCTTGTCTGCTCCACTCTAAATGGGCTGTGGTTTGAGGCCTGGCGCTGTGGTCTGGCCTGGCCCCCTTACAGTCTCCATAGAGACAATACCTGACTTGGCTAGCTTAGAGAGAAAGAAAAAGCTGTTTATTTAAACATTCTTTTGCTTTTATCTCTTCACAGGCTGTTAATTTTGCACTTACATAGTCCAGACATGAACCGGGATTCACAGAACACACACTCTAGAAATCCGAATTTTTCTCAAACATCAAAAACATGCATTAAAACATGATCATGTTGGCCAGAAGAATTCACGTTGCATTTATGGAAAACAATGTGATTATCCCAATTCAACTCAAATGATTTAATTCATGCGTTTACATTTTTGGATAATAAATCCTACTCGAACGCAAGTGTGTGTGTCAGGGGAATACCTAACACATGTTTATTGTAGGATGATACCAGAAGCATTAGTAAGCTGAAGAGTGTTGTCCATCCATGTGTCCGTGGTCATTAATGTGTAAGCTATCGTGCAAATTTAGGTGGGTACCTTAGGCGAAAACCACTATGTATTACATCGACTGTGTTGAAAACTAAGCCATAACTAAAACCAACCTGAAAATGTGTGTCATCGTGGACACAGTATCTGGCACTGATATATGTAATGATTCATGCCTGTCCCTGTAAATAAAAGCGCCAGCAGTGGTGGATGGGTTATGAGGAGATGCCTACATGCAACAGAGCCACAGGTTAGTGTAAATCCATTCAGATCAACATGGGATGCCCGAGAGTGCCATACGTATATGTGTCAGGGATGAGGTGATTGATGAGAGCTGGTGGTGATTCGTATTCTGGTGACCGGTGACTTTGTGAGTTTGCAAACTGGTGATTCAGTTGCTGTCGGCGGGAAAAGAACATGTCTTTGTTTTTTTTTTGTGCAAAAATTGTGTTGGAATGGTGAGAACCACCATTTACTAGGTTTTAGCCGCATACAGGCACTAAAGAATTTACAATATTGTTAATCCATTGTGTGTAGTTTAACCCAATAATCAAAATATCCAATACTTTGAAACTGGGAATACTGATTTACAGGAAATAATCTGTTCACACATAATCAATTAACTGTTATGTGCTGGCAACTCACAAGAGCACAAATGTAAGTGCCAAACACCAGTGTTGGCATGTCTTGGGACTTAAAAAACTCACAATCCAAAAGAGCAGAGGTTTAATGTTTTGCTAAACAAAATTCAATTCAATTCCACTACTGTACCTTTAATATTCCACCGCACCCGTGATAGATAAACGGCCGACGTAACACTAAATTCTCTTCTGCCCCAGAAAACCCAAGACCTCATAACTCCCCTCTGGTTTGTGGGGACGATGGTATGCGTGTTTATGTGAGTGTGTCTGCATGTATAAAGGTACCACGAACGAGGGCCCTCATTAAGGCGAATTAGTGGGCAAACCTCGGCCTTGGCACCACCATCCGGCACAGCCACCAGGCCAGCGAGGATTGCGTTTCTTTTTCCAACCTCTGCTTCTGCAGCCGGCCTCAGGCTGTGTCACACTCGAGTCAGGTTTCCAGTCAGCGTCTTAATTACAGCTGCCTGCTTAAACAAGGTCAACGTGAATGCCTGCCAGGACTTATCTCTGGCTTCCTGTTCTCTTCATCTAAACCAAGTATCATCGGTTTCATTTTTGCACATGAAGGTTAAATGCGCTGCTCTGCGATGCAAAATCGAACTTACTCGGTAACTGCTGATAAATGCATCCACGTGAGCTAGTTCTGCACTAGGACAGCATCAATAATGTTCTATCGCATCTTGTATCTATATTTACATTGCAGCCTTTTGCAAATCTTTCTAGGTCTAAATTGACCCTACTCCAGCACACAGTAGATCATCCTTAATGCATGGAAGTATGTAGAGAGGAGGAGTAGCAAGTTTCATAAAATAAGAGTACCCCTGACTACAGGTTATTTTATTGAACGCACGTACCTAGCCTTAAGTAAACTTCCCATCTGTGTTTGCTCATCGGCCTTGGGGATGTAAGCCCACTATGGTTGCAGGTTTTCTTGTTTCAGCATAGTATGTCTCAACATTCGAGAAACCATTGTTCCAGCGAACATTTGCAAAAGGCATGAGAAAGTCGCCTGGTTGGAACTACAGGGGTAGAGCTTTGGTCAAAAGAGTCTTTCCTTATTATTATTACATGTTAACTTACATTCATTAAGGTAGGCAAGCAACATGCAGTACATTCTACAGTCTCACCATCATTCTGAACATATGCTTAATTTTATATATTATATTAACGTAGGTGTAAAAAAATGTATAATGATATACATTGAAATATCGTGGAATATCAAGAAAGTAAACAAAGAGCAGAAACATAAACAAAAAAAGTTTGAAGACATAACTTAACCAGCTGTGATGTCATTAAATATATCGTTAAACTAACGTGGTTTCAAACGACAGATTTGCAACGAATTTACTATGTTTTCGGCATACAGTCATGAGTAGCTAGTTAGTTTCTCAAACAATACATTATGGCGGGTAACCCACGGGTTATGTCGTTGTTTGGGAAATGCACCCCTGGCTAGTGGGCGGTCCCAATATATGTTATATTTCATTTATATAAATTTAGTAATACTTTATACTATTGGTATTAAGTAAACAACTTCGTAAATGGGTTGCTTTAGCTAAGTAAAGGTTCTTCTATTAGTAAACTACGATAACATAACATAATTTTAACATGATAGATAATGTGATTTACCTGTTACTTATTTTACTTTTCATTGTAAGTAAGTCCACGGTGACCCTTTGCGGAGGTGTACTGAAAGTTACATTCGGGCCACAAAAGCATGCATGTGCAGTTATATTTCTCTTAGTTGTTGCGAGTAAAATTGTCCGTTAAGAATACAAAAAAAAAAGATAAATAATCCAAAAGCTCTATCTTTTTTATAGCATTGTCCTATTTCAGTTTGAAAGTTTCTTTTGCTGTATAGCAACGTCTAGAAGTTTGGTAACAAATTGCTACCAACGGTTTAGTCTCCCGCTCATTTTCCAATCACTACGGTTGCTGATAAAAGACGAAGATGATGTCAGAAGGGCCGGAGCAGTAGCACTGCATTTGGATGTCATTTGCAAAGTTGAAAAAATTAAGAAAACATTGTTACATTTATTGGGATGTTTCATTTAACATCATTGTGACAAAAAGTGTAATGTTCTGTTTGGAACCTTACATTATAAAAAACTATTAAAACCAGAGTTTAGACAGAACCACATTCATTCTCTCATTATCAAAAATCCCCAAAACGAAATGTTTTTTCAAGCTTATTTGCTGACATGGATAAAGCTCATAATGGGAATTTCAACATGTTTTGTTTGCATAGTAACAGGAAACCAAATTTGCTTGGCTTGCTTCAAGAGTACCTCATTACGCTCCTTATGATCACATATCATGTTCATTTACTGCTCTTCAAAACGCTTGCCTGTCAGTCATCGTAATGACACCAAACCTAGTAGACCGCTAATAGACCAATCCTTCCGAATAATCTCCCAGCTGTGCTTCTACCTACAGTAAGCCAGATGAACAGCTCTGTCATGTATGAGAAGCACACTTCCTGCGAGAGCTGCATGATCCTCAGATGCTACCGCACCAACCCCACAAGGTACTTTCATTGTGGTCACGGTTGTTGGTAAATCAATAGAAACGAACTCCAAGCCTCACATCCTGTCGTTCACTGAGCGACGTTCTAAGGCTGGGGTAAAGCAGTGTCAGAAAGACCCTGCTGATACACAAAACGAGGCCTTAAGCGTACAGTCGAACTCTCAAAGAGACCGCAAAACCCAATTATTGCCTTGGTATTGTCTTGATGTGTCTTCGTACATCCTGATGTCTGGTAAGGGGCTTCACGTGTGACGTCGGGAGTTTGCCCTTGCAGTTCTTGTGAATTCAATGCTTTAACAATGAAATGTGCATGCACATTAATACACGGGACTTTTTTACATTAATGGCTTTATGCAGTAAGAATGATAATGGAGAGTAAGAAGAGTTTGATTATGTTCTGTGATTTTATAGACACTTAAAAATGAAAACATTTTGGATGTTCCGCACAATGCACTATTGGGGCCACTTTCATGGTGGTCTACTTGTTTGAACCTGTTGATATTTGTGCAATTTTGTCAATCTGTGATTTTTACGATTTAAATTAGGAACAGAAGTTCAAGGAAACAGCTATGGTACTGAGACACTTCAAACCTTCCTTAAAACAGCCACGAAGAAGGCACAGCGTGAGCCACGTATAAAAAATGAGGTGGAAGAAGGAAAAAACACAAAAATTAGCCCTGCTTTAAGACACTAGTGGTTATCTGGCTTTTCCTACAACCACAAGCTTAAAGAAAGGGCCGGTCGGCTCGCTATCCACCCTGCAGACTGGCTCTGGAACTAGAGAAAAAGAAGACATTTCTTTGGAAGGAGCAATCACAGAGAGAGACACTTGCAATTAAGGGAGATTTTACTTATTCGCTTTTAAATAGTGTGTGCCGTCGACTTCTTTTTTCCATGCCTGCATCTCTCGTCTATCCCAAGAGCATCAACTGTTTGGTATCATATGTTAATCTGCAACCACGTTTGCTGGATGTAGATTTCATAGCCATTGTCTATGGATTTAAATACCTGTCTCAATACTCCCACTAACAAAAGACTGGTCTTGACGAAATATCTGTTCATCATTTTGAGAGGTCATCGCCTCAATCCTCCCTGCAATTCACTTGGAGGTCTAAGACGTTTGTCATAAATATTGTCTTATTAAATGATGTTTACATAATTGATACAATAATACAAAACAACGCAATAGTGAATCACAAGTTATCGAAGGAAAATGAGATGATGTATTACGTGCTCATGCTTTAGCTCAGTCAACTGCACACCAGCTGGACTGTTCATAGAAAGAATCATAAAGCTGTATCTTTCTTGTATAAAGGAATACAAACTAAGACACCTTGAAGATATAAGGACTCAATACTACTCAACGCTTCAAATAACTAATGTTGTTTTAACCGAAAAGGTCTAGTTTAGCGTCATGGTAAAATGTAAATCAGATTAATACTTTATGTTCTTCACCCATGAAATATGAACAACTAACAATGTTAAAAGCTTATTTTTTCACTGAATAACTTTAAACACCAATCATGCAACTGTTCAGAAAGTAAAATTGAATGAAAAGCATCACCCAACAACAGACTTTCTACAATAACATGACAAGAACAGTAAGCATCAACATGGTTTTAACTATTTGTTGTGTTGTATGGATGACGTGTCTTTGTTCATTTGAGCGCAGTGTATAGTTGTGTTGTGTACATGAGTTTGTGTGTGGTTGTGTACGCTTGCCTTTTAAGCCCATGGTTGAGTTTAAATGGAGATCAGGTGCTTCTGGAGATTCCCTCTGGTGATATCTGTGTGCTCTGCCAGATTGATTAACTTTTCCATTATTGGCTGGTTACAAGACAAATTAGATTTTTATATATACTTTATATAAATATACATAATGATCATGCAAATAATGATATGAAAGCTATGAGAGAAAAATTAATATGAAGAAACGAAATGATATACACAAACAGGTCTGCTGCACCATGTGGATTCTATACCATCTTATCTGGTTTTGCATAAGTTTCTCCCTATGAAAGTCAGGTGTCCCAGGATTCATTTAGGAAGTGGCTTTACTAAAATATAAAAAAGTTATATAATGGAACTTTACAAGAACTTTGTCATACTACCATTGTCAAATTGTACACTGCACAATGTTCTGCTGCCTTCAAGAACATGTTGTTTGGTGATAATAAAAATATCCATTGTACTTTTAAGTCCTCTATACATGAGTGTGATGAACAGTTCAAACACATTACATTTACTGTGAGTCTCATTATTAACATTTGAAAGAATGTGTTGTATGTCTTCTAATACATATTTACACAATTAACCATGCATGCCTACAACATGGGATCTCTACTCACCTGTCTACAAGGAAACAATCTAAACATTTACTCATATGTAAATCAGATGGAGAAGAGGTGTAGGCCGTTAAAAAAAATCTACAAGGGAGTAAACCCATCATGGGTTCTTTTGAAATTCTATGTAGAAGCTCCTTATCTAGAGTCTTAAAACACTGTCAATGAAAAACAGCGTCAGCACTTTCACACCAGTACTATTTAATATTGATGATTCTCACAGGATCAAATAAGTTAAGCTCAGATATGTTAATCCTTTTTATTTTGCTTGCTTAAGAAATTTATATACTCTAGGGTTTCGACATGCGCCTCTGTGCACATGCAAATCATTTTTAATTTGGCGATTCGAAACTTTATTGAGTGGACCTCATGGTTTGTTTGACCGAATTTGATTGTATATTTGGTATAATATCTATTTTTATCAAGTTATTATGCCTGAATGTGCATTGAATCAGAACAAAAATCAGAAAATATGTATTTTAAATAAGCCTGGCTGACATCAGTGACAATTATTGTTTATTGTATTTATTTTGACTAATTAGTAAAAAAAGACAAAAAGAAGATTGATATGATATTAACGCAGAACAACAGATACATGTAAGTCTATTACCCAGCTCTCCGTCCCTGACTCTATCAATGGATCACCAGCTTTCTAACAGAGACTCAGCCACTAGTAAAATTGGTAAAATTAATGACAAACAGATGCTTCACAATCACGGGTGATCTTCAAGAATCTGTGCCCTTCCAGCTATTCTTCTCGATTTTAATTCACCAATGACTGCACCTCTAAAGACCCTACTGTCAAGCTGAAGTTAGGGGATGAAACAACACTCTTCCGCCTCATCCAGGATGGAAACCATTCTGCGTACAGACAGGAGGTTGAACAGCTGGCTTTCTGATGTAGACACAACAACCTTGAGAAGAACATGCTCGAAACAGTGGAGATGATCACAGACTTCAGGAGAAACTCTCACAATCATGAACAGTACGGTGGCTGTAAAGGAGACGTTCAATTTCTTAGGATCGATCATGTCTCAAGATCTTAAGTGGGTCACCCACATCGAATCCTTCGTAAAAAGGCCCAACAGATAATGAACTTGAAAAGGCCAATGTACTTGACGTTTGTTGGATGATAGTGGTGCTGTTGCCGTGCCAAGAAGTGATTCAGCGAGTTCGGTTGCTCTCTATTGTGCTGGGCAGGTGCAGAACTGTGTTAGTATCTAGTGGGATAGGCCAAACTTCCACAGGCATCTCAGTAAGAAAAAACAGCTGTACATAAAACGTTACATTACATTTGTTAAAAAAGTATCAACGTAAAGTACACAACGCAGACAGACAAACACAAAGAAGAAAGAGAAGAGAAACAGAAATAATGAAATAAATATCTGCTGACTATACAAACGAAGTAAACAAAGAGGACATCAATATTTGAAAATGAATGCCCAGACACCATTAAACTGAACAGAGATAACGTCCCCGAATTCAATAATGTATTGCCTTTAACTAACATTATGCATTATGAAACACTGTTTTACTAATTATTGTTGTTAAGCTGATTTGATGCACTGTATTTTGTCTAAAGCGCTATATAAATAAAGGTGACATTGACATTGACATTGACATACGGTTAATATTGGGGATACTGATAAATAGCTTTAAACTAGGATTAATAATAAGACCAGAGTAAAAGCTGATGTCAGAAAAGAACTCAAAAAAGATAAAAGCTTGAGAGAAACCATGACCAGCCAGGAATACTGTAGCATCTCTACAATGCCCTTGGTGCGAATAGACCATGTGAGTTCCTCTGAGATGGGAACACAGGGGAACTAAAAACTTTTGTCTGTTTCCACTGTTGCTCTGTTGAAAGGAGTGGGACTGTGTCCTCTTTCTTCCCTCCTAAAGTCCGCCAGTTTTTTGTTCTGATATTCCATCTGATCTTCACATCAACATCAAGAGCATAACAGGCTTGTTTGTAGACATCTACGTTTCTTGAATTAAAAGTGCATGTCTGTACATTAAGTGCAGAGCTGACATCACTCATTATCCATTGTTTATGGTCAGGATAAATCTATATTGTTTGGTTTACAATATCCTCTACGCATTTCTCGATGAAGCACATTACACTGTGTAGACCTCGATGTTGACATCAAACCCGAAGATCTCCCAGTGATCGAAACAGTCCTGTAGCATGAACTCTTATTGGTTCAACCTGCACAGTATCATTCCGAAGGCGGAAATTTCCTTCTTCAGTTTCTACCTGTAAGCTAGCAGATACAGAACAGGAGATGGGTCTGATTTACCAAGTTGTGGGCATGGGGAGAAATTTGTAGCCATCCTGGAAGGGAAAGCAACAACAGTCCAGCACCCAGTCTCCTACATGTTGAAAGTGATATGCAGTTGGTACTTCGGTGGAAAGAAGTTTGCTCTGTTAAAGTCAATATTCAGAATTAACTTGGCCTCTTGGTGCATGGTTTCCTGATTGCTTATGCTCCCACACTGTTCCCTAAGTGCTCGGCCTGTGTCGGCTTGTGGCGGGATGTAGACTGCTTTGATAGTTCCCCAGGTAGCCAGAATGGTTAGAAAAATCCAGAATTCATAAGAGCAGAGACGCTTGATATCATGTACGTTCTTCGGACCGCACAGCTATTTGTTGATCGTACAATATAGCCCACCTCCTCTGCTTTTCCCTGAAAGATCTCTCACTTGGTACACAGAGAACCCTGTGGGTTAAGTGACCATGTCTTGAATTCCTTAAGACATTCAAGTTTCAGTAGAGCAGATAATGCAGGAGTCCCTGGTCTCTCATTGGAAAGATATTCACGCTCTTGGTTCACAAAGAGAAATCGAACATTTATCAATAAAATACTGTTTAAGTGACGTCGAAGTCTGATGAAATGTCGGCTATCTTTCCCTTTCACGCTTGCCTTTTTGTGAACAGTAGGTCAGCATTGATGTGTTTAAAGTCTACTTTACGACATACCACTTTACAACCAATATCTAAACGTCTTTGACTATCGTAGACAACAAGGCAGACAGCATCCACTTTAAGCAACACAAAAAATCGACAAATGAACAAAAAACTGCAATGTTGGTTCAGAGCTTGCAATGTAGCAGCCATTTTGACTCGTCTCGACTCTTTGCGTTTGCAGGAAAGAAATTGGACCCCTTCATTTGGGCAGAACAGGAAAAGCACAAAAGCTGTTATAGCTATTAAGCCATTAAGTTGTTTCCAACCACAGCAACTTACTAGCCAGTCTATATAGCTGGGAGTATCCTTTTCCAAGCCATGGAATACAGGCTTGATGATGGACTATGTCTCACTGGAGGGGACTTCCTGCTGGCTTGAGTACGCAGTGACAGAACAAACCTCAATCCCAATGGAATTCTGTGGTCATGAGCATCCAGGGCAGGTTTACAGAGAGAATATGACGTCAATTGTCCACATGACATGGCTGTCTGTGGATTTGGGTCATATCTCTCAATGGCCTGCTCTAACTGGACCATCATCTAAACGACATCCCATCTGAGGCAGACCACGCCACTCATGGCAACCGCATGCTTATTCTTAAGGAAGTGAGACTTCTGCTGCTCTGACCATGCCCACCACTGGATGGCTTTTATGTGCTGCAACTTTTGAATTTATGCCTTTTTTATCAGTTGAATTGCATTCAATTCCAACAACTTTGCACAATGTCGAAACTCTAGTCAGTCCCAAAACCCCAAACCCTGAAAAACTCCCCTCTCCCTCTTTTTATTATCGAATGTAAGACATTCCCTACCCTACACATGGAATGATCTAAACGCAAATGTGCACACTTTTTACAAGAACTAAAACCAACCAATCGAATTGAGTGAGGTGCTCCAGAACTTAACTCTGTCTATCTTTCCGGCCTATCACAACCATCTTACAGTGGGTTGGCATTATATAGCATGAAAGTGCAAATAGAAAATGTGCAGATTTATTTCTCTTAAATAAAACCCCAGTGGTAAAGATGCTGTCCCACAAATAATAGCCCACATGTGTGTGTTAGGACTTGGAATTGTGCCCACTAATAGCACTGTCAAGCCTGTTATAAATTTGCTTGCTTGTTTTAAAATGAATTGCAACGTATGGCCAGATGTGCAAATAGAGAAAGATAAACAACTCATTACATTTTTTTTGCTTACGCTGCATGGAAAGTTAAAAAGTATGAAGGTAAACTCAATGAGAACGTAAGCATTATCATAGAACAACCCCTATAATGTAAAAGAACTGATAAATTCTCTTTGCCATTCAAGCATGTATACAATAATCGGTCACTTTAAATTTGAATAAAAAATCCATATACCTGCCGGTTAACTTTGACATCGCTTTAATTTAAAGTCACCAACTAAATGACACATCAATGTTTATACTGTTGTCATTTTGTACTCAATCTGCTTTAATAGAAAAGACATACAAATATCCTTGATTTAATTTGACATTTTAATACAGTGAACACTATATAGCATCCTTACATAAGATGTAGTGGTGACAAACAGAATGAATGTCACTGCACACTGTCTTTTCTAGGACCTTAACCATATACAAAAAAAATTCAAGATTAAACTACATTGCATTAGATCTGAAAAATATAGTACACTTAAATTTGTCTTTGCTTACTATGATGTTGTTACTTTGATGTTGTTGCTCTCTGTCTGCAAGTCAGAAAACTCTTTTTAGACTTCATCAACCATTTTGTTTGTGTTCCAAAGATGAACAAGAGTTATGGTTGTGGAATGACCCAATAGTAAGTAACTTCGTCAATCCCTTCAAATTTAATTAACTAATTGCGCATGGAAAACGCAATGTCAAAGTTCAGTATAAAGTGTTAAAGGTCACAGTTTTAACAGAAAGAGACACAAGCAGAACTAAAAAAATGATGTGTTCTATTACATCCACCGCTTGCTAAAATCACTAATATTGTGTTTTTTTTTTGTCTTTTATCCTTAAGAATATTCATAGAAACTTCTGGACCTTCAATAAAGTATTTTACTAATAATAGCAATGCACCTCTATTAAATATTTAGATATGCAAGGTTAAAAAGTCCACTTGTTTCTATCTTTAAATAGGCTTTAAACAGCATACTATTTAAAGAAATAAAAACTACTCCAAACAAGACAAAAGGTGTTTTTTTAATATTCTGAAGTCTACATATTATGACACAACATGTGTCCAAAACTCAAACCATCAGGCCACGACTGCCCCACGTGGGGCAGCGTTCAACATGAGTTGTGTGCTAAAAGATCTACAAATTCTAAAAGATGGTCTTCCAAAATAAAACCCCTAGGTCGACCCGCTAAGATCTCTTTCTTCTGACAGAAGAATTCGGGAAAGACCTCAAAGACATCCACTGTGAGTAACCAAGGTCATGTTTCTCCTTAAGCAAGTTTTTACTAAGAATACATAAAGCAAGTTTGCATTGTGCGCCCATTATTGCGCCCAAATTCTCCATTGTTATTTCACTTTATGCGTGCTTTAAATCTACCTATGTTAGCTAGGGCACCTACCTGTACACAATATGTGTAGGAAGAGGGTGATCAGAGAAAATGAAACACAACCTTGGTACAGACATGAACAACCCATTGACAACACAATCATGACCGGATGGATGAGGACGTTGAGCTGTCATCAGGGTAGGTTTCTTTTAGTTACAGGCCTCTCTTCGATGTCATTATGATGGAGGGCATGACATACCATGCATCTTAAAAAAACGGCCCACCCAGAAAGTAAAATATGCATTATTAACCCACCCGTGTGTGTTTCAATCCTCTTATGGCTTCTTTTGTTCTTCACTAACAAAACTGATCTTGCTCACCAATTTATAGACTAACATATGCCCTAAAGATATGCTTTTGTGATGTAAAAATGTTTTTTTCTATGCAGTAAAACATTATGCGTGCACCGGGACACACTTATGGCATTGTGATCATTCTTTCACAACAAATAAACCAAAAACAAATAAAAGTGAAGTTTCGAAGATTTGTTATTTCTTACGAAGGGTCCACAGCCTCTTATCATTTTACTCCGTTTTACCAAGTGACAAAATGCACTGGATTCACCTTTGACACGAAAACATTTGATGATCTTTTATCGCTCTCTGTTATGGCTTATTGTGTTTCGGTGTTTGTATTCAACGTTGCCTTACCCCTGGAGTCTTTCATTTAATCGGAAAGACCTGCGAGCCACAAGCCGAAAGCCACTACTGCAGGAAGATAGGAAACTGAGCTACAAAGAACGGTGTTCTGTTGCTCTAATAAATGCAAGCTTTTTTCTTTCACTTATCTCAGCGGGACACCAGAGCGTCCACATCATCTCATGAAAGAATAAATGTTTTATGTGTTTTTGTGTAAACGCCGAAGTGCACATGTGTATGCGTGTGCATCGCCAGAGCGTCTGCGGGCCACACAGAGAGAGACTGCGGGCGTTTGACACAACCCTCTTCATTACGGCTTGTCTCTCCCTAGAGCTTGTTTTTATGCCACATATTTCAACTTATAGTGGCAACACTAATATTAGATCCCTGCTGACAGAAAACACTTCTGCTCGTTAAAATAATTGCACTTGGTTGTTTAAGCCATTACGTTTCAAAGATTTTCTGTACTAGTCCAGGTCAGATGTAACAACGTGTCCTGGAAATCTTCTTTACTGGAAGTTTAATAGAGTAATAAATAATATTGTGTAGTTATTTAAAGGTTATTCAATACACACTGAGATGTCTGAAAGTACTGACATTCATTAAGTGCACATAGGTTAACTCACATTTATCCCTTTTTAGACAGTAATCCTGTTCAATCACAATAAATTGATTTTGATGTGCCGTTCGCACATCATTCTGTATTTTTATCAACAGCATTCACATAAGTCTCGAAGTATCTGTAATGTCATTAGGTGGAAGCGTCCTTCTAAGCGGATGTACTATATCTGGGAATAATGTTTAAAAAGTTTGGTTGGGATTTTTAACTCTGAACGAATGCAGTGTTGTACAACACATGTTTGTGTCATGCACATCCTCTAGACTGTTTTAGAAAACTGAACAGCTATTGAAGGAGGGACTCTTAAAAATTGTGGTTAAAACATTAATGTTTATATGCCGTATACATTAACACCTTTCGATGTAGAGATATGGAGAGATACACAGTGTGAAGTATTCACGTCATCGGCAACAGAATGTTATATTTGAAGACCTTCCCAAAATAAAATGAAATCTATATCGTTTTCAGAAATGACGTTCTTTTCCTGGACCCATACATTCGTTAATAATCCATTTATTCCGTTATAATTGTCTGTTGGCTCAGTCTGAACGTGTTAAACATGATTGTTAAATAAGACAACACTGTTGTATGTTATAAATTAAAAGGTCATGGATTTGCATCCAATGCGCTAAAAATCCATCCCTTTGTTTAGACCCCAGGTGTAGATCTCACAGGCCCATCCAGACCATCAAAAGTGTTAAAAGAGTTTAATGCACTTATTTTGAAAGATTGAACACAGACAAACGATTAAAAGCAGTGCCATGTTGGTTTGCATTGAACAAATTATGATTGGGTGAAAGGACATATAGCATTTACAAATAAAAACAGGTTCACGTTTATAGCATTGGGAAAATTGCATATTGCAGTAGATTTACATTTACATCATTTTACATTTACATTTAGTCATTTGGCAGACGCTTTTATCCAAAGCGACTTACAATAGTCGAGGAGACAATGAAGCGGTAAATAGCCGATACAACAATAGGTGAACAAGTGCTACAACAATGTTACCGAGTTACACAGAGAGAGAAGTTACAAAATAATTTTTATTTTTTATTTTATTTTATTTATTTTTTTTTTTTTGATAGAGTGAGTAGGTTAGAAAATAAGTGAGTTAGTGAGTTAGGTGTAGCTGGAAAAGATGAGTTTTTAGGAGTTTTTTAAAGATAGAGACCGAGTCTGACAAGCGTGAAGCCAGAGGCAGATCGTTCCACCATCGAGGATTTAAAACAAGAAAATAAAGTGATTTAACATGAAACATTGATGAAGCAGAATATAGAAATATTTCCCACACAACAACATGGCATGACAAAATCATATTTGTAATTTGGCAGTTATCTCACTAATAAAAGAGCATTTTATTTGTTACAAAACAGTCAGCGACCCGCATCTTATTATAGATGCTATTATGGTAATCTTTATTATTTGTTTATTAATCTTTGTTGATGCCAGTCACTATCAGTGTTTGTCCATGTTAGTACACTGGTACTAAAGTTACCGGTACAATGAGGAACATGGGTTATCGGAATCATTTAATTTAATCAAGTCCATCGGTTCCACATGATTAAATCCACTAGATTTAACATCAATTTCTTTCAATTACAAGGGAAATGTAAATAAGTAATTTAATGGAACCGGTGTATATGATCAAATTAGTTTTTCCAGTGTATGTGTTTATTGTATCCCTCCTCTTCTGGCATTTTCAGTTTTTCTGCTTCCGTACAGATGAGTATACAGCTCTCAATTTTTCTTTACAAGATGTCAGTTTAGTGAGGTGCCAGTGGGACTGTCCCCAAAGGAAAAAGTACCATGGTGACGGGTCATAATCTACTAATCCTACAGGTTGGGTGGTCAGGGCACCACATGTCGCTCGCCACAGAACTTTAATGAATGTACAGAGGGGGTTTGGTAGACTGCCCGCAGGGTTAAAGGAAGGGTTTTTTATTAGAGGAGAGGAAGTTATTTCTGATAATTTGACACTCTTTGAGCATTTGCATCACAAGGATTCATATATTAATGTCAAGTTATATCTATTTTTTTGTTCTTAATATTGTTTCCTCAAACATTGCTGTGTACTTTAGATTGAACTTATGTGCTGGGTTTGATAATAATTCTCAGCTTTCCACATTTCCCTGGAAATCAAGTAGTTGTTGATCAGTCGTCATGCTTAACATCCCTATTATTTATTATCTTCCATTGATCTTTAGGGTCAGATTGCAAGATAAGCACCACGAGAGTTGACCCTCTTTCCTAACAGTTATAAAATTAACTAGTCAGAGGTAAAAGGTTAAGTTGCATTACTTCGGATAAAGTAGATATTTCCATTAGATCCAATGCTGTATGGTCGCGTCCTTTTCAAATCTTCACAAATAAGATGATCCTGATCGTATCAATTATAAAATCTATAAGTGAATATTAACATTTGTTTTACATTTGTCCAACAGTCATTCGGCCTTGGCATGGATGATAATACGACTTTACACGATTATAGGCGTTTTCTATACGACTGGACATTTGAATTGACCAGTGCTCGAATGCAATTTATTTTCAACATAAGATGGAAAGGAGGAAAGGAACCCCAACAGCATGGCAAACGCCGTACTAGGAGATTCAAGTGTCTAAGGCACACATTTACACATAACAAGACATAAGGATTTGTACAAATGAGCACATTAGCCAAAGTAAAGAAGGACTTTTCTGAGATTTCAATGAGGTGTTCAAAGAAATGAGAGTATTAACAATCTGACAGAAACAAAAGTCAGAGAGATTGCAGAGGATTCGCTTCTTAAACTCTCATTTGCACTGCAAAGGAATAGAAATGCAACCTGAAGTTAAAGCAACGTCCATTTTTCTCTGGCCTTTCTATAAGATGTTCGATCCAAATCCACTATAAATGAGCTCATTATTCTGTAACAGATTTGTCTTTACATTTGATTGATAATAGAACAAGAAATGCATACAATCACATGATAATTAATACAAATATGTCTATGATTTCTTCATAGCATTTCTGTTTTGGATGTTAATTTAGGTGCTTAAAAAAAACAAAGAGAATAAAGAGACCCCAAAACCGATCTTTTACAGACAAAAAGATCGAAAATTAACACATTAATTAACAAAGTAGGCTGTGTGTGAATGTTTTCTGGTTAAGAGAGAGATGGGAATATTCCCACAGCGCTCAAACGGGATTACAGTGTTAATCTCTGCTGTCACAGCCAGTGACAGCCCAAATCTCTCTCCAGCTCTGAGGAGGTGTTGGGCCTGTCAGTGTGTGTCAAACAAATGGAAACTATGAGAACATTTGCTTTCACCCTCGTTTTCAGTCCCATGTCTCCACGTATTTAATATGGAGAATGAGTCTGGGAAATCTCCGTTTCACGAGCCAGACCTATTTATATAGAATGGAAAGCACACTTAGAAGACCTTTTTACTCTTTTCGTATTTACTCGTCTATCTTGTTATTAACTTGTAACTTATTAGAAGGCCTATTTTAAGCGTATTAGCTGTTTATTAGTACCAGAAAGCAAATATTATTCATGAAATTATTCAATACTTCTAACCTAACAACTTTTTTTACCATAAAAAAGAATCAAAAGTACAATTACAAAAGTACAAAAGTACAATTTAATGGTTGTAAGAGCAAGAAAAAGACCTTAAAACAAAGGCTGACCTGCACACTTTATAACATCTGCAATCTGTAGTTCAATATGCAATTCAAAGCAGTTTTATTTATAATTAAAATGCAGTGCTTTCACACAGATCATTTCAGAAGAAAACCCTGATGCGCACTCAGAAATAATAATAACATAGAATTTAAAAAGGTCTGACCTAATTATTCATAGGGTCATGGTACCCTGTAGGTAACTCCCATGAGGGTTTAATGTTGGGGAAATATGTTGCATTTATTTAGCTTAATCATAAATCATTTTGTTTAGTTACTCAATACCACAGCATCCCCTAGGGTCTTAATCTATTATAATGCTGCTGCCTTTTGTACCGGGGGCACCTAAAATCTATACCAAACGCCTTTTAATTGCCAGATTAAAGTACCAATAGATACACAAATATAGTACAATTAAAAATACACATTGAAGGCAATTTTGTAACAAAAGTCCTGTAGAATTATAAAATGAAACAAGGGGATCTCAAAATAGTTTTTTTTTGCATTGTCGATTTCTGTCATTAAAAAGTTATTTCCTAACTGAGTCCTGCTACTGCTACTGAATTGCTTTTTAATTTCCCTTATTATACCCATAGCTCACTTCAGCAGATTGTAAAAGTTGTATTATAAAATAGCTCATCTACATTAAGGTCATTGACTCCTTGACTATCCAGGAAGGAAACACAAAGACAACTTGGTTTATAGAGCTATTAAATGCTTTTTTTATAACCAAGGAGGATGATTTGTCATAATGGAGACATGAGACTTGTTAACTTTGATTTAAGAGAAAAATGTGCATTCCTGTCAAAGTAGTAGCATTATGGACTTATTTTAAATATATCACATATTTTAAAGTTTCTATACCATCTTCTATACCAACCAGTTAATTTTCGTCCAATTCACTGCTGTGTATTTCCATTATTGGAGGTGCTGTGTTACACATTAAGAGCAAACAATTTTGTAACAAAACTACAATAGAATGATAAAATGAAACAAGAGATCATTTAATGTAAATCTTTAAATAGTTCCCTTGTAAACGTTATTGTGAACGTTATATTATAAAATGGCTCCTTAAATTTGCCATACTACCAGAAAAGTGTTGGAATATTACAAAAAGATAAATGTTACGTTTAACAAAAACATTTGTTATAAAAATAATGTAATTTTTAACATGGGTTTAACTGCAAACATTTTGTTCGAAATGTTAGGATCAGTTTTGCCAATCAACACCAATATACCTTAAAAACATATTTTCTTTCTGTATCATTATGTTCTCTTTGGCCAATGTTTTGTGTTGCAGTGTAAAGCAGAACTTTAAATGGCTCTAAGTCTAGTTCACTTTAACCATTTTACTGTACTGCTTGTTTAAATTTCCAATTAAAAGATTCCTGCTCATTTCAGACGTCTTAGATTCTTCCCATGCTATCATCCATGCCATTCTGATGTTGCCCATTCTTGTGGTGTCCAGCTAATCCTCCACCTTTGAATGTCGCTTCCTCGAGTGTTTAAATCATGAGCTTCAACTGAAGGCAGATTCTGTACGGTTGGGGAGACTCTGTAGTCACCCAGATTACATATCCAGACCGGATGATGGATCCGGACCTAGAAAACCTCTCTACAGCCCTGCACGAAAGCGGAGACCAGAACAACTAGAACCCCGGATACAAATCCCCTTCAAAGACCTTGCTTCTGATGACCATCGAGAGAAGACCACAGGATACAGATGATTCTTCTCCACCCTGCTGCAGCCTGGAATTGAACTGCTGGTTTCGTCTGGTCAGAGGAGAACTGGCCCACCCGACTGAGCCTGGTTTCTCCAAAGGTTTGTTCTCCATTCTGTCACCGATGGAGTTTTGGTTCCTTGCCGCTGTCGCCTCTGGCTTGATTAGTTGGGGTCACCTCATTTACAGCGATATCGTTGACTTGATTGAAAATGAATACACAGACACTTTTTAAAATGGTCAGAGATGACATCACCGAACTGAATGTGGAACTGCCTTTAACTATCTTCTTGCATTATTGACACACTGTTTTACTAACCAATGTTGTTCAGCTGCTTTGACACAATGTATTTTGTTTAAAGCGCTATAAATAAAGGTGACCTTGACTATAATGTCTACGAACATAACATAAGGCCAAGTTTGCGCTCATGAGGTATTCTAACCATGGATAACCGGTGTACCATTCACTTTTAATAGTCTCCTGTTTTTGGGAACATCTCTGGGTCTGGCGCTTATAACGTTCTCTGTCTGTGTTATTTCCGACTCTCTCTTTTTATCTTTATTTGTCTTTGCAAAAAAAGTATTTTTCTCCATATTACTCTTTTCGTGTTCGGGACTCTTCACACAAATTCTATCGAAAACAAATACACAAAAGATTAACGTGAATGGGCAATTCCATGTAAATGTCAATCTTACCATAAAAATAAGTTTTAACCAAAGGTTTACACTACACTTGTAGCACCCATATCTCGTTTTATAGGAGTTTTTATAGCATTATTTTTATGTTAAGTGCATGATTTTTTATAGTTAAGCAAGGGCTACTTTATAGGATTGCCACGTCCATATAGTTACATTTCGCGTTTAAACTGACATGTAATTATTTTACGTTCTATAAAGAGCTTACACTTGGCTAGTTGTTCGATATAATTGCTTTTGGTTTGATCACATTGTGATCATTGTCATCTTCCAAAAACTTCCATATTTTATTTATTTATTTGGACTGGACTGATATTTTTCTGATATTTGTACACCATAAACAGGGGTTTTGTATTGGAGTTGGTTCAGTTTACTGGGAACAATTATATTCTAAGAGCAGTTTTATGTCATATCCATAGAACAAAATGTCACGTCCATATCGCTGGAATTGCCCATGTACAGAATATTGTAAACCTATGAGCAATCTTGATTTTGTAAGATTTGCTAGCTATCATTTGCAGTAAGGTAGCTTTATTCAACATTGCAGTACCCCAAACGTTTGCGAAATTAACTGATTTTACTGACCTTATCCTTCAGGGTCAAGCTGATCTTGTATGCAACACCACCGATTTGGTGGTAAGCAAGTGGTCAGCTTTAGCGGGCAGAGTTTGCAGTGTTTGCAGTGCTTCAGTTTATGACATCACGTTAACGCAATAGTTAAGTTTGCATGTACACTAAACAGCCTGCGCATCCTTTCTTAAATTCTTCCAAAAAAATTAAAGTGCGATCCAATTTTTTTTGGGTTTGTTCCTTTCCCCTTTGTTTACATTGAGAGGGGTTTATGACCTACCATCAGAGACCAGGGGCAATCACAGAGCCCACAGCTTCTTTTTACAGGACCTGTAAAGCACATGTTACACATTCTGAAAGCGCCATTTAAAAAAATGTTCACGCTTTATGCAAGTGTATGCGAAATTCCAGCACCAAAAATAGTGGATTTGTTTGTGCTGACCTATATTGTATCTTTTCTCGAATACAAAGTAAATGTACTGCACCACTATGAACAGCGGACACATAGTATCTATATACTCAAACTATAAACACATATAAATGCCAGCAAACTGTATTTAATGCGTTATTATCTTAAAACAGGGTTTGCATAGGTGTGCAAGCTCATCATGATACTTAGTAGAACAACGCCAACCATTTACCTGTTATATATAATACATCAATTTTATTGTAATTGCAGATCGGTTTGATTATGCTGATAACTTTTCAAAACGCAAAGTTTTTCATTGTGTAAATATGCAGAATGGTGAGCTATTTAGAAGACGGCCATCTCTGAACCCTATATAGTGTGTCCTCACATGGCTCCATTCGGCCCCACACTCACCCTGTGAGAAGCGCATAGGGAATGTGATTACGGCACTCAACCATTGTCCTTTTACACCAAGCTGCACACATCACAGACTTCAATCAGAAAAGATGGGTGGGGTGAGCAATAGATTATAATCATTTAAAGAAACACACTGGAACGGGTCCCCGTGGACCCAGCAGTTGACAAGGGAAGGTACGTTTTTCTCAAAGCTCCACTCATTCATGAAAACTCGATGCTCTCTTGTTAGTTAGTCACTATATGAATCAGCCTGCTGGTTCACTAATGTTATCTGGTGCACTCTGTTAATGATTTTTAAATGAGTAGCCCTGCAGTGTGACTCGAGTGTTATTAAAGTAATGAAGGTGACAGAGTTCAGGGTGAATTCACATGTGAAATCACATGTCAACGCTCATCCATCCGTACAGGACTGAAGCATAAGGAAGTCAATCATCTACCTTATCTGCCATTGTGAGCTGGTCTGTAATGACATTAATAAATGAACATGGATGCTGGTTCTTAAAATGCCCACATATTCAATGTATCACGAGCCCTGGATAAAAATTGGAGTTGAAACAAATGTTTGCAGTAATTGTTTGGGAATCTGAACCAGCCCAAAGTCCAACTCTCAATATGTTGAGCCTCAAAACTACAATTAAATTCGTATTAAGTATGGGTATTTAACTTTATGAAGAATAAAGAAGTCAACTCTACGGCAATTTGGAAAAACTCTTTTGGGTTTACATGGCATGGCTTTGAGCAGGGCTAGTCATCTCGGCTCCTGTAGGTCCGGTGTCCTGCAGAGTGTTGTTCCAACCCTAATCAAACCCATCTGACAACGCTAATAAAAACTATTCAGAGGTATCCTTTAGAAGATGAAAAGGTGGGTTGGATTTTGGATGGAAATAAACTATGTAAACCGCTTGTCCTTCAGAACCAAAGTTGACTAGCCCCGGCTTAATGTCTAACATGGAACATATGAGAATAATATTTTGATGCCTTCAGGTAAATAAGAAAAAGACATTAGCTTCATAATATTCTGATTGCATTAAGATTCAAATATGAAAAGAATAATTAGGAGGATTGTTCTATTAAAGAAGAACTTAAGGTTTTGAATAACTGTGTGCATTTTAAATATCCAATAATGTCTTAATATAACAAAGCGTTTGCAACAGAAGACAAATGTTTGCTTTATAGATGTTTTCGGATATTTTAAATACATTTGAAAAACTGTAAGAAGTACCAACTAAGCCCATGTCAGACTTTTCAAAAATATCTTAATTTGACATTCTTAATTTACATCAACAGCATTTGGATAATTTTTTCTGAGAGTGCACTCTCAGAAAAAATTATATAAACTATAAATTATATAATTATATAAACTATAAAGCAAATATTTGTATTCTGTTGCAAACGCTTTGTTATATTAAGACATTATTGGATATTTAAAATGCACACAGTTATACATAAATAAAAAAATTATGACCTGAGCTACATGATACTTAATAGTTTTAATAGTTTCCGCTGGCCCAATTATCCAAATCAATCCGGTAGGATTCAGAATTCGCATTGATTTAGGGGCAAAGTTGAAATGACGTTGTTATTTCAGGGTAATGAAGAGACACGGAGATATGCATTTTACAACATTCTGGAGATTGCTAGTAGTTGCCCCGAGCTTTATGGCTTTATAGCATGTTTTTCTTCAATTAAAAACTGCTATCTGACATGCCATAAACACAAGACGAAAATAAAGTTTAGAACATTGAGAAATATTTAACTGGAAATAATAGCAGAGTCCAACAGCCAATGTGAGCCAAAATCCTGTTGTACCTGATTATTAACAATTATTACAAACATCATGAGGGATGAATGTTCGAAATACAAAACTCAAATGCTTATCACAAATGTCATTAAGTGTAAGACCTGAGAGACACGAAAAATAAATAAATCCATCAAAGAAGTGCCATACACAAAACATCATCAAATTCACTTTTATCATACAAATGTTGATTCATATTGATCCTTAATATACTCTATTAGGAGTCCTCACTAACATACATTATCTTTATTACATAATCTAAGATAAACAGTCATCAGTCTGAGAGCACCTGCTTTTCACATGCAGTCTTTCTAAAGAAAGGTTACGTAATGACTTGTTTGTTCCTTACTGTAGTTTTTTACAATCACATGCACACATTCTCAGTGCTAAGGTCATTTTTACAAAACTCTTCACACAGTACTCAAACTTTCATCCTGTAACGTCAGTCCACTTCACATTCCTAATTCACCCAAACTACCATTAGGCACGAAGAATAACAAGTCTCCTCAACTCCTTAAGTTAATTATGCAGTATTGCACGTTTCTAGATCTCATTTAGTTTTTGCACCTTTTAGTAAAACGTTCAATACATTCTAATTCTCAAAACAAAATGTGCACACTAAATGGCAACAAGCAAATCCAAATAAAGAAAAAGTGTTCTGTGATTTATTGAACCCAAACTCTTGGACGGATTTAATCTGTTTTAAATGATGTGACACAACAAATATAAGCCAGTTCAGAGAGCAATCAGGTAGAGGAGGGGGAGGAGGGGAAGAAAGAGGAAGATGATGACGAAGAGGAAGACAACTTCATTCAGAACATTCGAAAAATGTCCTGTAATCCCGATTTCCTACAGTACTAACACATACAATGTGAATGGATAGACTCTTAAGCGCATACAGTTTACGTGAATCAGAAGTGCATACAGAAGGCCAGATTGTACTCTACGGTAGCGCCGACACATTTCTGAATACAATATAGCGTTTATCTACACAGACAATATTTGATTTGTAATCCTTGGACAGACCCCATGACTTTATCTCTGTCTGTAAAGCAGGCTTCAATCTAATAAAGAATATAAGGAGAGGCTGAAACATAATTGGACTGCGGGCCATGGTTTAAGTGTGTGTCAACATCTGTACTGCCTCCAGCAACCATGATGAGCTATATCACCATGTTACCCCTGGGACATATAATACCCTGCACCTTCTAAGATTCCTTGCCGAATTCTAAGATTCCTTGCCGATCATAGTGACACTATCACTATGTGATAGTGTGGGACGATGTCAGTTTCCGCCGATGTGCTCATGTAAGGGAATGCTTTCGCATCAATAGGCAGTTTATGGACTTGTACCTCTCTCCATCCTCATCCTTCCTGGATCCGATTGAAGAATTTTCTCACCTTGGAGATGGAAAGTACGCGATTGACAACCGTACACCAGAGTTATTCTGCAGCAAGCAATGGATTTAGCCTGTGGTGATATAGATGAGGAATCGTGACAAGGCTGGATTCCGCATACAAGAGACTTATTCCCCCATTGCCTCAGCAGGGATCGTAAGGCTTGTGATGTGCACAAATTGCTCTGGTCTGACCCAGCCCTATGACAAGAAGAAGCACATTGATCCCATTTTTACTTCTTAGATTTTTGTCCTTTTTGTATAGTGTAGTAGAGTGTGTGTGGCCTGTATATTGTACGATGAAATAATTGCATGGCCCTGAATATGGTCTTTCCTATATTATAACAGAACTAACTGCTTAACAGATTTCGACTCTTGCACAAAGATTTCCAGTATCACAGGGACAAGAACAAGTTTATCCAGCTCATGCAGAGCTGTTACAGATGCTAATAATGATATTGGATAAATCCAAAATGTTAATTGTCTCTATGTACTAACTCTTTATGTAATAAAATGTATCACAGTTTATGTTGAAAAATAAATAGCAGTATTAAAATCCGTCCAGTCTTCTGCAGTTTTACACATGTTCTCATCCGGACAACACCGGATATTTTCTCAGGCAAGGCATCTTGGGAGGAGCATGGATTAGATTTAGCTAGAAGCTTGTTGGTGATTGTGAAGCCTTAGCAGTAACATATAGCGACATGGATCATTGACCCTACGTGGGAAGGATCACACAGGGTTCTAGGATGATTAATTCAGGTTACAATCAAGTTGCGGTAAAGACAAATTTGGATAAAAATGATTATTTACATTATTAAGAATATACAAAAACACAGGTGATTTTCGTTGCTAATTGTTTAAAGCTTCTCTTAGAGTCCACTGTTAAAGATATGTTGGAAGCAAGGACCATGTAAGCATAAGGGACGCTCCAACCACCAGGCCACGACTGCCACCTAAACCCAACAAGTGGAAAACCCATTGATGTTACATTAATAAATAATATATAACATTTGAAAAAATCTCAATTATTCAATTCCTTATACTCCACAAAATGCACTTTTCAATTTTTTCTGTTTCAGGATTTAACCCTCCTACGAATGCTGATGGGCTGTCTCTACCCTCATTCAAGTCAAGTCACATTTTTTTATAAAGTGCTTTTTACAAATTTCTATGTTTCAAAGCTGCTTAATATTAATTATTTTACCCTAAATTTAATAAAATGGAATCAAGAGTACACAGCACACAGAGACAGTTGACGGACACAGGAAAACAATATTAATAATATGTGCAGTTAAAGCCGATGTCAGCAGTCTCCTTATATAATAAAGGGACAATGGTGCTGCAGCCAACGGTGGCGAGGAAAACAACTCAAAGAGGATAAAAACCTTCGAGAAAACCAGGCCCGGCCAGCTGGCAGAACTGCTGCATCTCTACAAGCTCGCCAGTGCTTGCAAAACTAGGCTTCGTGGGCATAAGTAATAATATGGAAATAGATTAAATTATCCCTCTAATAATATCCTTAATATTATATATGACGGTAGTTGTAATAGAGGTTTGTGTGGTGTGACGGGTACATGACTGATAGGCCTCCTTCGTCTTTCGGCTCCAGCGTGGTGAATGGTTTTGAATGGGAGGACGTCATGGTACGATTCGTCTGGCAGTGGTGTAATCTCTAGTTACCTCGGAATGAGTATGCTTAGGTAGGGGAGGAAGGCAGAAAAGAAAAATTAGGGTAGCTGCCAATTTCCTTTTCATTTATTCGCTTTTATCCAAAGCCTATACTTACAAGTATTATGCAGTGGCCAATTATCATTGCCGGGCAGATGGAGGTGAGATGCCTCCCACATGGGCATTTCATTCATTGTCTGCTTGCACGTGTATTTATAATAGAGTATCATCTGCATAACAGTGGAAACTAATTCCAAGTTTTCTTATAATACAACATTATATTACCAAGGGGCAGCATGTATATAAAGAAATGTATAGGCCCTAAAACTGATCCTTGTGGTAATCCCTAGTTTACTTGTGTTAGATTTCGCCATTAAGATTGACAAATTGATATCGGTCATGTAAGTAGGATTTAAACCATTTTAGTGCCTGTCCCTGAAAACAGGTGTGATTTTACAAGTCATCAATAAGCACTAAAGTAAAGCAGAACCAGTAGTATGAGCAGGTCTTTGTTATTTTGACCAATACAGTTTCTGTGCAGTTATAAGGCCTAAAGCCTGACTGATATAGTAAAGGATAAATATTTTGAGTAGACTTTCTAGTTTACTTTTCTAGTTTCAACTTTCTAGTATTTTTGACAGGTATGGGAGATTTTTGATCAGCCGATAGTTTTCTAATTCACTGGCATCCAGGTTTGGTTTCTTTATAAGTGGTTTAATGACAGCCATGTTAAAAGGTCCTGGGACACGGCCTAGGGTTAGTGACGAGTTAATAATATTATGGATGAGCCCTATGGCAACCGGTAGTAACTCTTTTAATAATTTAGTTGGTATAGGATCTAGTAAGCATGTTGTCGGTTAAGATATTGTGATAATTCTAGGAAAATCCCGTTCTGGTGATGTTTGTTTATTTATTAATTTAGCCACACTTTAAGAAAAGAACCTAGGAATGTTTTGTTTCTTTCAAAAAAATTTGCCTCTCTTTTAAGGCTTGCATGGTAGTGTTATGATTGGATTGTGTGTTTTTCTCTCTAACCTTTTTTGTTCTTAACGTTGCCAGTGTTTCTAATGTATGGAGAAAATAGTGCACATGTTTTTAGTCCTTGCATCAAATATTTCGTCTATACGCTATTGCCAATTTGAGTAAAAGATTCAGTTTTGTTGCTTTTATAAGAAAAGATCGTTTTTGTTCAAAGAACCAATAGCGTAAAATCTCTGTCCTTTTTTCTGAGCTACATTGAAAGAATCTCCATCGAAAGTTTCTATGCCACCACGTAGGCTGCCCGGATGGGGCTCATTCAGAGTTTCAGACAGACAGGGCATATGACAATTTAAGTATGTGATCATTTAACATAATTATAATAACTTTCTTTGAGTTTAGTTATCGAATATTTAGTAGTCCGAGCCTTAAGAATTTAAAGTTTTGTCTATTTATTGCATTTTATTGAGGTTTGATCACAATAAGATTTACACAGGTAAGATTTAAGGTGCAGACACAGTCTCTATTGATGTTATTACTAAAGTCTCTATATTGTTGAGTGAAGGGCATGTAATGGACTTATGGCTAGTCAGATGGTGCGTAGAGTCCTCAAGAGGTTTTCAGACAGGAGATCTGCTTCAATGTCTTCAAGTCCCTCTTGAGAACCTACGACTGCGGCATCCTGGTGTTCGTCCCCACATGCACCAGGACTGCTCCGATGGGTGCAGGTAAACAGTGGGTGGGTGTCTTACCTTTAGTTTAGGACGCACATACGTTCTGGCCGATGGAGTGACTTATGACCAGCGCATTGCATTATGTCTCCAGAAGTGCTGTGAAGTGGTTCCTGGTCGGGACCTCGATCATTGAATTGTACACTGTCTGTCATCAGTCGCAGTGTTGTTAGTAGCGTGTAAGTCTGCTGCGGCAGGGGCAAAATAAATATGATCAAATCTTTAAAAATTTCTTGCTGAAGCGAGTTGGAGGGGGAGGGTCATTTGTTTTCACAACTGGATATCCAGATGAGACGTCTTAATACTGATTTTACTGCAGGTAATGTGACCGGCCTTCATTGATGCAATGCGCAACTGACTTGTTGTCACAGTGAACCATGATGCTTGCGGTGGACCTGGATCTTTCCCCAACAATAGTTCAAAAAGTGCCTAGGATTGTTGTGAGTCGGGTAAATCTACAAGTTTATGGGGCTATGTCCATGCACACCATCTGTCTTTGTACAATCCTCTGAAACCAACAATTTTAATAACTGAATATCGATTTGGAGCAAAATCTTGTTATAAAACGCGTAGGCCATTTCATTGCTTAAGATATTTTAACCACTGAGCTTCTTGCTGCATGCCTCATTCGGCCATATTTTGTCCTCAAGTGCATGGACTGAGGATGTGAGATTCCTCTTGAAGAATTTAAACATGAAATTGATACTAGAAGTGAAGCAGGCGGGGAAAGTTTACAGCCGTCAAAAAAACATCAAAGTTGAAAAGTTGACTGCATTAATAATGTAACACAAATGATCTATATTTCATCACATTACTATCATCGATTACATTGCCTCTAAGATCTTTAAAGGCAAACAATGAAGGGTTTCCTTCTATGCTTGCAGTGAGGCACGAAATGAACCTGGAGCTGTGAACACTGCTTTTCAAAATACAAACCCTGTAAAACCCATCAATGAACATGATTGTCACATGTGGAGACACTTAGGTGTTAACTATTAACTCATTGAACTGAATGAACAGGATTGTAAACCTTTCTATAACAAATTTGGAAGGCGTTGTCACAGTAGGAGGTTGGACGAGAAGGGCAGCCTATTTAGCAAAGGGGATTGAGAGAGGAAGAGGGGAAGTGAGGCACTTATGAATTAGTTTGACATTTTGATTGGTTGTGTTTGAAAATATTTAGAAACATAAGTTAGATGTTGCAGAAAGTTTTTGATGAATCTGAAGAAGGCAGAGGATTAAACTCTTTACACATTAACACACAGAATTACCTAAATCGACTATTTTTCCCCAAACCAAAATTACTTAAAGGAAATACGAAATCTTACAAAATACTTAATACCTTTTTCTTCATATACAAACCCTATCAAACTAGTTTGAAAATCGAGTATTTCGAATGAAATATTAGCACCAGTTTTCTATTCAACAGGAGCATATAGTCAATTATAATGCACAGAGTGTCAAAATTCAACAATTTATGATATTACAAAGACTGCATTAAAGCATACAATATAAAAAGTATTTTATAATAATACAGTCAGTTTTAAAGATATATTTTCTCTATTGTGTTTAATTCTCTTGTTGTTTCCTTTTCTGTATCACAATCCATTTTGGATAGGGGAGAGCGGGGCACAATGTAATGCAGTGTTTTTGAGCTCTATCCATCATATTTTAACACAAACCACATCTGTGCCACCAATGAACACTTACAGCAAAACTGATGAAAGTGCAAACATGATTAGTGGGGTGATTAGGGGTGATTAGTGGTAACACCTTCTTGAAAATTCAGTTTGAAGACAGTTGAAACAATAAACTTCTATATGTAAACTAAAGGTGGATATTGTCTGTATGTCTGCCTACAATAGATTAGCTTGAATCACCAAAAAAGACGGCTTATAAAATATAAAGTAACAGTTGTTAGGAGTCAGTGACATGTTTAAGTATGGTGATATTTTAGATAAAGAAAAATACCAAAAGTATAAATTGCTTGACCCTTCATGGCTATGTTTATCTATGTCTTCATTGTCTCCTCGACTATTGTAAGTCGCTTTGGATAAAAGCGTCTGCTAAATGACTAAATGTAAATGTAAATGTAAATGTCTACTTTGTGCCCTGCTCAACCCAAGTACAGTAAGTGGTCAACATAGTGAATCTATCTGATCTACAGCATTTGGATGTTTATGGTCATGTATTGGAAATGTAAGCATTATAGAAACGTTTTTATTGATCGAAGATTTTGAGAAACAACATGAGTGTTAACGGTATAATCACAACAGATAGATGTTTTGCAATTGTGACTTTGGATTGGATAAAAGCAGATTTGTTTGTGGGTTGTGGTGTTTGAGTTTCAGGTTTCAGGAATAATGTGAAGATTTTGTATGTATCCAGGAAAAATAACTGTAAGCAAGACCTGTAACTTTCATGTCCAACCCTGAAGCAAACTAATGTAATAAATGTCTTTTTAACAATACATATGAGTATTGCCTGAAAGAGACGACATCTGGATGGGAGCATATGTTGTTCTAGAACTTGGACATACCTTTCTGCATTGATGGTGCCTTTCCAGATGTGTAAGCTGCCCATGCCACATGCACTCATGCAACCCCATACCATCAGAGATGCAGGCTTCTGAACTGAGCGCTGATAACAACTTGGGATGTCTTTGTTCTCATAGCGTCCGAGTTTAACAAAAATTTTAATTTTAATTCGTCTGACCACAGAACAGTTTTCAACTTGGTCAAAGTCGATTTTAATTGAGCCTTGGCCCAGAGTAAACGCCTGCACTTTTGGATCATGTTTAGATATTGCTTTTTTTACCTATAGAGTTTTAACAGGCAACAGCGAACAGCACGGTAGATCCTGTTCCCCGACAATGTTTTCTGGAAGTATTCCTGAGCCGTGTTGTGATTTCCATTACAGGAGCATTCCTGTATGTGATTATCACGGGCATCCAGTATGGTTTTCCGGCCTTGACCCTTAGGCGCAGAGACTGGTCAAGATTCTCTGAATCTTTAGATGATATTGTGCACTGTAGATGATGATAACTTCAAACTCTTTGCAATTTTTCTCTCAAAACACCTTTCTGAAATTGCTACACTATTTTTCACTTCACTTATGTCATTGTCACCTTTATATATAGCGCTTTAGACAAAATACATTGCATCAAAGCAGCTTAACAACAATTATTAATAAAACAGTGTGTCATAATGCTTAATGTTAGTTAAAGGGAATATTTTATTGAATTCGGGGACGAATTGGGGACACGGCCACTCTTGGAGGCTCTTTTCATACCCTATCATGAAGCCAATTGACCTAATAAGTTGTAAATGTACATATGAGCTGTTCCTTACATGTGCTTTTAACTTTTCCGGCATCTTATTCCTACCTGTCCTAACTTTTTTGGAATGTGTAGCTCTCATGAAATCCAGAATGGGCCAACAATTGGCATGACATTTCAAAATGTCTCACTCTAAACATTTGACATGTTATCTATATTCTATTGTGAATAAAATATAAGTTTATGAAATTTGTTAATTATTTAATTTATTTATTATGCCCAGTTTGGACAGTGTCTCAACATTTTTTGGGATTGGATTTGTACTTGTGGTTTTTCGATCATTGTAAAAAGTGATAAATTCTTCAATTTGTAGATTCATGTTCACATTTCTGTAGGATATTTCCACAACCACCAGTAGACAGCTTGATGGCTCCCTATCATTTTAGGATTTACTTGTGTTTATTTTCTCTTTGCACACAACTTCAACTTACGGAAACGTACAACAAAATAAATCTAATTTTAGCATGGATAAGAGACTCTGTATGTTTGCTAACTCCGCATGTCAGCCAATACTTATTCATGTCGTCCTTTTTTTAGTAAAAAGTAGCTATTTTCAAGAAATATATGGAGTCAGGGAGCTGGTTTTTATTCATATGTGTAGGATAAATCATTGTATAATGTATCTGGAAGTATATAGATGCAATCAGTAATCCCATAAACAGTTAAACCTATTCCCCGTCAGATATATTTGGCATCACTTAATGGTCATCGCTTAAACAACAACCATGATTGATTTTACTGACTGATTTATTTTAACCAGAAAACTCCTTATTAAGGCTCTAACAAGACATCTAGATCTATAAACCTATTCCCCAACACTTGAAATGCACATTTTTGATGTGCACATTATAAGAATATTAAAAACCCCAGTCACAGGTACACTGATTCTCTTCTAGAAAATTCTATTCTACAATTCTAGAAAAGCTTAAATCGAAGGCTAACAGATTGAAGGTAAATCCCCTTGCAACAGTTGCATATTGAAGTACATATTCTGTAGTCTACTTTTGCATCGTAGGCATCCACTTAATGGATTTACATAATGCCCTTTCCATCATTGGTGTTGATGCAGCATCTGAAACAAGAGGATGGTCATTATCGTTACATTTCCGAAAACTGAACACAGTTGACCAATAACAGACCATAATGAAAAATCATTTTCTAAATTCAAATCACTAAAATCACTGCCACCAACGTTATAAAAATATAAGACTTTGATATGATCGTCCAGTAGAGTGAAATGTTATTGCTTTTAAAAAAAGCTCTATAGGATTTTTTAAAAAGGTTGTAGTACCTTATCCTCTTGACAGTGAAAAATATTTACATTTACATTTACATTGCATTTAGTCATTTAGCAGATTATTATTTAACATTATTTTAAGAAAAACGGGCATCCAGTATGGTTTTCCGGCCTTGAACCTTAAGCGCACAGACTGTTCAAGATTCTCTGAATCTTTAGATGACATTGTGCACTGTAGATGATGATAAAAAAGAGAAAAAGAGAAAAGGCTAGAGTCCAAGTTAAAATAGCCATATTACAGATCTGGCAATCTTGTGTATTATGTAGCATTGTGTACGCATTGTTTGACATTAATGCCCCTTGCTGGAACGGACACAATACTGCAATTGTGTCAGCAGTAAACCTGATATATTTTACAGTAGTAATATCTATTACTAATAACTAGTAATATCTGTGTGACATATGACAAAGCTGACATATATTTTCTATTTGTCCTGCTCACAAGGACAATTATGGATGGCATATATACAGGATGGTTGATGGAATACAGGATGGTTGTGGCAATTAAAATGATTAATAAATTCATCCCTATTGTAAAGCCATATACAATCTTGAGTAATAGATGTGGCATGCATCGTGACATGGGTGCATTAGTTATAATGTTATGCGTGATTATGTTTACTATGCTGTAATTTACTATCAATTCTACTTGGACCATTTTTAATCCTCTAGTTTCATGCGAAGTTATGGTTTATTTCACCTTATATTTTCCAACTGTCTAAAATATTGCCCAGATGTTCTCTTTGAGTTACAGTTACACATAATGTAGCTCGCTCAGAAAAAAACCTTTGATCACACTCATTTACCCTCATTTAGTCAACTTTGAATATCAACTTCTGAGCAAGATGTTCTGGGCTGAATTCTCCAAAACCACCTTAACGCTACATTGTCCTTTAGTTTTACCTTAAGAAGTACCTTATATACAATATGCGCTTTCTGAAACCTTCCTAATTAAAAAATACCTTCTGTTAGTTATATGTTTGTTAAGTTGGTCTGGAGCACCCTTAGCTATACCTCATCGCTGTAGAAAATGCATAAAGAAAATGTATAAGAATAGTTAAGATAATTTCTAATTTAGTATTAAATTCAAATTTTTGATTTAAAGTTTTACAGATAAAATACTGAAGTTGTTATAGACCACATCCAGAGTATGGTGGTGTTTTCATTAATAAAGTTTCCATACACTAACAGTTATTCGTTTTTTAAATTAATATTAAGGCACATAAGCTGGTGACCAATTGACAGAACTTTATAGCTATGGCGCGAGACAGTCCTTTCTTTAAATCAAAGTCAGCGCTGTCCGCGGAGCCACTTCGTGTATGTAAACTTTTAATAAGAGAACACTTTAGTCCACTAATAATCATGTCGGAAGAGACCATTGTAAAAAATGGATGCCACGGGAGCAGAATTCTGCAGCTCTTGCATCTTCTTGGCCCAGATTGAGCATGACGACCTCGACACACCTACCCCCTTTACCTCATTGTAAATGCATGCATTTTGTTTCTCTTACTGCAGAAATTCAATACAAAAATGATAGAATGTACAGTTGTATCTTCTCTTTTTCTGCAATGTGCCCAAAGAAAAGGTTGTCCTCCACAACTCTTCGCTGAATGTCCGTCAGTTTAATGCCATTGTGAGCAATTACCATGTTGAAAATGGCAAGTTCCTGTTCTTCATTCAAGAGATTTCTCTGCCCCCTGAGGGAGGTAGACGTTGAATCCTTAGAGGTACAAAACACAGTTAAATACTTTAGAGACCAGAGCTCTGGTCCTCCGTTGAGCACCACCAAGCTTTTTAACTCCTCTCCCTTGTCCTCGTACTTTCCTTCCCAAACTCTTCTTTCTTGTCCTGGTACTTGTCTTCATCTCCCTCGTGCAGGCATTTTTTCTTCCTTCCTTCCTTCCTTCCTTTCTTCCTTCCTTCCTTCCTTCCTTCCTTCCTTCCTTCCTTCCTTCCTTCCTTCCTTCCTTCCTTCCGTCCTTCCTTCCTTCCTTTACTTTTTTCTTTCTTTCCGATCAGCCAGGAGACTCCTCTTCTACAAAATATAGTCATGCCATTGACAAAACCTCAACACCTAAGCATGATTCATAGATGGATATTTATATATTTGCATAACTGCAATAAGCTGTTTTTTAATGGCATTGAAATAATATATTTTGGCTTCAATTAACAATATGAGCTGTTCACTTTGACTTATAACTATTTATTTGTTCTGACATACAGTATGAAAGCATTCGTAAATTTAAGCTTAATTCAGCTGTCCTACTTGGTCTGGTTCATTTGAGCAGATGTGAATGTAACAATCGTACCCAAATGTGCACCAAAATTGGATGAAAACACGAACACTTGAGCAGTTTGTTTGTAGTGAATACAGTAGCGTAGTGGATTTGAACTGCTGGATTCGTCTGGTCAGAGGAGAACTGGTCCAACTGAGCCTGGTTTCTCCCAAGGTTTTGTTCTATATTCTGTCACCGATGGAGTTTTGGTTCCTTGCCACTGTCGCCTCTGGCTTGCTTAGTTGGGGTCGCCTCATTTACAGCGATATCGAACAATTTCGAACGCATAGACACTTTTTTAGTAAACAAAGAGGACATCAACGAATTGAAAATGAATGCACAGACACCATTAAACTGAACAGAGATAACGTCCCCGAATACAATAATGTATTGCCTTTAACTAACATTAAGCATTATGAAACACTGTTTTACTAATTATTGTTGTTCAGCTGCTTTGATGCAATGTATTTTGTCTAAAGCGCTATATAAATAAAGGTGACATAGACATTGACATTGACAGGACCATTTTTTTTTTAATTTGTAACCTTACCACCAGGATCAGTATACAACATACCAATATAGTAATATGGTTTCTTGTCAAGTCAAGACAAGTCAAGTCAACATCATGTGATGCACACAGTCCCATGAGCATATAAGTATTAACATATAAGTATTTAAGACTTTTTAAAAATAGGTTAATAGCTAATTAGTAAATAAACAACAAACAAAGAATATATACATTTACTCTGTCTCTTCAAGTGTGAATCACATCATTATTCGTGATCGTTCACCTCCCCTGAACAAAAAGTATTTGGGAAATTCCTAATCAATATCATGTTTTCTGACGGTGGATGAACATAATAATTTTCACATCATTACGAAGCAAACATGTAAGAACCAAGATCCAGATCCCAAAAGTCTTGTTGACAAATTTATGTTTGTGGTTGATTGCTTTTTTCAGTGACATAACATTTTTATTTTTTTACTAACCACGCCAATAACAAAAATCTTGTACATACATGATGCTCACATATTATTGCAGCCCAGACTTTAGTCTGATAATTTCAGTTATCAGACTTTAGTTAAGCTATGTTTATAAGCAACTGAAAAAGCACAAGTGTTCGGGCATGTCAAAACTTCTCTAGGGCTCCAAAACACCCTCACACCCAAGTGGGTTCATTACAATCAGCACAAACGGTTCTAGACACTTTAGTGAACCTCACACACATGTCTTCATAATGGATGTGGTCGAGGTACATTGCCACAACAAATCCAGTTCTTAAATACATTCAATGGCAAACAGCAGCTCTGTTTAACGTTCCAGGTAAAGGAGCCATAACTGATCCGAAATCAAGTGACTTTAAATAGAAAACTCCTCTGTGTCCTCAATAAAAGCCTTTACAGACATAACAAGTAAGGCAAAAGTATGGGTTGAGATCTTATTCATTGGGTATTTACAGTTAAAGTTAAGATGTAGTGTTGAATCGCATTGTTCATATCTCCAAAAGGTCTTTGGTCGGACATTGAGCAGATCTCCTGTGTCTTCGCCCAAGATGGCTGAATTGCCAGCTGCTCCATGCCAACTGGAAGTCATCCTTAGTATGTGGAGGACCAGCAGTGGCTTTGATGAACTCAATTTCCCATCATCCCCTGCACCATGATTACACCCATACCTTTAATTTGTTATGCAGGCTAATTAAGATTGCTGTGATCCATGCTTGACTTTGGTAATGTTTCGGAATCGTCTTGCGAATTGCATTTACTGCTGCTGTGTGGATTAATGAACTACATTTACATTTACATTTACTCATTTAGCTGACATTTACATTAAGCCACTTACAAATGAGAATTACAATAGAATCATATACAAAAGGATGTAACAACACAATCGTAATTTAAATTGATGCCAGTCCTGCCAAGAACAGTTTTACTTCCTCGTTGTTTAAGTGAAGTTGCATATCGATCCAACCTCTGAACGCCTTCCATACAACAGTAAAGTCAAAACCTTTACAATGATTTAAACATTTACATATTTATGGGGAATACATTTTTAACGTTAAAATTTTTAATTATTGGAAATATGTGCAAACTTTAAATACACTTATTAAATTATATTATTGTATTATTTAAAAGTTAAATATATTATATTATTTTTATGAATAAAAAATAAATAGCGGGGCCTTGCTCAAGGGACTCACCCCAGTCCTGTTATTGAAGGTGGAAGAGAACGAAAAGACACAGAACCGTGTTAATGGAAATAAGCAGACCATAAGTTCATCTAAATAATCTTCTTATTGGCAAGTAAGCAAAATCCAATAATGATAAATGAAGAACAAACCTTAGGAGAAGCCCGTCTCTGCCGGATGATGCATTACAGTTACACTCAGTAACTTTGATTTTAAGTTACAGAGTAAATGGTTATTTCTTACAGCTGGAGGGAGAGATCAAGTATACTTGCATTCGTCTCGAGCTGTTGAGGCTTTTAAAATCAATATCAGATAACAGGATTTTATATGCAATGATAGTAGTACTAACACAAGTCAAATTCAGCTATACCTTAAACTGCTGTTGTGTAATGTAAGTTAAGTATATGCTGGCACTTTGACTTATGTTTAGCATAAATGTGATGACAGATGTTCCATCGTTGGTCTTGTCGGTGATGGACGTTGCCTAGTGGGAGGATTTTTCAGTTTTCAGATTTCAGAAGGGTTGCATGTGATGTAAATACCTAGGGCGTGGATGATCACTAGTTACCTTGGACTGATCATTATATATTTTTATTTGTTTCCTTTTTTAACTTAGAATTTAAATGTTAAACTTCTTTTTTTTGCCATAGTAACAAAACGTGCTTAACTTTTTGCTTACATTATCTTAATTAACAAAAAATGTATAGCCATTTTTACATAAAGGTATGTTCCATTTCCTTAACATGGTTCGACCAAGCTGGACAAGTCAACATCCTTGTCCTACAATATAAACCAGATGTTCGGGATAGGATTAGGTTTCGGCCTGGGTTTGGGTTGGGTCGACGATTTTTTGTTCAACTTGTCAAATCCCAGGATAGGAATGTTGTTCCAGTTCTGATCAAGCAACATGCCCTGATTGGCAAACCACCAGTTCACCTTCATATTGACTTTTCGGATTAATATTTGCTCTCACCTTTCAAGTCCATCGCAAGTAAAACATTGTTCCGTTGGATCTACTGCAGTACCACATTCCTGGCTTTTCTGGAACATTTATAGCCCACATGAAGTTATCTCAATCCAAGTGGCTGTCTTCGAACACCTAACCCGGCAGCATGCGAAAGTGGCAGCAGCTGCGCAAACACACATGCTAGAGGTCATAATAACAGAGAGATTTCACCTAACCGGCCCTGTTTGAGGAACTTGGCACGTTAGTCGCTAGCCTCCATGAACCCGAAGGCTGTCAAAGCAAATGCACCAGACCAGCGGATAAAACCAAGTTTTTCCTGCAGGATGCCCCACCTGGGGCCCTCACCTTCTGATATTTATTAGCAGTGAGCTGGTGAAAGAGTTTGCCAAGAAGTTTGTGATCTTAAGGACTGTACTTTTCAAAAGACTGTGGCAAGGTAAAAAAATTTAGGCCATTTCCTCTGAGGCTGTTTACTCTCTGAGTCAAGGAGAAACTAGGGTTAGTCAAGCGAATTCATCTGAAAGCTACAAGTTATTAAATTAGAAAGTTTTCATCCTTTATTATTTTTTCTTCTATGTTTGTGTTTTTGTAGCTGGTGCTTGTGATTCTTACACGTTTATTTTACGGAAAAAACGATGGCTTACCTGAATATAAAAGTTTTAAAGGTAAACATCATTACTGCTTATGAAATGTAAAAGGCTGATGGACTGTTGACTTTTATTTTATTTTCTTATATTGTAGGGTTGATAAAGATATGAATACTTAACAATAGGTAAGAAAAACTTGGAAGAAAGTGTTGCTGCATTAAAACGCCCCAATTTCTTCCCAGTATGAATTCTCTTTCTTTCCAATGAGTCCAGGCGTATGTAACAACATGACAAAAGTCAAGAATGATCAATTGATCAATGATTGTCAAAACGTGTGCAGGGTTGATGAGATCCAAACAAAAATGTGCATTAAGAATTGTTTATTAATGACAAAGCAGCAAATATTATTTTAACAGGACTGTAAAACCCCACTGGCAATGGAGATCCAGACTTCTTTCCCCTAGAGTCTGGTCAATGCAACTCATTTTCCTAACTTCAGAGCAATTAATATTTATCGTACTACTTAAAATGCAGAGTATTGTTTTTGTAAGTCCAAATGCCGCATGCCAAACTAAACTTACTTAAAGAAACGTAGCAGCACCTGAATGTGTCATGTACACCGCCTTTGACAAACTGACAAACTTCACAGCAAAACAGATTGTGGTAATAGTTAGCTACAACAGTACACTTTAGATATTTAACTAGTGTAATATAGTATATATTATATATATATATATATATATATATATATATAGTAATATAGTATATATACATATATATATATAATATACTATATAGTATAAAAGTATGATATAAAGTGCCAACAATTTACAAGGACTCACTCCTTTATTTTGAAACGTCATCCATCCATCTATTCATTCTCCATTCTTTCTTGTCTCTGTACAGAGTGACTGATAAAGAATATTAAAATGAAGCAATAAAAAAGCCCGGTTCTCTCCATGGCACAAAAGCAAATACATATGTGCAAAAACTTAAATTTAACATATACCATTTCAGCAATAATCTTGTAAAATAATTTTCATTCAATTGCATGGCTATTTTGTAACTAATATGATAACATTTGTCTTAAACAATCTTTTATTTCCAGAATTTTTACAGGCATTATAACAATGCTAACTTGAAAAAACGAACCAACTAACAGCAAACTATAACAACTGTTTAGAAACAGTTTAGAAACAATCTATTAAAGTATATTTTAATCCATAGATTTCCTAACATTACCTACTGTCTCAGTTCCCCTTGAATGTTACCTGTCACTGTTTACTATTCTTGTTAGTGTGCATAGTCTTCCCTGTTCCCCTAGTGTGTGACATAAACATTTTTTATATTTGTATCGTTTTATCTGAGTAATAGTTTGAATTTGAGACAAATCTATTAGAATTCAGTATAACAATTCACACATTCTGTGTTATAGTAGTCATGTTAAAAACATCTTAATTCAAGGCTAAGCTCTAGTTTACATATTCTGTATGTAAGAAATGTTGGACATTGTTTGGATCCTACAGAAAATCTACTAAAGACCTCTTCATCAGAAAAAATGAAGCTTTAATGCAAGGCACGGGAGAGCCGTTTTGGCAATGGGTTCAGAGGGTTATTATGAAAGCGGAACGGCCTGTCTCCAGCGGAATTAATTTTAACTGATTAACAAAGCATCTACATTTTATTTATGTAATTTCAGCAATGTTTTCCTTATAATAATTTATTTCCACTTCCGGCGTGCTTCCTTATCCATTAGAAAGTAACTCTCAAACCAATAAATGTCAGTATCGCTTTCACTAAATTAAAACAATAGATATCATGCAACAAACCGTGGTGTCATTCATAAAGCTTTCTGCAACTTCTGCAGGAGGATGTCGTAAATAACGGTCATTAAAACGCCAAGCAATGGACAAAAAAAAAACACATTACTGAAATTAGCCAGCTCGTACTCCTGTAAACAAGCCTGACCACCTTATTTTATGGGCTGCATGGCATGAAATAAAGGGGAGGTCCTGTGCCCTGAATTCTGAAGAAGGTGTTGATGCGTAAACATGGGATGGCACTCACATAACGATATAAATGAACTGACGGCATAGGTATGCGTATATTCAGCCTATATACATTATAAGACATTTCATTTTGAGAAAAGTCTATTCCACGAATGTTCTAAAAAAGAAAGTGGACACTACCCACTTCCAATGCTGATGTTTAAGATATTCTCGTTTATTATGTTTTTGTGTGATGGAGGATTTTGGACTGAATGATAGCCTCATAATTACCATTATGTCTACTATTGTATAGTATAACAACATGAGATGAGTCCACAAAGCAAGGAGTAAGAAAGACCACCAGCCAAAGAAACATGATGGGTGTTTCATGGAGCAGGCTTCACATCATACTGGCGGACATTAACATGGACAACAGTGCCATCTCTTGAAAGTTTAAATACAACAGTGACTGCTTTATTTTCTCTACATGGCTTAAAAACAAAACATCAAATTGTGATTTCCCATGCAGATTTTAAGACTAGTCAAAAATAAATCTTTGATCTGCCTGAACAGTTTCCATTGATGTATATTACCAGTGCCGCTGTTTGTCTCGAAATGCTTACAAGTAATGTAAGACACGTTTGGAAAACCGTCTGGTCTTACATAACCATAGTTCTGCACATAAACATACGTACATTAACAATATACAATATACATAAACAATATACATTAACAGAAACAGTTTATTCTGTGTGTAATGATAAGCATTCAAAAATAAGCAAAACAGTTTTTCTATAGTTTTAAGCAACGCACTTTTATAGTTGTACATCTTAAAACAAGAAGTCTCTTTAGCACATGATCAAAACATCCGGATGTCATTTGAAAGACATTTACAGAACTCAAGACTCATAAAGTTGCTCTACTGAACAGCCCATCTTCCACATGGACCTTAAGGCCTTAATCCCTCGTCAAAGTACCACCTACTGTTCCATATCTCCATTTTATTAAATGGTTTTATAAGAAACATTGCTACTTCAAGTGAACTTCAGAATGGAGAAAAGGATTAGGATTTAGCCTAAAAATAAATTAATGATTTACCTACAGTAAACCTAGAAGACCTTTCAGTATAAAGGAAAATAATGTCAGATTGAGATCATTAAAATAATATTTAAACAAATTCCTGCTATCAGCGGCATATATCAGCGGCACTTTTTTCTATCCATCTAGACTCACAGAAATAGTTGAGTATGTGTTGATGACATTGATTTAGCATAAAGTCCTGTGAGGATTTGATAATTTTACACTGATTATTCTTTTCTCAGTTATGTAATTTAGAGTAATTTAAGTTGATAATTTGAAACACTTATCATTTGTATAAATTAGAATTATTATTAAAAAAATCTAGTAAAATTGTTTTCTGTCAATAGTCTGTGCTCCATACAGAGATCTGAAGTCAAAGTCTTTATTATCTTTAATTATATGATACAAATTTTTGAAAATAATGACAAACTAAATGCTTTGGAATATCAACTTATATTTTGACATATAATGACACATTATTGCAAATGATTGAACCAAGTAATGTACTGACCTGCCGAAGACTTTGCACAAAACTCTATGTTTTAAGTTAAGATGACAAATGCTAAACCAACAAAGCTGATGCAGTAAGAACGGAAGATAAGATAAGTTAAGTTAGTTGAATGAACATATTCTGAAACTGCAATTTTGTCAATTTTATTGTTGTCAGTACCTAATTAAGAAGAAAAGCTTTATTCAATATACATATGTGAATACCATTTAAACAGTTTATTTTTAAATAAAATGTTATATATTAAAGAACCACAGATAGTTTTCCATTTATAGCTGTGGTATATTCTGTCCCTTACAAATGCAATAAACATTTCTAATGTTCTTTGTTTGACTTGCATCCTTACAGTGATTTGCTGTACCATTTACTTGATTTATAATGACCAACATAACCATTATAAAAGATAAGAATCTATAAACAAGTTAAGGTCTGTCATCAGTGAGCAACTAATCTAAAACACTTTGGTAGGATGGACTAGAAACATATATAATAATATATAAATATATATATACATATAAATGTACTTTTTCCCAGGGGGAGGCATCATTTAAACAGTTAAAGCCAGGGATGACCATTTTGTTTCTACCCAGGAATCGTGGAGCAATAACTTACACAAGTAGATGGCTATACATGCTTGATAGTATTTTATTTCATACAATGCATGATAGGTAGCCTTTAATTGCAGAATCTATTTCCAAAAGCAATAAAGGAACACAAGAAATGTAGAAAAAAAACGTTTATTAAAGAGATCAGTCTGAATGCTTTAGATTGTATAAATTATTAATATTAAGTTAGTGTTAGTATTAATTATTGGCATTAAGTTATATAGTTGTCATTGCAAATTACAAAAAGAAACACGCAATTTTTTAAAAACGACAGAAATGATTTAATCATTTCTAAAGGGTGCAAGAACCTTTAGAAAGAGAAAAATGGTCATCTTGTGAATGAATCTATTTTTATACTGGTTTATAAATACTGAGGCTCCTGACGAAGTACTGGCGTGAAACAATCTAACTGCATGGTCTGATCACCTGAAGAGAAGAAGTAGTGAATCTACTTGTAGACCCTGTCTGCTCCAGACTTTTTAAGTCTAATACTAAGACAGAACTGATGCCTCTGAAGCCTGCAAAGAATCACTTTGGTGCCCCACTTAGAATTGGCGAGATCCCGGTTTCCATTGGACAGATGTAATCTGCTAGTTCATCCGTCCTGAGCTTTCTTAGTTGTCTGAAGTGGGTAAAGCCAAGCTTTTTTGGCTAAAAGAGAGAAATGAAACAAGCTTTGTGAAAGTGAAAAAAGTTCAAATTTTAATTTGCATAAATTAGAAAGTCTCATACCCTAACTTTGGCAGTGATGGTAAGAGGCGCATGCCCGCTGGCATTGGCAAACTCCTGTTTTTCTAGCTGTGCCTGGGATCCCACGAGTATGTCGAAGTTGGTGGCGAGGTGGCGTCTGAGGAGGGTCTTCTGTGGAGGTATGTTAAGGAGCATGGCCAGGGTTTCACAGGTAAAGCGGGGCTCCAGAATCTGATGTGCAAAAAAGATGTTTGCAGCTATTAAAATTTATTTTTATTAATTTTATTTGTCTGGGAAATGTACATTTCCGATAATCTAAATAATTGTGAAACTAAATATACCATGTTTTACTCCAGCTATGAATTTCTATATGAATTTCTTGTTTTCCAGGCAAATACAGTAAGAGTTATAACATCTTTAACCCGGCTCTTACAAGCTTTATAGAGAGAGTAGAAGGGAAAAAATACATATAATTCCCATTTTCAAATTCCCATGCATTTTCACATCCTTGTTTGTATGAAGACCTACAATTAAATAAACTTTATAAAAAATCAGTTTAGATGAATATATTATAAATTTTTTTTATTTTATTGGAACTGCCTGAGGTCTCTCATTCCATATTATGCTTGATGACTAACTGCTGACGTGGATGAGATTGCCACAGCAGTGGCTATGTGTATAGTATTCAATATTATGATATAATACCTTTGTAGTATTGTTGGACTAAGAATATGAAATTAACATGATGGTGCTCTTTATCTACACAGTACAATAAATTCTGTCCAGTTTTGTTGCTTCATTTCCAGAGAGGCTTAAATGTTTATTGAAAGTGAATTTCTTACGATCAGGCCTCCATGAACTCCACTGCCTCTCAGGTTCGGAGCATATTCTGCCAAATCCACTGACCTCAACCACTCCATCACACGATGATTAGACCACTGGACCACCTCGGAGGGGGATGTCTTATTCTGTATGGAAGTCAACACAATGTATCTGTCAAGTTTCACCTCAAAATCCATTGATATGACAGATATTTGTTTTCAATTATTTTCATATTATAGGCAGGGCTTAATCAATATGACATCACATTGCAGAAAGAATGTAAGCATGATGCATATGTTAGTTTCACCTCATCCCCTGGTCTCCGTCTCAAGCAGTTTGGGTTGAACTTGTTGGCGTTGAGAACATGGATAGCACATTTTATGCTTAAATGATGGAGTTGGCTGGTTACTTTTAGGAACAGAAGATCATTCTAAGAGAAAGGAAGCAGAATTATAGTGCACCCTTAACGTGCAGAGATGTTTTTAGACATGTAGGTCAATCTTTTATTCTTACCCCTGTCAAATACTGTAACATTCGCCCGTCAACCCTGCTCTCATAGAATTGATCTTTGTAGTGTGGTAAGCCAATGTCATCAAGCCAGCCTTTAAATGGAAAATGCTAATATTATAAATCTATGTCAAAAATATTGAGATTGTAGAATCTAATGCATCGTTCTCAAAGGTCATATAAATTCATGTTATTGTCCATGTAAAAACTCATTTTTTTGGTGATGATACATACGTGTTACCCAAATGTGATTGAGCTCTGAAGATTTTTCCATTGACTTGTTACCAAAGGCTCTGAGGGCCAATTGTAGCTTTTTTCTGTGCAGGGGGTGTTTAATACAAATCTCCTACAGGAAACACGAGCACAGACGATTGACACTCATCACATTTGCAGAGGATAATGCAACTTATATCCAAACTACCTCATCCTTCATTCTTGGAATTTTGTTGATAATAATACAAACAGACCTTCTCAAGCTCCTGTGGAGTAGCAGATAGTAGGGTTTGTCCGCTATCCACCCATTGACGGGCAAAATTGACGTACTGACCCAAACTCATGTCCTCCATCCAACTACACACCTGCTCCGTGCTCCACTTACAGAACGGCCTGTGAGGACTGCTAAAGACATACAAGCACCCAACATCAATATATTTTGTGAAGAGTGTATAAGAACAGGGACTTGACAGCTGGTTGCTTGAATGCAACGTCTACCTGGTCGAGTGTCCTGAATCAGGGGTCCGTGTTAATCGAGGTCCTGCCGTGGCCCTGAACCCTCCTCTCCTGAACTGGGTTGGCTCCAGGTCATCTGACAGCACACCTGTTCTCTTGAACCTCAACACAAAAACACGAATTCTTCAATAAACATACTTTCCTTCACAAACACACTCTCACACGCAAACTTACCTTCCCCAGAGTTTGCTTATGCTGGTGTTTTTAACATTTTCCTTTAACACAGGCGATTGCTGCCCAGAATTGGCACCAGATGATGGTGAGAGTGGATCAGAAGACGTCGTGTCTTTTTCATCCTCTGTGGTTTCTGCGGAAAAGTTACAAATCTTATACTCCAAAGCTTTAAACATACTAGTCCATGACATTTTTTTAAAGCTTTATGGGGAAGGAATAGGGTTTAATTATTTCTTTTTTTTCAATTCACAATACGCAAGTTCTGATTTCAATATGTATGTTTTATTCCGTAGTGTTCTAGCAATATTCCCACCCCAACAAAATATTGGTACTTTTATTTGCACATTTATTTCTTTTCTATCTACTTCCACATATGGTTGTGGTTTTGGCTCTCTTCAGTCGCGCCTCAGTTACAGAAACTACCGAACAGGTGGAGTCCATCTGATCGCTACGCCTAAAGGCTCTTTCATTATAGCAATTAAAAGATCAGAGATGGAGAGAGGTTTTAAGGTTTGGAAGAAGTGGTTTAGCTCCGGAGCCTGGGTGGAGGATCGACCAGAAATATACATCCAGTCGATTTGACGGATAATCATCTGGACGGATCTAAAATGGGAGCTCTCGAGCTTATGCAACAATCTTCCCAGAGAGCCATGCCCGCAAGACAACACACACACACACACACACACACACACACACACACACACACACACACACACACACACACACACACACACACACACACACACACACACACACACACACACACACACACAAGTAATACTAAATAACATATAGTTGGTGATTAAGGGCTTACTACACAGAAGTGTGCATTGACTTGCATTAAAGCAAGAGGTAAAACCACTGAAAAAGTTTCATACTAAGGCTGACGTCCTCTGGGGAACTCGGATCTGATGTGCCACTCGCCTCACTCTCACTTTTCTCTGAAAAACTTGCTGGAGGAGTTTGTTGTCCTTTATTAGCTGGATGAATCTTCAATAATGGGAAGAAAAAACATTGTACTGCTGGCCAAATATTTTGCAATAGTTAAATTTAAAATAAATAGAATACCGATTAAGTAACATGGTAAAATGTGCAAACTAGTGTGAGTGATGATCACTGTACCTCCTCTGTCAGGACAGGATCTACTAGTTTGCCTTCCAAAGCCTACAGAAACACAATAAATTACACAATCGAAAAATGTAACATTTCAAAGTCAAATGTCTGAGAGCAATATCAGGCCTGATCATGCAAAGGTAATGACACAGTCCTATTTTAATGTTGATATTTTATGTAAATGGATTAAAAAACTGCAGCCGATTAATGTAATATGTTTACATAGGTTGGTCTCCAATCAGGAGGCCCTTTATGCGTGGCCCTGTCAAGCCACATCTGGCAGTGGTTCAGTCATACCTCAGTTACGAAGACAAACGGGTTGGGTTCATATTATAGCTTCTCCTAAAGATGCTGTCGTTTTGGCCATTAAAGATCACAGAGAAGGAGAGAGGTTTTTAGGAATGGTAGAGTGGTGGTTTTGCTCTGGAGGATGGGTGGAGGATTTGACCCAAAATACATCAATTGAAATTGTAGACATTCTTTGCCAGAATTGTTGGCAATAGTATTAGTAGTCTTCAGTAAGAAGAAATTATTATGTCACATAAAATGTTATTATTTTAAAGATTTGATTTTGTAATCCTTTGGTACAATACATTTTTGACATATGTTAACAGATTGTGTTTCTGTCCCCATGAACTACAGGATACGCATTGCCAAAACCATGTTATGACATAAGTAGTTCAATTCTGTGTTGAGGTCTTTCTATGGAATTTGTGAATCTGAAACATTATGGAAGGGCAACGCAAGCATTGGGATTAAGATACACTGCAGCAGAGAGGGCCTGGTTAAACTTGATTCTAAGGTTCTGTAATGTGAATGTCATTTTATGAAAATCCGAAAGAGTGTTTTTTGGACAAACCTTTTGTTCTGAGCTTGCCTTCAAGTCATCCACACTGAGGGATCTGTCGAAAATAACATTTATGTTTATTTACATGATATATTCTTGCTTATTTTTTAAAAACAGTTTAACAGGAAAAAGTACAAATAAGTATAGAGAAGAATAAAGCACACTGCAGTATATTGTGTTTATTTGCATCATAATAAAAGCAATGTTAACAGATTTAGGAAAAAAAGAGGCAGAATATAAAAAAGTGCAGCTATGTCTGTACAAAAAATGATATAACATATATTTACTTTTCCTCTTTTTATCAGACTAGATCCAAATAAAAATGTTCTTTTACCTTGAGTTTGCATCCTTTTGTAAGGAAACTGAAGAGACCAACAGAGGAGATGAACTACTAAAGGAAAACTTCATAAAAAGAATGCACACATCAGAAACTGAAATATACATTTTAAGGATGAACAATCACCCATAAAACAAACCTCATTGCGAGCCTTGTTTGTTAAAGATTTCATCTCTAGCCTTCCATTCTGTTCTTCTGTCTCACTACTGATGAGAACAGCTTTTTCTTCGGATACTGGAAAATAGAAAATCAGTTTAATAGTATACATTACCACAAGCTTCTTCTTTTTCTACTTGTTCTTAAAAACGCTCAACCTTAGAGAAAAGATCACAAGGTAGAAAAGCACTTCAGGGTTCAAATGGTTTAGTAAAAACACAATTGAAACAAAGCATGTTAATAAGATTTACCTTGAACTAAAGTCATAATGTCACTGATCTTTCTGCACTGGCTGAGAAGTAATGTGAGCTCTTCTATTCGGCGGTCCTAAAACATAGAAATAACATTTTAGTAAATGATGCAATTTATGACAATTTCTACGGCAAGTGTCACATCATCCCATATAGTTGCTGTTATTTCTTTAAGTAAACGGAAGTAAACGTTTGAGGATCTGCTTTTTGATTTCGTCTTACAGATGTCCTGCAAACTCAAGTCTATAAACAGGGTGTGAGGACAAAGATCCAGTGTGCTAAAGCCCTGTTGACATTAGGGACGGGGCGGAAAGTATGTTGAAAGTTCGTTTGGACATTTAGTTTTAACCTTAGTTTTACATTTTCAGATTTTATTTCTATATTAGTAATAATAACAGTCAAAAACATTGAATTTATGAACCATCCATTAATAATTGATGTTCTTTAACTCATTACAGAACAAGGCCTTAAGTGTAAATACTGTACCTTTTCATCATTGGCCGCAATGAGTGATTCCATCCCTGTTTTTAACCTCTGGAGCTCCTGGTCTGCTGACAAAATAAGAATAGCATCCGTTACAAAAAATGCCATCGCAACACAATGTGCGTTTGTATTTATGTCTACTAGCTACTGCCTGGATTTCATTTAGTCAACATGTAAAGGTTCACTTTACTTCTCTAAAATGATTATGTTTTACATACAAGATTAAAATCTAAACAGTTTAAACTTTTCTATATGGAAGTAATGTAGAGCAATAAAGCAAGGAGTCACCACCTCACAAGACACTCATATATCGTTTACAGTCACATGAAAGAATGGAGCAAAAGAGCATGCAGAAATAGTAAAAGAGAAATGAGTTTGACATGCACAGATGTGGTTTACATTTCATTTGAGCTTGTTATGCATAAACGTAGAATAAAATGTTTGATGAGTGTTGAGTCCCCACTTGTAAATATCTTTAATGGTGACTTTAATATAACAAGAACACTCTTTTTTTTAAAGGACGTTTAAAAGAAACCGTTCTTGTAGACCATTTTCTTTATAGGCTTCATAGGTTTTCACTTGGAAAACCAGGGTCATTAATAACATGGAATATATCAAAATCTAAAAATTTCAATCTATATTTATGTTACCACACATAAACAAGCTACAGATGTATACTGTGCGTACCTTACATATATATTACAATAGCTTCAGAAGCAAATTTTTGTTGAGGAAAGTGTCGGTTAATCATGATTTAACAAATGAATTGCATTGCCATCTTTAAATATGATCATCTAAGCGTGTTCAATTCATACCAACAAGTCCAAAAATATTTCCATACTTGTACAGGATGCTTTTAAGCGATCTATCTATAGTGATCCATCCTTAGTTAACTTAAATAACCAAATATTTGTTAATTGACATGTGTGTTCATTGTAATGTCTTTAATGATTACAATGGTCTTTATAATAATCTGTAAACATTACATTGCAGGTGAGATGAGTCTTGACTTTATGAACAGCAGCATACCTCTCTCACCGACATCCACAGGCTCTGGAGCTCTCGCCAGCTGAGATTGTAGACTCTCAATTTCAGCATTTTTACAACTCAATATTTGCTGCAAACTTGTGATCTCGGCCTAAAAGTGAGCAAGATGCAAACTTTCTGTCAATAAAGTATTTAGTTATTATAATAATACATAGCATCCCATTAAAATATATGGACATAAATAATAAACATATAGGTGAATGAATGCGGAGGAAATAAATGAATTAACATGAAGTAATAAGCAATGTGCTACAACAGCCCTTAGATGTTGTAAAAATACTGTAACCCACTTTTGCCTGGCTTTATTGAATTTAACGAAACGGTTATGCATTTTCATATGAATTTCAAGGTTTCATAAAATTTCGCAAATAAAGTGATACTATATAAAGCATCCAGCTTTTATATGTCCGTGCATTTTATAAGGCTAAGAACTCAACTCCACCATTAGAATAAAAGAACCATTACAGACTGTTTCATTAAGCATCTTTAATCTACTATCAAGCACCACAATATATAAGTGAAGTTTAAGTCGGATTTTTGTAGCAGTACCTGTGTCACCTGTAGTTTCTGCATGTACTCGGACCTCTCTTGTTTCAGTTCCTCCACTTTTTTATGTAACATCTTAAGCTCCTGAAGCAGGTTCTGTACCAAAAAAGAGACTTCAGATGTTTCAGTATGTCACACAGTTACTCAAAAATAAGGCATTCTAAACATTTAAAACACTTCCTTCAAAGTCAGGAAAGTAAAAATTCCATTTAACACGTCATCGTATTGTATATCATCACATTAAAGTGAACTTATAAATCATTTATAAATAATTATGTAATCAACCATAGACACAATTCTAGATCCACCTATTGGAAAATTCGCTTAAAATTCGCGAAAATATTATATATAGTGCTTTTCGACAATCCTGGAGACCCACACAACGTTTATGGGATTTTGTTAGTTTGACGATGACGATCGACTTAAAAACACTCAATTACATTAGAGCTGAACCAATGGATGCCAAAATGTTTCCATCTCATTAAATCGGTTGTTAAACACTTTTAAACAGTATTAAAAAAAACATTTCTCAATTAAACAACGGAAAGACATTACGCCTTTAACAGAACACTGCTAATATAACGTGAAAGATTGAAGGAGGACTGGTCCAAAGTCCCTACTCCGGGTTATTTGCATAGGCGATCTGCCTGGCAGACGCTTGAGAAGTTGAGAAATGTTTAACTTTCGCCCTCTGTGAGTACACAGAAATGCACAAATACAGAAATTGTGTCAGCAATTTTACACATGTGAGATTCATGCAGCGTCTGAGCGTGTCCAAGTATGACTACAGCTCTGGATCTCTGACCCACCGCCGGCTTTGGCTCAGTCAGGGAGGCCTGCGCGGGCTCGCAGTCTTTCTGCGGGTCCGTTTCCACTGGCTTCTCCGTGATCTTACAGGAGATCTCCTGGCGAATCCTACACATCTGCTCCTGGAGCTCACTGATCAGATTCACTACGCTCTGTCAGACAAGACAGATAAACACAGATGAAAGGTCGGGAGAGAAAAAGATTGAGGAAAATATATTGTTAGTTTATATGTGGAGGTAAGTCTCAAGTTATTTGAAGAACAATTTTATCCGTGATACCACATTCACGATAAGCCAAAGCTGTCCCTATTATCCCTGATGTTTTTGAATTGTTGTTAAAAAATATCCGTAAACATGGCATCGTTGGCAGCCCACCGTGCCTCGTGGTTTTGGCGGAGCGCTCTGAGCGCCAGAGGTTTCCTTACACTGGGCATAAAAATGCTTGACGTAGCGCGACATTTTCCATGGTTGCTTAAACGTCCACTGCATTGATGAACTGGTGGTGAATGAACGGGGTTCACAGAGTGTACATTTCAAAATATCTTCAATCACGACAATTCCAATCGAATACATGCCTAACAATATGGAAAAAATGCTGTATCTCTTCAAAAAGTCATCAAAAATGGCAGTGCAGTGCGCTTAAAATCAGTGAGACAAGCCGTGATATTGCCAAAAGGATCCAGTTAAATCCTAGAAGAAGACCATGCACCTTGCACACTGCATACAAACCCCACACAACCACTTTGTCCGAACAGCCACACTTGGGGTCTTGGCCACTAAAATGCTAAAGTGCAAAGATATTTTTTCACTGGATCTCATCAAATTTTGAGAGTGAGTTATAGCACTTTTAAGGATATATCTGTATCTATTGTATGGTCGTACAGAATGATTCTATAATAAAAGCTCATGGATAAGGAGCCAAGTGACTAATTTCAGGTTCCGATATTTCCACATTGCTAGTGTTTTCAATTCCATCTAAGTATGAGTACTAATCCTTAAAGTTAACTTGTGATTCAAAGCAAGAAGCTGTCATCATCTTGGTAACACCTATAAAAAAATAAAACCTATAATAAAGCCTATAATAAAAATATACAGCTTTGTGAGGCATCATCCACAGCAGAGGGTTGTGTTTACCAATTATAGTGCGAAAGGAAGAACTTTTAGAGAGGCAGGAGAGACCAGCAACATGGTAAACTGGATGACCGGCCTATTTACAGCATGAATGAGAGAGATGTTGGCATGTTGCTGGAATGATCACGAGTGAATCGGTGCCATTCTTTCTCTGTGTCGACCAAACAGTTGTTAGATCTCATGGTGGGTCAGTTTTAATATCTCTAAGTTTTGAAAACACTCTCGCTATTTATCACTCAACTTCTAGTCCTTATGACTAAATGACCATGTATACAAGCCTCTAACACGCGTGTTGACTTTAAATAAGAGGTACATAACATCACAAACAACTACTGTTTATGCCAACACATCATAAAGTCTAGAAAACTATCATTTGCATTAAGTATCTCGGTGCAACTGTGAACATAGTCATTACAGAATATAACCCACAGTTAACTAAATGACCAAAAGTGGACAAATTTGTCGGCTTCTTCACAGCAACATTTTAAACAGTGTAAAAAAGCTCTTTTGAGATGGAACACTTTTGCTAAGATGGGATGTTTAAGAATGTTCTAAACTTTGAACTCAGCAGTTTTAATTGAATACTGTAAGTATCTTATTGTGAGTTACATAGAGCTGCGATATCATTATGTTTATCAAAAACAAAAATGGACTCGCTGACCACTGTACACTGACCACTGTGTTTACTGTTTAGTGAATAAGCAAAGCTCACAAAAATGGTGGTTGAGTCAATGGTTAAATGGTGAAAAATATTCTATGTTGTCCTAATTTTCGAATCTGATTTGGTGCACAATGTGAAACTCTTAAGAATCGCAAACTATTAAATGCATACAGAATGTAATTATAATTATAATGATGTAATTATAAACACTTGTATGTCAAATATTTAGGAAAAATATCAAATATAAAAATTAATGAACATCTATATGTAAATTCAATTACTGGTAAATGTAAATTCATCTCAATATACATGTATGTGTATGTCTTTGTGTTTATTGATACAAAACATGAACACGCAGTGCGCAGACATAAATTATGTAAACACAAACTTTTACCCTAGATGCGATTACTCGATCAATCACTTGACAGGCCTACATTTTAAGCAAAGCATCAAAAGTATTGAGTTTAGATCTCATCCGAGTTGTACCTCAGCTTTGTGCTGTCTCTCATTGCTTTGAGCATTGTTGGCCTCCATGTCCGCAAGCTTTACTTTCAGACCTGTCATCTCCTCCATCAAACCCAACTTCTGTGTTTCCCGACAAGTCCTGATTGCCTCCTCCTATACATTTAAAATACAATCGAACAGGAAAGAAAGAAAACTAAGCTGTGTATTTCAGAGGGCAAACAATCTGCGGACTGAGCTGAGTCGCAGTCCCACAATAGCTAAATATACTCAGGTTCTGAGGGCTATATTTACCCAGTTCTTTAGCAAGGACTGTCACATGGCAGTCAGAAAGCATGCACATTACATGTTAGTCTAGTAAACAGAAAGATTTAACAAAGTGTTCCATTTAATAAATGCTCTATACTGACGCAAATTATTTTAAAACTTCATCATTTTTGGAATCGAAATGTGGACACTGAACAGGAGTCCATTTTACAACACAGGAGCCCGAAACTTTCTTTGAAAAAGTCAGCAACTGCTTTGAACCTTTCGGAGACGGCATATGGAAAATATTAGGCTTGTGTGAAAGGAATTGGATTCCTGTTTGAAGGCCAAAACCATATAACGACCACAGGCACATGCCCCAAAAAGCTTCTCATCTGAGAGGCAAACGCTGGAGATTTAATCAGCCGTAGAGCTTTCAAAGCACATGAAACAAAGACGAGCTTTTCACGAAAATAAGGTTAAGGAATGTGAGGGTCGTTGAAAAGGTATGAAATGTACAATAATCATAGCATGCTTTCTTAGATTCTATCCTCAGAATCTGGTAATTGCAAATGAAACTAGATTTCTTGCTTTTCTTATTTTCGTCACTCAAACCATCGGTTTAATTACTTTTTCCTCCCTTTTTCCCCCGTCATTGACCCCATTTTAACAGCAAAAGCCAGATGTCTCCTGCCAACTGACTCCTAACCTGATTTCAATTGTCACACCAGATTATACCTTTGGATTTCTGCCATACCTTAATTTGGGGGTTTCTAAAATAATCTTCCCGGTCTACTGAATTCCTGCCAGGAGACTTGATGCCAAAGTCTTGACAAACAGCTGAAGAATACTGTTGTGATTTATAATGCCGCTTTCAAGGTTGCCATTTTTATCCACTGTTAAAAAATATTTTATGTCTTTCAACATAATATTACGACATATAGATATAAAGGGAAGTAAATAAACAATAAATGCATATAATTGCATATAACATGTGCAAAATTCAAATGTCAACCTAGTGGTTGCTTCTCCAGACATGTGTTGTCTTATTTTATCTTAACTTGTGCTTATTTTTAAATGTTAAAAACATTTTATGTTTAATCAAATTAATTTCATGAAGAAAAACTAGTTAGTATTGTCGTATTGTATGCAATTGACCAATATTGGTGTCAAAATCCGACGATAGTAAATCGGTATCTTAAAAAAAACTATGGTTGCATCCCTGCTTTAATCAAGAGTTCCGATTCCAACCCCCCTGAAAGCCACAAATGTGAGATCTTGCTGGGTGTTTTGGTTTGAAACCTTCTACTTCATCTTGAATATTTCCGCACCCGTTGAAGCATCTGCTCAGCGTTGTTGTCCTTGTATTGATACTCCTGAAAAGAGCTCTGCAGGGCCCTGATCTTCTCGCCCTGAGCTTCCACTTGGTCTGTCAACACACTTACCTGAAAAACAGAATCAAATTAGCTCTAATGAGGTCCAAAATATCTTTAGTCGTTGACATTAGGTCATACATAAATCAGCAGGTCAAACCCAGTCGTTATATTTATGTGATACAGACAAGAATATTGTTGTCAGGCCAGTTTAGGATTATACACCTATAAGCTCACTGTCTAAATCTTACTATTAAATACCTAACAAGCCAAGACAGGACTCACCAATCCAAAATCCTACCGTTCCCAGGATCACATGACACATCAACATTTCACCCATTCATTATCACATATTTAGACCGCTGCTGTCACAACATCACTCACAATAAAGTTTGTAACTATATTCTGGGTCACCGTTGGCTCCCATAGTTGCCATTTGCCGGCTGTGATCCAATAAATACATAACTAAATAATCAAATGGTTATAACAACTGGTTACAAACCTATATACATTTGCTTCACTTTAAGGTTAACCGTTCCTTTATAAGAAGCTTATTGTCACAAGTGCCGTGATGTTTTACCTGCAACACAAGAGATTCTTTTTCCACTTCTAGACGAGACAGCCGCTCCTGGTAGCTCTCACTGTTGCCCGTGCTCTGCACATTGACCTGTGGCTCAGATGGTTAAAGTGTCAGCATGGAAGAAAGCAACAACAAGACTGCAAACAAAAGGGATGCCATGCAGTGGGTCATTGGTTGAAAGAATCTTCTAAAACTGTCCTGTTTAAAAGATTCCATTTTTGTTCAATTTGTAGTGACTTTTCTAAATGTCGCTCTTTACACAAGCTACTTATTGTAACCGACCTTGTTAGAAAAGAATTTACTAAGAGGTTTACATCTCCGTGCAGGTTTAGTTCCGTACCTGGTGATTTCAGACTATTTTCGAGATGCTGAATGTTCTGAATATCTGCACAATGGAGAATAGAATTACACCGGGAAGAATCCATATTCTACCACGACCATAAGAGTCAGAATGATGTTTTATTGTATTTTTCTTTTTTGTGAAGATGATATAGAAATAAATGAGATCAGAATTATTCTCACGTAGATGCGGGTCAAACGTTTTAAAACACTTTGCTGAAATGTTTCCAATGATCCTAAAAACTTGTCAAGAGGCATTCTTAAAAGAACACTTTGTATATAGAATTATAATTCTGACAACAATACATTTTTCAGTAGATTATTTTTATTTTTGGATCAAATAATAAGACAAAGGAATATTTTGTGCCTGAATTATCTCAATTATATAGCTCTTTACATAGCTTTCCGTGTTAACACTTGAGAGATAGAAGCTGAATGATAACATGCATAGAGAATGATTTAACAAATTCAAGCTTTTTTTTTTACAGATGCTTAAATATAACATTCGCATTCAAATGTAAAAATGTTATTCTGAGTATGAGCAGTCCATGGGATCAAACCACTAACCACTGAGCTACAGGAAAGCTAAAATAGGATTAGAGGATAAATATATAATAGGTTTGATTTATTTTACATGCCTTGCTTTGGGACATAACTTCCAAAGTTACAGTTGTGCTGCTCAGTAGTGTTAATGAGTTTACTTATATAGCAAACGGTAGAGAAAATCTAAAAAATTTCAAAAACGAAAAACTTTTTTCTAAACTCAAAAAGAAACAATTGTTTCCAAACTTTTACTAATATGCATGTCTGTTTGTATTAAACCCAATCTGTATTGACTTCTACAAGGATACATGTAGGTATTGGATAAACACACAGGGACTGTAAATGATAAAGTAAAAGGTAAGCGAGGATGAAGCATCCACTGCAACAGCCACCTGAACTGGCTCTTTAACTCTGAACTTGACCTTGACCACACTTTATCCTGACATATGATCATTTAAATACAAATCTACACCGACCATGCTTGCCATAAGTGGCAATGCCACATCAACAAATTGTGTCAGGAAAATTATAAAGATGCTTTTTTTGGTTGAGAAAATGTGCAATGTTCATGAGCCCTTCAATATGTAATAAAAATGACAACTTTTGTTTTCATCCCAGTTAAAGCTATACCGTTTTATTTTACAGTAATAGTATTATTTGCCTTCATTCCTTTATATTAAAACTCATCTAAAAATAAACAAAACCCCTCAAAGTGCTCACCTTTTTAAGCCATGTAAAATGTTTGTGAAAATCAACGTCCATTTCCATTCTGCAGAGCCATTCTTACATCTTTAAGCCCGATGCGGTGACATCCGCTAGTCCAGATACTTCATGCTTAAATAAAGTGTCTGTGTTTTCACTCCTTGCTTGAGGTTCCTGAGCATCTGGTTTGGTCCAACCAACCGTAATTCTAGACTTCACTCTTTCCAGCTGCTATTCTTTGTCGCGTCCCTCCCTTTTCTCCTCCTGCTATGGGTGGTGCCATGTTTCGAGGGTGAGGAGGTGAAACAGTGCTGATTATCCTTAATGACTTATGTGCTAGTCCTCTTTCAGTGCCACACCACCCTTTCTCAACACTCAATTGTTCTTAAATGGCTTGTAAGTCTGGGGATTAGCCGGATTTTCGGTAAGTTACCACTTGACACATCAATAAAGAATTTTGTTGTGTAGTCAGGTGTGTATAGTGCAGTTGAACATTGCTACAGACTGATACTAGACGTGTTCTTTCTGCTTTACTAGATGAGTTACTCCACCACTCAACACTTAGACTCGGATGCACGAACAGGGAATGAGTTTGGAGACGTGCTTTACATTACAGAAAGTCTTGCGAGAATTGGCGACTAATACACATGGTGGCAGAACACCCCTGAACCATTTTGTTTCAACCCGACATGTTAAAAGACGAGAAACAGAATGGTTTTAAAGACACTCCGATGCTGTTCGGGATTTCTCTATACACTTGAGCTCTTAAACTGTTGTATAAATGCAATATGGCACTCGCAGTCGTGTGTATATAACAATCTCTATATAACAATCACACTACTACACGAGCCATATTGCATCCTTCTTATATAATTGTTGTCAGCAGAAGAGTGTGAATTATGTCTGAGGAAATCTGTGTTCTCAGGATTGTCCTTTGAGAGCCAAGCGCTGAAGACATAGGGTCTACTGCTGGAAGGTCAAGATCACCGGCTGTCACCATAAGCTTAGGCCTTTAGACGAATATCAGTAAGTGTTGTTCATGTCCCATATCTCAGCTCACAGCCATTTACTTATGAACGCATAGCCACAAAAGAAAGTACACCCCTATGCGAAAATATCCACATTGCGCTGATAAGCCATGAACAAACCAAATTGTAACCCTTTGGGCTCAATTTGCAGGCTGGAAGTTTAAACATTAATGGCTGTGAGTTGAGTTATTTTGAAGGAACAGCAAACTGACACTGTTATAGCTGTACTCCCATAACTTAACATTGATGCAAAGTGTAATTTCTTCAGTGTTCACATAAAGAATCTTATTTAAATTTTACAAAATGTGAGGGTAGGACTATATTGCAGATGGAAAACCACACTAACAGCCCATAAGTCAGCACACTTTGAATGACTCTTTGAAGTCATGTTTTAACACCACCCTGCCAGTGTTTCTATCTCCAACCTTATTGTTGCTTGTAATGAGGCCCAGCACGGCCTCATGTTTCATCTGCAATTTTGATTATGCGGTTAATGGAGGTGGAAGCACAACCATCCTAAATGTAATTGGTTTGAAATGTTCTCGCATACATTCGCACAATGCGAGCGGTTGGTCTATTATCCAATTACTTAATCAGTTCAGACCAAGGTTTCAGAGCATCAGCAGGAGTGCGTCTGTCCAGATTGTAGTCATTGTGTGACATTGGCTTCAGAAGAATGATTCCTGCTGTTTTTGTATGCAGGTATTGTACAGCCACAGAATGAAGATGGTGGTAAAGACTTCTGCCAGCTTGGCCACATAGTTTTTTGGAACCTTGCTTTTTAGTAATGGTGGGCATAGATAACTTTTTTTAATCTAGATTAATTTTACTGTAAACTTGAATTAATCTAGATTAAAATGGCTAATTTTAATTCTGTTGAAGGCATTCGGAATATGTGTGCTACCCAAATAATGATCAAAAGTAAGTCATTGCACAAGGTGCAAACAATCTCAATATGTGTATAGAGCTCAAATTGAGTAAAGATCATTTAATTTCTTCAATAAATTTATTTATTTATACATATATATATATATATATATATATATATATATATATATATATATATATATATATATATATATATATATATATATATAATTTTATTCCTGTCTATGTTAAAGTATAATAAAAATATAATGTGGATTTATAAAGCTCTGTTTTTCCACACAAAGCCCAGATGACTTTCTCCTCCATTTTTGTTTTAGATAAAGCTCCTGATTGGTTAACGCGGCGCGAAATCTCGCCAAAGTTCAATTTTTTCGACTGACCTGATTCACATCCAACGTGCTGCAGGAAATCTCTTCGCGTCTATACGCGTCTTTGCATTGACTTAACATGTAAATCACTCGCGCCTGACGCTCTATTCACGTCTGGTGTGAACGCAGCATTAGGCTTGTAGTCTTGTTTTAAAAAAAAAACGCGGGTTTCCTAGGTGCATCATATTAGCACTGATCAAAAATGAGGTCATTTCACAGTAGGCATACACACAGGTTAGAAGACTCGCTCTCACCCCCACCTATGTAATTCGGTTACGTACACATCCGCGCTTAAAGATCAAAGGTGAAAGGTCATCATAGCTTGTGTATAGACGCAGCTCCCAACCCAACTTTGACAATAGATTAATGGCAATATTTTTTTATCGCCTGATAAGTTTCTCACGTTAGTGAAGCATGTTAACGCCGATAACGGCCCACCACTATTTTTTAGACAACAGAGTTTCTTTGTTCTCCATGAGATGTTACATTACAAGAATGACTCTCGCGTTGTCGAGTTCTTTAAAGGGTTGGGGGGCCTGCACAGCACATTCCCAGAAAGTTAATGGGACCAAACTTTATTAGGAAATGTAACGTTCTCAGAACTTTATCAAAACTTCAACACTGGTTTAAAGGATGTATCCTGGTTAGATTTTCAAAACTAGTAATCAATTAAATTCAAATCAAATTACCTTTGTATAGGCCATAAAGACTTGGGAAACAATACAAAGTACTGTAACACATGTGAAAATCTTCAATAAGTGTATGGAATATAATGGAAAACACTTTATTGCATTACATCTGATTAATACAATAAATTAAAATGATAAATTTATACGTAAAGTGGTGATAACGTTGTTTAAATAAAACAACGTTATAAGGGGTACTATAGTGTTAAGCAGTATGTGTAGAACGTATCAGTTCATTAAATTAACAATTCAAGACAGTTTTGTCACCAATACAGCAAAAAAAAATATTTTCTTGATTTAAAATTGGATCTCTTATTTTCTAATTTTTATTTATTAAAACCAACACCATAAAGCTTTCAAACATTCATATATTGCCCCCCTTTTCCTAACTATGGGCTTACTCTATTCATCTTCTCTGTCCAAGATGCATGCGTCACAACAATTGAGTTTTCTTCATCAAAAACCAATCCAACCCATTGCAGACAGAAGAACACTCCTTAGATATTAGGAAGAAGAAATGTAAGTGCATTAGAGCAATGAGAGCAGAAAAAAATACTATGCACATATTTTCTTTTCTTTGTTAATTGAGTTTATGGGGAGAGATAGGACAAATTATAGTCAAAATATTTCAAGTTTTGTGCACAGGGTCGTGACAGAACCATGTCTTGCATTTGTTGTAATGTTTCCCTTTTTAATACACCCGTGTTTGCTCTAATGTGCTGTTGCGTTTTGTGTGTTACATTCATTTACCTTATATCATTTGTTATATCTCGTGTTTAGTTTGGTAATTAGACTTAAGCTTTGTTTTTGCAACCACGCCGGAAGACTTTGTTTTGTCTTTTAAAGTATTCTATTGTTGGTTTAAAGACTTGGTTTTGCCTGCATTTGGGTTCCCCAAATTCCTTTTTAATATATTTCACATTACGTAAATCATAGGGCTTACGTTCAACACTTAAACATATAATGTTATTTAAATGCCACAATTGAATTACTCATATTCTGATTCATGTTCACATTCAAGACTGTAACGTTTTTTACAGTTGGGGTTGAATCTGTCAGAACGGTACATGAAATTGTGCTTCTTCCACTAAATTACTCAAGAAATGGTTGTTAAAATAACTTTACTAACGTATCAATAAGTTAGCCGACAAAATGTTATTCACTGTAGAAGCCGTAGCTGCTTGCTCGAAAAAAGGCTGCCCAGTTATGTCCTTGTCTGCTTCGACATGTGCTGGAGAGGTGTATGTTCCTCTCATCCGCTATTGGGGCGTACGCCGCCCAGTACCTTTGTGATAGTACCTTTGTAAAATGCAAGGTATCCATAGTCTACAATGTTAGGGAAATGACAGAAATGACCTTGAATTTTCAATGTCAACTTTGTAACATTCTTTGTGACTATTTGCCAATACAGAACATGCTCCTAAAGTCATATAGAAACGTTCTGTTAAAGTCACAATTATTCTCTTTGTAACTTTGTTTTGTGACAATAAAATACCCAACATAGAACTTCTTTCTAATGTTATATTGTGGAAGTTATTACCAGTCTGAAAGAGGACCATCTGGAAACGTCGTTTAACGTGCCAAATGGTTTTTTTTTGTAACTTGGTGATTCTACCAAAGAATATTAAAAAACATATACAGAACGTCCTTCTAAAGTTATATTTGCCACATTGAACTACAACACTTTTATGAAAAGAAGATGGAATTATACAACTTCCCTAATGATGTGTGAAAATGGTTTTAGACTTTCTTCACCTTTACAGAACTTTTAGAGAATTGTCTGCAAGGTGGCAAGAATGTCCCCTCCTACCTGGGAATTATTCTGCTAAAGTGAAGAGCTTCTCATCAAGGTTTTCCTGTAGTCTGAAATTGCCCTTATTATATCCCACACCTGTCCGGAGCCGGTTGAGCTGTTAAAGTGGACTTCAATTTACATCTTATAATTCAGTTTGGTACTTGATACCCTTTTCAGAGCCCTACTGGTCATACTGTATGCCTATACATCGCACCTATAACTGCATCTCTGGCTGTAATCAGCAGTTGAACATCATCCACCGTCCATGATCTTTGGTTAGGAAATATATGAATCCCCTTCCAGGATGTAACCTTGTCCATGCCAAAATTAAACTCATCCATAACTCATCAAGGGCCTGGCATTATAGATATGTTTAAAAATTAGTATTTAAATTAATATATTTGAATGTTCACAGGTAGTAATAGCTTATTAAAACTCATTGCAATTAGAAAGATTCAACTGAAACATTTCCAGGGCAGATTACCGATTTTGCTGTCATTTAAGGATGATTTTGCGTTGGGCTTAATGACTGCAGAATCATCTAGACTAACTTTTGACGGTTTAGCTGATTTAATCATTAAACATTTTGTGGGAAACCCTAAAAGCCTTGCCTTAAATAGGACAAGCTAGCCAAATTGTGAATGTCCTGTCTTGTTTCTTGTTGATCTTGTTCAATTGTTCATGTTGAGCCCACCTGTTTTTTTACCAAGGACACTAATCATAGATCACACCCATCTTATCTGTTACAATGACGTTTCATTGATTCATTGCCTGGCCTTCACATACATAAGCCCAAGTGTTTCCATTGTCTATTGTCAGTCGTTGTTACTTGTAATTGTGTTCATGGCATGCTTCTGCTCGTTACAATATAGGCCCAGTCCTACATTTTGATAGAAAAACCTTTTGCTCAGATGTAAAAGGAAAACTTTCAAGGTAATTAACTTAAGACACATTAAAACAAGTCATTTGTTAAAAAGTAGCCCAGAATTTTATATTGCCGGAACCCAGTCTGTTTACAGAAAGTGCATTTCAGCATCAAGAATGGCTCTTTTGGCAAAGGGGTAGGTGATCAATCCACCTTGCCCCCACAACGGCCTGTGCAGTACTTTCCTCTGGGTTGCCTACAACACCACCACAGGTTCAGCATGCCTCTTACCTTTATTTGCTGAAAAAACATATGTGCTCTCCAGATCCCTGAGCTGGTTTAATGATCGGCGTCATGTGGTGACGACCCTAACAGTAAAAATCTCTCTCACACACCTTCTCTGGATCAAATTTCACGATGGTGGAAAGGTCTGCCGTTACAGAACGTTTGACAGATTCTGTTTCCATTAAACCCCATCTCTTCCACCTTTCCTAACAACCTCGTTCTTTACATCCGTATTTCATCTTTGAAAAATTGTCAATAAAAAATTTCCTTTGCACTTGCCAGGTATTTCATGTTTTTTTACCAATACTGGCATTATTTCACTGACGTTTGCATTCTTACCTTCTGTACTTTATACTTATTTTGTAAACCTCATTTGTAAGTTTGTGTAAAAGTGACTAAATGTAATGTAAATGTTGTTAAAACAGTACATTTCGGACACTGCTAGACTATGAGGGACCCCAGATGCTTCTTGAAAGAAGAAATATTATAAATGCAATCTATAGGGCACTCTGTCTGTTCAGAGCTACTATAGACACCGCTCAAAATCCACAGACCTGCTTTGTATGTAGATTGAAATAAGGTAATAACAAATAACAGTTTTTTTATGCAAGATGTATTTGAAGACAGCGTTTCTGTGAATGGATCCTCCAAACAAATAACAGAATGGATCTTTAAATAAGCACAATTTAACCTACAGAAATGTACGTCTTAATATCTACATTACTTACACTTGACTTTCTGACACAATAAATTTAGACAAACTAGTCTTCACAAACCGCTAATACATTAATCAACAGAAAATACAGCTGTTCATGTGAGTAATGTCTGTATAAACTATGGATTTGGCCTATGGTTTTAAACAGTCCTCTCATTATGTGGACATCAGAGGGCCCGGCTGGTTTGATGGGGATTCAAGAGAGATGTGGCTCCTTCAAAGCCAATGTTCCCACAAGGTCTGAAAGTAATGAATTACAATTAACAACATTACTGTTATTTGTATTTGGAAGAGTATATTTTTATGTCCGTAATCAGATTTGCACTTTGAGACAAATTGAGTAATTCTTCTACTCTGCTCGTTTTAAAATCACACTCTTTAATAAGTACATGTTGAATATTTAAACCAATAAAGACCCGTGTTTAAGACCTATGTTGCCAAAGGCAGCCATGAAGCAAATCACAAGATCTATAAGAAACTGAACATTATCAAAACGTAACAACGCTCTGTCTAAATCTACTTCGTGACATCCCCACTTTCTATAAAAACAAATTCTTGACTATATGTGGCTCTTCTTTTGTTCTGTATCCAATAGGTCTTCTATTATATCACCTATGTGTGCTTTCTTCTGAATCTCTTGTTCTGATTGCTTCTTCTGTGAACCTCACTTGTAAGTCACTTTGGATGAAAGCTTCAGCTTAATGACTAAATGTAAATGTAAATTGTAATCATAATTTGTAGCAATCAGTCTGCTCAGGTTTCACTGTGGCAACTGACATTTTAAAATAAAAAAAAGCGTTGTTGTTTCTTTTTCAGCACTGAATCTGTGTGACCAGATCATGATATCAGATTGGCATTTGAGGGCTGGAACGCGTTCAGTGCTCGTAGTGCAGCAAACATCTCAAAGTAATTTAAGTGCAAGTGGAGGTGCCGCTCTATCCTCTATCCTGAGCAACCTTTCACTATCGCCCCCCAGCCAATGAGGCACGCAACCGTCGCCTGTATCTTCCTATGACATCATGACCCCAATGTCAAAGCCACCAAAATATAAAATATTGTGTCATCCTTTGAGCCACACGGGTTAAAATGTTTAGTTGCAACAGTCAATCATGGAAAGTATGTTTTCCAAATTAAAAGAGTTAATAGTATGTAGGAAAAAGGTATATGAACATTTGTATTCATACAGTTTTTTTATCATATCTTATGACATCACAAATACACAAAAAATAATGAATGGCATTCATTAAACAAATATTATTCTTGGTCGACATCCTCACCCATCCCCTGCAATGATCAACTTTGATGTCTTCACAGCTTACATGGCATCCTACAGAGATATCTGATCACGTATTCCCTAAATGTACAATATCAGCATTTTCTGAATTTGCAAATGTTTTTTTTTTGGACAGATCAAACACAGATACTTTTGATGTGAAAAATCACTTTCTGCTAAGAATTATTATCTGCTTAATCTGCAAAACATTCATTAAAGCAAAACAGTTTCAAACAGCAAAAACTATTTAGTTATTATGTTTTGATTACAAAATAAGAGTTTTTATAATGTGTAAGTATGTGTAAGAAAGCAACAATTACATTAGGACACTTTTTCTTGTTCAAGTAAGGCATAAAAAGCTGTGTTAATTGTTGTTAAGTGTTTTTTTCCACAAAGATAAATAACATATTATGAAATAACATATAATAATATTTTAAAATCCACATTAATCATATTAAGCATTATGCATTTCCATGTAAACACAGAAATTAGGGAGATAACAAACTAATTAAACCTTAAATTCTTGATTTGGTTATAAATGTTCTCCTGGTTATAATCTGTTCAAATGTTTGACGAGTTTTAAAAGACTGTACGTTTTTTGAGACCAATGTTTAAGTCTTCCAAAGTGGCCTATGATTATGGTCGGGTAAATATAGTGGTAAAATATAGTGTTGAACGAGAGTAAGGTGGTAAATTACAACAAATATGACTGTTCACATTTGCTCTAATACCAACAATTAAACAACCTAAAACTAGTTGTTTAATTGCAATGTGATGAAAGGGGTACTATAGTGTTATATCCTCAAAATTAAAAATATTTCACTTTTGACACTTTTTAATGCTAATAACCATAAAACTATTTGCTCCCAAAAAAATCAAGCTAGAGTATTGAGAAAACATTAAAATACATTTAACAGGAATGACACATTTATCGGTAACAAGTGTTGCCAAGTCTGAATTGTTTCTGTGAAATTGAACTACTTTTAACCACTCGATGCAAGTTGTTTTTTATTCGGTGGGTTTAAGTTTGACATATTGCATTAGTTATACTACGGAGATATGTTTTTGTTGACATTTTTACTCTACCGAATGCATATTCTACCAATAATAAAATCTTCATTAGTATTTAACCGAGGTAGGTCCACTGGAGGAGAGCTTGTGTTTATGTGCGTGTGTGTGTGCGTGTGTGTGTGTGTGTGTGTGTGTGTGTGTGTGTGTGTGTGTTTGCGTCAAGGGTTTGTAATGCATGCATAGAAGATGGCATCCTTATGCAAAGGTTTAAAACTCACTTTCTTCCGTTTCCTCACGTGTAAATCCATTTTCCTATCACAGAATTAATGTTTTGTGCACGGCCAGCATCAGCGGTGCATTGGGTATTTTTTGACATACTCATCACCTTGCCTGTTTTGTTAGAGAACTGTTATTCCTATACGTCCAATTTTATTTTATACCCTATACATATTTCCCATGTGGATGTAGTAAAAAAAAGTCTTCCATTTTGAAATATATTGTGTAGATCTTTGGGAATCAATAGCTTTAAAAAAATATTTTTTTATTTATTTCAATCTCTTTCATGTTGAAGTCTTTACAAGCCAGGCAGCCCAGGAGTGTTTTGGATTTTATTAAATGCACTTGCATTATAGGATGCTTTGATTCATAGTTAACCATCAGGTGGCAGCACTTGAACATAAAAAGCTTAACTTCAGAAATCCAGATTTTGACTTACCCAGCATTGGCAAAGGAAAAATCTGCACACAAGAGCTTGCCATTATGAAGCATAAAAGTTACATTTTCAAATAACAAACTCATCTGTACGAAACCAGGATTAAACACATCTTGACATCAGGATACAACCGTAATAATAATGTCAAATAATGCTGCTAAACCAAGGTTTTTTTATATAATAATAATAATAATAATAATAATAATAATAACATGCTATAATAATAACATGCAATAATAATAACATGCTATAATAATAACATGCTATGTCTGTTAGTTAGACTTGGGAAAAGATATTCATGTATAAATACAATTAAAACGCTTTAAACTGTCAAACTCTAACTCTTTATTTGCATTCTTTACTTTATTTTTCCATTGTCTTAAATTAAAAACATATATTTTTGTACAAAATAAAATGTCTTGTTTATTTTTTGGATTAATCAAATATTTTTTATTGTATCTATCTTACGAAATGTACAAACTGTAATAGCATTAGTGTTAGTAACTTATGAGACAATTGACACATTTTCTGCATCTATTCAGTTTGCTGAAACTTTGTTTTTGGTGTTGTTTCATGGGCCTGCTTTTTTCTGTTCTAAAAGTCTGTATGAACTTTACTAGACATGTATCAAACCTCTCGGACATCATTGATAGGCCTCCTTTCCACTTTTCTTTTAAACTTCCTGCTTATTCCAGAGTTTTGTCTCCACCTTTCTCAAACTTCGATTACTCTATCAGGTAGTTGCAGACGTTGACCTTGGACCTCATATCAGAACAGACAGTTTCACCCACGCCTGCTTGTGTACGGTGCTTCTGGGTCTTTGGTCTTTGCCCTATGCAAACACTCATCTCTTCTATTTTAATATATAATTATTATTTATTGTGTATTTATTCCTGCGTCCCTCTCACACTAATTCTTTACTGCCCGGTGACTAGCTGGACTTTTCAATCTGACCCCAACATCTTCAGCTTTCTCTCTGTAAAATTAATTTGCTGCGTTGGTGTGCAAATGTCACACTTCTGTGCTCATGGTTTAAAATCAACAACTCAAAAGGAGTGTTTTTAATGACTACTATGGCACGGTGGGGCGATTCATCTCTTAGTCTCTTCACGTTGTGCCTCCAGAGAGCGCTCCGCTTAAAGCGAGCTTGCTGTTCTGTAAGCTTATCTATACTTACCCAGCCTCGCTTTAAGCATAATCACATTAATTTAATTTCGTCAAAATGAAACCAACCCTGAAATCATGTGTTTCATTAGCTTTGTAGTGTGAAAGGCCTACTGGAGGCAAAGAATCCTCCCTTGAGGAAATGTGAAATCAGGACGATCAGCAGTCATGTTTCTCATTTCCATAGTAACAGGGATTTCTGAATATTCGACGCTGTGGTTCTTCATCAGCAACGTAGCGGTCCATTTTAAAATAAAATGTATATCTACGTCTACAAAGGCATGGTCAACCGAACAGCAACTGTGGTCATGGTAGTTCTGTATCTGAGATATTATTTTGCACAATATTTACACATTATTATTATGATGCACCTTTATTGTTATATTCATACTTTATTTTAGTTTTTTAAATCAATCGTCTGCTTCTCTTAATTCAGCGGTATGGCACTTTTGACCGAGGGCTCTCTCCTACCATCTTTATCAGTACATAGGGACTAAATTCCAGCAGTGCTCCCTCCCCCAATGTCTGGCAGGATCAGGTTTTAGTTTCCTGGCAACAGAGAAGCTGAACATGAAATGCCTCACACGCAGAACCCGCACAATAAAGATGATAGCTGTGAGTCAAAGCAAGACAGTGAATGTACCTCGATTGCAGCTTGGTCAACGGCAGGCAAATCCAAATAGTTTCAAACATTCCTATACAATAAGAGACATATGCTCACTTCACCTTGAGGATACACAGAAACACATCTACTTGACTTTTGATTTGAATAAGTTATAAATGTAAATGAATAATAGAAAAGAAATTGATTGAGTGTTCAATTACCAAAAAAGAAGTGACAATACATTTACTTGTATATTTATATAGATATTTTACATTTATGCATTTGGCAGATGCTTTCATCTAATGCGACTTAAATTGCATTGCATACAACCGAAAGCCACGAAACTCTAATCACCGTGCTACAGAAACGCTAAAGCGAATATATCACAATATATTTAACTTTATATTTAGTAATACACTGATTTATATAGAGATCTACATGTGAAAAGACATGGTACTGCGAGTATATATATTCAACACAGGTGTAACAATATGCATGTATGATATGTTATAATAAAGCCAGTGAGCAAAAAATGATCGTACTAAAGCACTTAAAAACAGACTGTTAGTGTGCTGAAAATCAGAAAACACACTCGAAACAATACAAACATAACAACAATTGCAAACAAAGGCAATTCTTTAGTAAAAATGTTGATGGGGGAGAGCATTGGAAGGTGTGGAGACGACTGGTGATATTGTATAGGAAATGTAGTATAGGGGAAAAGAAGCAGACATAACGGGCCACCGTGACAAACACATGACATAACAAAAAAGTCTTCTTAAAGCGTCAGAGGGTAAGCATGCTGGCAGCGAGGAAGGCTTTGGAACTCCCTCCTTGAGGATATACATCTGTACATAGACTTACATTAAAGTACAAATGAGCACCAGTTTCCAATGTATGGAAATGTATTGTTAGGTCCGGAGCTGTAAGGTTCTTTGTTGTACCAAAGCAAAATGTAGTTTGAGTTGATTTTTGTCTCTTCCAGCCTCTGATACTCCGATTATGAGTGTCCAGCTGTGATTGGTTGACGGGAGGAGAGTATTTAAACTGCGGCTATCTTCGGAGCAGGGTTTGTGTTGGCTGGATTTTGTGCGACAGCTGACGGATCGTCTTCATTCCCAGACTTGTTGATGATGCCGGGAGTTTGAGGACTCTGTGGATCTTCAGTTTTTTTTTGTGTCAAGTTTAATGTAGTGGATTTTGGCTCTGTTTCTTAATAATAACACTATGAATTAGACTTCAGAGCCAAGCCTCAGTTAATAATTATAAACCGTCACTTTGTTCAAATAAATACTTTAAAGTAAAAGAGATAATGAGGCGTGAATAAGCGCGTCTTTTAATATGGCGGAATCGCAAGCCACAGAAATTCTATTATGTAAATCACACCTGGAGTTTCATTCCCTGCGTTTGTGTCTCTGTGTTAAAGTGATGTGTAGTACGACCAGTGAAACCCATGATGGATCTGGTCGAATATCGCATGGCTCTTATCAGATTCGAGAACCAGAAAGAACCGTTATATATTTTAGGTTTGAATATGGTATGCTTTAACAATTCTTAAACAATTCTTAAACAGAGTCTTAAACAATTCTTGACTTACAGACTTTTTTGTTATAGGGTAAGTAGCGAGGTGGGTGTCAGTTTTGAATTAGATCTTCACTGTTGGTTTTTAGTAGTGAGGGAGATTTAGTTGGCTGTATTTTTTACATTTTACATTTCTTTCGAGTGTAGATAGCTGAAGCCTGATTTAGAAAGCAGGGTAAGTGCCAATTCAGAGTTAACCCCGGAAAAAAGCGATCCTCAGGGTTATTCGTTTCAGAATGTGAGGTGTGTGAAACCTGCGACCCCAGGGAGAGTCAAGCCCGTTTCAGAAATCAATTTATCTTAAACTCAGAGTGAGTAACCATAGTTACCTAGTCTGTGAAGCTAACTTGGTCGGGAAAAGGTTTTATTCTGCAATGCCAGGGTTTGTTAGAATCTTCATCCTCTTTAGAAGCACAAGCGGTGTTCAAATTGCCTACGGGTACCCTGTTCGTTCGTTCATTCATTTGTTTTCCTTACTTGTGCATAATTTGTCATAAAGATATTGAAATGGCATATCCGTTTATTCTGGAACCTGTAGATGAGGAAGTTGCATTTTATACATTTCAAGAATTAAATTGAAAGAATTCCATTAATTTGTAAATCGCATCATCTCTGAACGGCTTCATCTTGTTAAAACGCATCTTAGTCTTCATATCCAAATTATAAAACAGATCCCAAATATTTTAATTGGTGTTGTTAGTATTGTCGATAAGAAATTGTGATTAAAAATTGTTTTACACAACTTTTACTTGCTACCCATATTTTTCAACTAAATAAATATTAAAAGTGATCGGCAATTTAACATACACATTGACACGTAAAGCAGTCTTCTCCCCCTCTGACTTTCTTTCTTTCATGCTCGTAATCGATGACCGCTTGTAGCAATAAATTTACCTCCAATTCGACTGTCTAGGTATAACCGAGCGTTTTTTTTCACATGCCGTTGCCATAAGGTCTGTGAACACACGGAAGGAGAAAAACATCATATTGGTATTCAATTTAAAAATGAATACATTTTAGACTAATTAAGTAAACCCTTTCCCGAATGTAAAAAAGCAAAGTTTTTGGGCAATCGTGTTATTCAGTAATATTATTCATTTAATCACATCATTTCTCAATTGATAGTTTATACATTTGTACCCCACAAAATCAGTACGCCGTATGAGTGATGACAATCTGAGTGCATTTACTAGAATACCGGAGTTGTTTGACAGTGAATAAATTTCATCTTACCTCTTAATCTCCCTCACTTACACCCTTCCTTCCTACTTCCTGCTTTTACATCTTGTTCTTGACTCTGGTTACATTTAACAACACTGTAATGAGATAGTAACACGATTACTGTAAGCTCTCGTCTGTAACTCTTGCCTTTCAAAAGACAATGCTGAGGTGGGGTTTGCGGCCTTTGAGTCATTGCTTGTATGGTCAACGGTGTAGTATATATAAAAGCTAACAAGAAAAAGTAGCAATTTGATGTAAATGATGATAAACTAACCAGGATCTCATACACCTAAATCATTTGAGTCTATGAATATTTTTTTTCCCGTTCATATTGCGGCTAGATTCAAAAGGACTTCAGTATTTCAGCCGTTCACTAGAAGGTAAAAATAGTCTGTGCATGTGATTTGACCCAAACCAGAAGGGGAGATTTCATTTGATCCTCTGTAAGATTACATAAAGTGTTATCTCATAGGGCCGGGATCAGACTGAGCATTTCAGCTATAATGTAATAAATGTTTTTGAGCAATTGTTCATCTATTGTCTGGGGATTTTAATACCATACATAAATAATACAAATCTGAGATGCTCCACTGAGCAAGCACCAGGAATTCGCAATTCTCCGCACAAATCTTCCTGAGAATCCTCAGTCGGTATAACTGTTTGATGATGACCCTTTTTCCTGGAAAGCAGGTCTTCCTTCACTGTATTGTGGTCTTATTGGAAGCTGCACTGTGCTCATTCGCCTCAACAACAGAATTCCTAGTGGCATACACAAGGTGCTGGAACCATTCCTCACATGTCAGCATCACTTTAGATACAGATCTGTCTCTTTTCTGATTCCACTACATCACATACTCTCACTATTACACTTAACAAGCCAGGATGCATGCACACTCATGCACCATCTACCTGTTATAGTATAAAGGTTGGTATTTTCTTTTCAAAAGTCCACTGGAATATCAATTATTGGTATCCTGATTGTGTTACTTTAGCCCATCTATGCGTTGAAGCATATAGTTGGGTGGGGTTACGTTGGCATCAAGTTAGTTGGGTGAAGAGACACAAAACCTTCAACAAAAAAAATCCTAAAGAATAGTGTCAACATACAGAAGATGTCTGCAACCTACCTCAAAACTAAAGAACTCTTGAGGATGACAAATAAGGCAATTCTTTACATGCAGTTTAACGTTTTTTATAGTAATTATTACAAGGAAGGTATTTAGATGTTCAGGTAGATACCATGTTTTGCGATTCTGCCAAGGTGTTCTCTGTATCAAGAAGAAACACGTGTATCAGATGGGAGCGAGTCCCAGCAAGCAAACAGATCAACAAACTAAATCAATCTTCATCATCAATCCAACCCATCTGACAGGAGTCACACCTTTTCTTGGACTTTTAACACCATGTCTTCATCACGGCTGTTACTTTGGTTAGAATGAGACCAACCATTTTCCCAGCTCAGTTTAATGGGGAAAGAAGTTGGATCATTTCTAGAGTCATTACAGGAAAATGCTGTGGGTTTTACAAAGTGTAGATCAATATATCAAACATTTTTTTTTATTGTCCCCTCCTGCATTGAAAATGGGACATTCATACTCTGTTACAGGACATCTGATGGTTTGTACATAAACTAATTAAGTAGAGTTTTGTAAGGTTGGATGTAATATAAATGTACCTTTTCACATTTATAAAAAAAAGCTATTTATTTTTATACACATCTTAAATTTAACAAATAAGTTCGCATTCTTCCTAGAACAGACCGTATCTTGGAAGGTTATGACATTCAAGTCCTCCTCAACCTCGACCAGCTAACTAGAATGAGATGTTATATAAAATAATGAAAATATCACCACAAAAAGGTATTGCAACTTTCCACCAATGCGGTATGCATAATATGAATCATTTATCAAGCGTACGTGGTCTAGCGCTTTTAGAGTGTCCAGTTAGTTTGACAATTTGTAGTAAATTTCGTACAAAATAAAAGAAAACAATGTTTTAAACTCAAAAATGGATTTGCCTAAACTTTACAAAATCGGGTCAGCACAAAGCAGCTTTTTATCTTTTTTGGGAACATGTTCAAGGATTTGGTGGTCCGAGGACACAAGCGTCTTTCAAAATCGACTGAACAAAAGAAACAAAGGAAAGACGGCCTCCCAAAAGTCCTTTAAATAAGATTTGTCTTTAGTGATGATAGAAGATGTGGCAGCCGAGATATGTCGTCTTCCTAGGACGTAGCTTTTGATTTAAGAAATATCCTATGTGTTTACTAAAAGTATATAACATATTTGAAATCAGTACTTCAAATACTTCTTGTTTACTTGATTTAATTTTGTAGTAACAAAATTAGCATGCACATCCAGGTTGTTGAAAAAATATACTTAAAGTACATTGAAGTAACTGATATTAAAGAAACTTGTTTTTTTAGGAAACAAATGTTTATTAACATGAGAAATAACATTTTACTTGCAAAACGTGTAAACAATTCACCACCAAGAATTTTCGACCAAATTCACCGAGCATGTCAAAGAGTAACAAAGAACATCTCAAACTGTACCACACCAAAACACACATCCATGCGCTGTGATGGGGAAAATAGGTAACCAATACAAAAAGGGAAATTAACATACTGACTTTGAAAGTGTTGAGTGACACATCGACGCCCTATTCAAAAACATATATCAGGACTGATTTAGAAAACACTTGGAGAACAACATAAAATACTCTTTCAACTTTTTTTCCACTTAATTCTTTTCCATTTCACCATGAGTAGCACAAAATAACCATACAGTATATGACCACTCAACATGCATCTGAACATTCAGTGTCTCCATGCAGTGGAATGACCTCCGGGTACACCGGTAGAAAACATTATAACATTCTTTATGTTGTAAGAACCGTATGGAGGTCTGTTCCCATACCTCCCGATCCCAGAGCAAAACATCTTGTGCATGAATTGTCTTATCTTGTTGTAGGTCTGAAGATAAGACCATGGATGACTTCCATGGACAAGGCTATGGAGACGGAGGGGCCTTTAGGGAATTACAGGAGCCACCCTGACTTCCGGCTCCAGTACTGTGATACTGCAAAGAGCAAAAGCACAACAAAGTCCCAGTCACTCTGGTTATGAAGTTTAGTCTGAGCGTTCCTATACAATTAACAGTTACTACATTTACATTGCCCCTTTTAATGTGATTATAATGAGATTTTGGCCCTATTGCGATTAAACTTTATGCAAATGCAATAATTCAATCTTAATAGTGTGAATAAGCTCATTATTGCAGCAATCTTAATTGAATTAACATAGCAGGCTGATTTTAATTTAAATATACAGGCATGTACACACCTTCATCGAATTTATGCTGCTCTGACCAAGGTGCACATATCTGTCATGCATCGTAAACGCAAATTAATGGTAAGCATGACTGTCTGAACAACCATAAATACCATCCACATTCCATTATATATCCCAAATAGCCTGTAACGCATACTGTGATCATAATATGTTTTGTTAAAAAGCTGTTCTCATGTAAACATGTTACTGTGATTAAATCCTTACTCGCATTAGTGGAAATAATTACATTATTGGTGCCCATGTAAACGTAGTCAATGATGCGCAAGTCAACCCCATGACACTTTGTTTGCATAAGCACCAATAATGTCATTATTTCCAATGATGGGAGTAAGAACTTAAAAGCTGTAACATGACACGAGAACACATCTTTGCTCCTGTTTAACTGTTTTATTAGTCTGATTAATAAAACCACAAAATGTGAATATATTTAACTTCTATTCTGCACCATGGTGAATATTAAAATCACATTATTAGGGTGCATGTAAATGTAGTCAATAATAAAAAATAATGGCTCTAACTTTTCCATGTAAATGTTAAACACCACGACACGACCGTAACATAAGAAGAAAGCCGTTATTATTTTGTAGTTTTATTTTATCATGACCTGTTCTCACATGTCCATAGAGTCATGCTGCTAAATTATAAATTAGTATATACTACAAATTAATAATTTATTCATCAATTACTAAAATATAAATGTTGAAAACTTCTGGAAACACACAGACTGTGGTGTACACCACGACTTTTGAATGTTTCGCTTAAATAATGAAATACTGTCACAGAAATGACTGTGTTTTAAGTAGTAACCCTACATAAAATGAGTAGAAGTGTCAAACTTGAAACAGTGTTCTTTACATCACCACTTTACAAGGTTTTAAAAAAGGTGGTAAAACCATCTTTGTGACAACTTTAAGAGCTTAAAATTGGTGTTCTCCAAATTGTTCAGTGCACGGTCACATTGAGGATGGCACTGCTTGAACATTTGGAAACCTGGAAGACACAGAGTCCTCAAATGTAAGATTTGCAGTGAAACAAGATATGGATGACAAACACTCTATGACAAATGAAAAGCCCAAGAGACCCAAAGAAACAGCTTCTTCGGCTAATGAGATGTCCTTGCTGACTTGGCTGACATCACCTGACATCATCCTACAGTTTTGGTTTTGAGCAACATCTCAACGGAGACAGAATGTATTGCACTAGCTACATTCTATAATACGATCATGATGAGTTTGCAAACACTACACCAGTGATCATTTATTTTGCGTGATCATATTGAGTGTATGCCACCCTTATACATCAATTACGTTAATCAGACGTATATATGTTTTATTCACATTTTAAATAAAATGTACGACCGTTTCTGCACAACATTTTATAAATAAGTACATAGGACTCAAAATTAAAAGTATTAAGTACTCATTTGTTTTAAAATAGATAAAATAGGATGCTACAGTATTTGTGGAATAATATGCTTGACCTGTCTTTTGAGGCTTTTGCAAACTGCGATGTTAAGAGCTTTTCCATGGGTGACCTGTGGACATCCCACACATAAATCTAACATGTATGACAATCATGTATAGATTGAGAAACACACATGATATGTTTCCATATATACAATGACCTTATAATGGTCCAGGCAAAATAGCAGCTGCAAATCTCTTAATTGCTCACCTCTACCAGGGGATGCCAGTGTGCGATGGGTTTGCGTGGGTAAGTGAGCATCTCATTCCAGTGTTCTCTACCCAAACCATCAGCATCGTTACCTACTCGACACACACCTATGACCTCATTGTGACCTACACTGTGAAAAAAGCCAAATGCTTTCATTACAAATAGTTCTATAAATAACATTGAAAACAGACAGCAAATAAACAAAGCCATTTCAAGCCACTTTAAGGCATACTGTATCTCAATGCCAATGTTGACAGGCATTTTCAGCGTTTCTGAGAAAATATTACACATAATGATGAGCGCTCAACAGTTTCCTGTCCTAGCTGTCTGTCGATTGTCTTCCCATTTGATGCACTGGGGTGTTTGTTAGAATCTGACATGTATGTTTTTGGTGCACTTCTTCAAAGATACCGAAGTGATTTATCGTGATTTATCATCTTCAGTGACGAAAGAACATTGAAATAGATTTAGGTGATGATTACAGATATGTCACCGAATATTGTCAATGAAAAAGAGTCTGCTAAAACAATCTAGTCTCTCCCTGTTTTATGGTGCATGATCACATGTAACACAGCACAGAAAGCCCTCACTCCGTCCTTTCCAATGCACTGCACTTTAAAGTCAAGAGATTTTATGAGTGTCATATAATATTTAACCCTTTTTTCACACTACCGGTCTCTGAACATCTTTCTAACTATACCGTATATACAACAAATTGAATCCATACTCTAAGAGGGCCTACTAGCATAGACAATCCATCAGCCATGTTCCCTTAAAACATGTCGAAAGTTAACTCATCTGTAATGGTATAGACCAAAAATAAATGTAAATATTTTTTATTAAATCTATAAGAAGTTCCCCCTTTAGCAGGTGATTATTCTGTGCTGGTGCAGATATGTATGATGGGCAGGAAAGACGGACAATTCTCACCGGTCATAGTCCATAACAGCTACTAGAAGGCTGATTTGGTCAATGGTCTCTGGAGGGACATCAAACACTATAGCCTCATTGTACACCGGGTTCAGCGTGTTCCTCTTAGTAGAGGTTTTCCGCTTCTTCAGTCTGCGGCCATCACACATTAAAGAAACCTTCACATAAGGATCTAGAGTTCAAATGGAAAGTATACTGTATAGTGTAAGTATATTGTGAGAATGACAAACCAACGAAAAGTACGATTAATGTGACATCGCATGTTTAAATATGATTGACAGTGCCCACCCGAAGCACCGGTGATGTCCATGGCCTTCAGGTTTCTTGCTTTGATCATGGTGATGGTCAGACGTCCAGCAGTAGGCAGAAAGCAAAGAGAAAACATCAGGTCGCCCAGATCAACATTATCCTGAAGACAGAAAAAGCCAAAGTTAACTCTAAAAATCCATTCTACAATTCTTTTTAAACAATGCATATTAATATTATATAAACATTTTGCATACATAAAAATAAAAAAACAGTATAGCTGTTTACAAAATGCATTGATTTTGTGATTAATTTATTCCTTTATAATTTATGCATTCACTTTTTTTCATTTTCATGTCTAATAAAATAATGTCATCGCTGTGATGAAATCAGCATGAAAAAGTAACAGCCGTTTTATCACTTGCTTTGAAAATAACACAGCCGAGAATGTGAGATGAGCTTTTTTTACACCTATTCAACAGAACTTCAACCCGTCTGCTAGAGAGGAAAGACTTCACTAAGAAGCCACTCTTATAATGCTGAGAAGTATCCGCTCTACAGTGTGAACATCAGGGATCGAATGATGTTACGTTGTCTAGTGTCTTAAAGGGGTTTACATTTTAAAAGCATTTAGAATCTAAATTGAAAGATGTAAACCTTAGGAGTGATGATGAGTATGTATGTCCAACACCCACTGTACGCGTGAGGCCTTGGGCTATAGATAACTGGTATCTTATGATAGGAAAATGTTATTCTAGTTTTGTCATCTGAGAACCCAGTTTTTCTGCCATGAAGAAATAGACAAAAAGTAACAGTTGCCCTTCCTAATTTTACTAAAATTGTTAACAGTTCAAATGCTTTGCTAAACTTATAATCAAATTCCATCGAATGTAGGTTATCTTTTTGCACATTATTTACTGAAATATTTTTTGTAATATTAATTTAGGATTCAACATTGTAATACAAATGACAAAAATATCTCATTTGTGTAGTTGTAATTTTATAAATAATAGATCATAACAAGGGCCAGGCAATACAGGTGGAAATTCTGCCATTTCATTTGATACACACTTATACATTTGTTTCATTAAAAAACAAGTATAATCAGAAGGTCAATATCCTTCAGGATATAATATTAAAAAAAGAAGTATGTTGAAAAATTGTTGTATGTTCAAACACAACAAAATAAATCTGGCTTAAATAAATGATTCTATTGACACTATATTTTATAATTTAGAACAAAAATATCCTATTTTGAATATATTTTAAACTGCTACATGCCAAAATAATTTGGTTCTCGAATGCCGGTAAAAGGATTTCTAAATCTGAATGCTACACAGCCAGATATGAAAGATATTGAAACCTTCCACATGCATTTGCTGTATAACACGTAAGAGGACTCTGTTAATAGCGCCCAAGTAAAAAGTAAAACCATATCCACATGGGGACATATCAGCATTGAATGCAATAAGAGTGGTTTGACCTTAGGGTGAAAAATCGGCTTGTGTTTCTCAAATGTGGGTTTCATGTGGCTGTTCCAGATGAACATTTAGTTATTACAATCACTTTGTATGGTTCCCTAATTAGATTTGTATAAAAAGCCTAATACAGACAAATACAGGAACAAAAAGCATATCTGGAAGCAGATTAAATGGTTTCATGAAAATATGCAATTGATGTACAATAAACCATGGTCAATACGGTTTATTTGTTTCTGAGATTGATAAATTTTACGCTTTAATGCTATTAGAGTAATTACTTTGTGTAAATTAAATAGGATCATTTAACCCAAGATGGTTAACCTGCATCAACACGTGCTGTAGAGTAATAAAAAGCATTTATATTTTCATGAAAACAGAAACAGATGAGCTGATAAACATCGTTTATGATTCATCTGGTTCAATGAATAAGAAGAACTCTAGTTTTAATGTTGCGCTCAGCTTCTGTTCCTTTGGGAGTCGGGAAAATGGCTAATTTTCACCAGGACTCTGAGTTCAGTGCTAGATTTTTTTGGCAGATCCTCGGTCTTATTAACTGGAGTTCTTAGAGGAGTATTACTCAAGAAAACATGTGTTGAGAACATTAAAACGTCTCCGTTCTTTAAATCTCCGGGATTTAAATGTGGCTTTATTTACAAATCCCACTCAAAGACAGTGTTTCACTTAAACACAACGAAACTACTCTATTGACTTTAGTTTGCTTTTGCAGCAAAATTGAGATGAGTTGGCTTACAACTATGGGTTTTTGTTAAGCAGAAGGGAGATGTCAAACCATAAGGCTGAATGTATTTAGATCATCTCTGGTGTAGGATAAATATCACATACTGTCCATGCATCTGAAATGTTCATATGTGATTTGTGTTGCCTTAAATAGCTCCGCAGGCTTCCTTAACAAATGATTTGCATTGATCCAAGGGAACACGGCAATGTTCCCTTGGATCGGCAATGTTCCCCACACCAACAATTTGGTGGTTTTAATGAGTTTATGTCTTTATATTAATAAAGTTTATATAAATTGATATACCATGATAACTCAAGTGTTTTAATTAAACTAACCAATAAATGAACCCTTGCATTGTTCTGAAGACTTATATAATATATATATATAGAGATATAGATATAGATATATAGATATATACATACAATCTTACTGTGGTTTGTTTATGTTGATTATGTATATACATTACTGTACATTGTGTAAAGAAGCATCTCCACATGTTGTAACATTGTCCTATTACTGTTTGTATTGCCAAAAATGGAAGAGTGGAACTAATATTTAAAGGACTGTATCTAAATAATAGCACATAAATGGTTTGTGAACAACCCTTAGAAAAATCAACTACTCACCGAAGACACATACTGTATATCCCTGCAGAGTTTAGTCTCCCTGGGAAAGTCTACTAGGTCCAGAAAGTTGTCGACCACCACCTGGCCAATGATATCATGACGAGAAAAACGATCGAAATCATAGACGCTGAAGTGTAGCTTTCTGGTGGGCAGATCGGCATATGCCACAGGGAAGAGGAAGACCTCATCAAACACAGGGTTTAAAGTCTTACGGTGCACCTTGGTTTGGTGCTTGGTTTTGCGGTCTGGTAAAAGGTAGATTTTCACGTATGGGTCAGAGGTCCCAGAGAAGTCCTTGGCGGGCAGGTCTTGGGCTCGGTGGATCTTGACGATCAGCTGCTCTAGGTCACAGTCGTATTTAAGGATGAAGTGGAGGCGTCCGCAGCTGCCCACGTGACTGCTACGGTTATCATCCCCATCCAGGGATCGTTGTTTGTAGAGCTCTGGTTTAAGCTGCCCAAGGCTCATACCAGTCAAAGAGTCTTGCCTCTGGAATAGGCTTACTGTGAAGTCTGGGTTTGATTGATTCATTTGACGCCGAATTGAACTTTGCCTACTGTTAAAAAAATAAAAATAAAACATTTTAGAAAAGCAGAAACGTGCAATGATAAGTGAGAAAATTGGTAGAAAATGATGGTTAGATTTTTTCCATGTTGGCTATCTGTCACCTCTATTTGTGAATCTTATCCTCAAAAGAATTCATTAGAATTCACAAAAGGAACACATAATATGACTTACCTGACAGAGGTTGAGGAAGGCTCTGTAATTTGCCTCTGCGTGCGTGTGTCGCCATGGACACCGTTCTCCTGAGTCTTGGACTCCACCTCCAAAGGAATGTCAGGTGAAGTGTGGCTTATCTTCAGGGCTGCCTCAGGCACTGGCACAGCAGGAGGAGATGCAGGGGCCGCTGGTGAAACTGGAGTGGGCGGCACCATGGTCTCCTTGACCACTGAACCTCTGGCATTATTCCGGCGGTCTAGGGTGGCATCCACCTCTGTGTAGATGGGCTGGGGTTGAAGGGGTGGAGGACGTGGGTGGGGAGGCTCTGGATGACCATCCTTGGTGCTGGTTAAAAGGCCTCGCTCTCGCCATGGAATCCAGCACAATTTCCATGAAACAAAGAGAGAGACGCCGAAAAGGGCCAAACCACAGGCAGTCACCACCAAAGAAAGTAGGCTCACAGATATTTCTAAGAAGACAGGAATAGACATACGGAAAGCAAGTGATTATGCGTACACAGAATGGTTAAGTATATACTAGGTGGACTTCTGTTGGTGATACGACAATGAGATTAATTAGATCAGTGGTTTTCGAACTTGTTCCTGGGGACCCAACTGCTCTGACTTAAATCATCGGCTCAATAAGAGAGGAATCCATCAACTGAAGTAAGTGTTTCAGCTAAGGGACAGAAACAAAATGTGCAGAGGAGTGGGTCCCCAGAACCATGATTGAAACCCACTGAAAACAGCAATATTTAATACATTGGATGCAATTGCCAATAGAATATTTTGGTTGAGACTGTTTGACTTCATTTAAGCCATCCCTGAAGCTCAAATGACATTGGGTTAGCAGAACAAAAGTTTAGGTCCAGAAAACAAACATACTAATAAAAAGTTTAATGTTAATTCAAACTAGATATTGAAGTTTGAGAACAAACTTAATGTTGGTTTGAGAAAACCTGGCCTGGAGAGTTTAAAATGATTTGAAAGCTTTTAGGTTTAACAATATTTAACATTGAATTAACAAACAATATAAGCACAGTCAATGTAAACCTAAGTTTGCTGAACTGGCATGTATTAGCAAGATTAACATGTTGCTAAAATATTGTTCACACAATTAACATATTGCGAGCATGATGGTAACATGGTAAGCATGCTAACATGATGTTAACAAAATTGAGGATAGTTTGAGGCACAAGTAAAATGAAGCTTGTCAATATGAAATCTGATGCAGAAATAGAGGTTTTGTTAAATAGATGCTTAATTGATCTGTTTTACTTCAATTGGGTTCGTAGCTTCATGATGATCCTGAGACATTGATTGGGTTACCTAAGACAAATGAGCCCATTCTTTGTTTTCGTGTGGCTCCTACTGCCCAAGTATACACCTTGCACCCTATTAAGCCTGCCAGCCTCATCAAATGTAGTAAACCACACATTTCTTTGAAATTCTTGTTAGAATCTACAGCCCATCAAAGTTGGGCTAAATATTAAATCTAAAGGGTCATAGCACACATTTTCAAGCCCTCATTCATGGATTTATGTTAAAGTTATGTGCCAAAATGTTGGTAAAAGAAGATGGAGCAGAAAAAGAATACCTTAGCTTACTAGTAATAGTGATGCTTTCTGCAAGTTATATACAAGAACAGTATGTTGGCTTTGTTTTAGCCAAAATTATCAAATAACTGTCACAGAACGTGCATTATCCAGTGCACACAATGAAGTAGTAATCCAAAACTGTACTTTAAGAACAATTCCAGGGACCAGAGAACAATACAACCACACAAACATCAAACAATACCGGACCAAGCAATCAGGCTAAACACAGGGCTTAAATAAGAGGAAACATAATAAAGGAGAACAGAATGGGGAGCAAGGGCTGTTGGACTGATGGTGGAGACAGAGGGGGCAGGTGTGGGAGGCTTAATGGGACCATCTCAGTCTTCCAAGGAGGACCAGGGGCAGGAACAGAGGGGGCACAGAAGAACATCTCCACAAGGACTCTAACAGCAATGCACAATGTTGCATGACTGATGCACCTGGTAAGATGTTTTGTGGGCCTCAGTCAATGACAGGCTTGGTGTCTGGTTCTTGCGCTGGCTCTCATGTTCAGACAGGCTCAGGAGTGGGACAGGCATAGTCCTCCGCAGGGCTGACAGTGAAAGATCAATCACATGACGCCAGCATCCACTTTACAAATTTGGCAACGTTCCCTCAAGGAACCTCCCCGGACGCCACCCTGCTCAAGGCACATCAAGCGCACTGCGGGATGGCCATTGTGATGTGCTAATAAAAACAAATAAACCACTAACAAAAAACGCAAACATTCAAACACTAAATTATTTAAATTATTCATCATTCTTAAGTTTCCTCATATCATAATTTAATTTGTAGAAATGTCAACCATGGGGAAACCAAGTGTGTACCATACATTATTTTTCAGAAAATCATTATTGATACTGTAGATGCTTCATCTATGACAGCATAAACATTTCTTTGTCTTAAGAGTAACCGTTGTATAGATTGAGAGAATTAAAATATATTTTTTTTAGTACGCCAAAGTTGACAGGTCACCATGTATTGTTTTTACACAACACACAACTTTAATAGGTAACTCCAAAAGATTGGTGTTACCAACTATGCTGGACACAACTATGCTCGGGCTGTAGAGGTAATGGTGTATTGCTCAAGGGACACCTCAGTCGTGGTATTGAAGGTGGAGGAGATTGCTGGTTATTCAGTTCCTTTAGCAAAATCCCCTCTACTACCAAGTGTTGAACCAGCGACCTTGGGGATCACAAGTCCAACACCTGAACCCCAAGGCTACCAGTGCTTGCATTTTGATAATTTCCAGCTTTTCCAAATTTATGAATAGATTCCATGTTTTGTATCCTATTGTTTTTTAGAACATCTGTGTAAAGGCCTATTCTCTGTTATTGCTATTAGAAAGAGTGGGGATGGTTACAGTGATAATAGGCAAGTGACTCTAATGAAATCTCAGAACCTTAATAAAATACATAATTTTAGATAATGAAGAGTGTGCAGAAAAAAGAAAACGTTTTATCTCCATTCATTTGTAGCAGGTCACAGCAGGTTAATTTGGATGGACAAAGCGGCTCTTGTCGTTTAATGAGCACAGTAGACAGTCCACTTCACCGATCAGAATAATTACATTTCAATTAAACCCTTTTACATTATCCAAAGCTATTCTTATAAATTCATTTCACCACAGTACCAGTCTTTCCTTCTTGTTAGAAATGTTCTTAATTGCATCCACTAGTAATGTAGTACAAACTGTATTTGTTCCTTTTGAGGAACATATTTGAAGAATGCTTTGGTCATTTTTGTAAGATTAACACAAGCTCAGATTTTCCAATTGCATGTTTATACATTATATTAGAATATTGCTATTATCATGTGTAAGGTCGTATTTTGCGTGCGTTAATTAACTTGTTTGCGCAATTAAAATTGAGGCGGTTGAACACGTAACCATATTAATGTGTGAATAATATGTTTTTGTAAAATCACTTCATTAGACACATCCGCTCTTCGCTAAAGTTAACAGAGGGGATTGGCGTACCACACACACTCAAAAGTTGAATTTGACAAATTTCTAACAAACTGTCGGAAAGAGTAAACTCGTTTTATGAGAAAACAGATTATTGAGCTTGGGATGTCCTGCCACTCGCTAAACCGTCTTGAAATGTGGTCCTGCTCAAGGATCTCCATCTCGCGGGGAAGTAAAGGTGACACATGTGAAGCTATGGTTCGGTCGAAGAGTTGAAGGATCGTTCATTAGTTTTTGGAATAAAATTGTTAAAGGGGTCTAGACAAAGATGGTAAGTTAGGTGAGATGACAAAATACAAGGAAACTAATTTTGTCCTAGCTGCGAAACAGGACCAAAACAAAGCAGATCGGATCAAATCACCATAACACTCTTATGGTCAATCAACAGTAGAAAACGAGTTATTTAAAAACAGAGTAACTTGAATAAAAGAAATCTGTAGTTGACTTTTTTAGTAGTTAATAAACTCAGTATCTGAACAACATGAACTTGTAGTTAAATAATCCTGTAGTTACTAAACTCAGTATCTGAACGACACAAACCTCTAGATAACTAATTTCGTAGTTAATAAACTCAGTATCTAAACAACACATACCTGTAGTTAACTAATTCTATTTAATAAGCTAAGTATCTGAACAACACAAACCTGTAATTAACTAATTTCATTGTTAATTATATCAGTATCTGAACAAAACAAACCTTTAGTTAACTAATTTTGTAGTTAATAAACTCAGTATCTTAACAACACAAACCTGTTGTTAACTAATTCTGAGGTTCATAAATTCAATATCTTAACAACACAAACCTGAAGCGAACTAATTTTTTTGTTAATAAACTCAGTATCATATGAAACACTTAACGAAGTATATAACATTAACTGCAGCAAATAAAAGTTACATTAACATTATACATTTGTTCATTTGGCATATGCTTTTATCCAAGGCGACTTACAACATGTGCTGTGGCCAATTATCACTGCAGAGCAAACAGGGGTCAGTTGCCTTGTTCAAGGGCATTATAATCTTCGTCTGCTGGCACTGGGATACGAACATGCCACCTTCTGCCTACAAGTCTGGTTCTCAACAACTGTTGGGATTTACTAAAGACATGCACCATATTCTTGCAGAAGTGACTATATTGAACCCTGTATGCATTTGCCAAAGTTTTCAACAGCAAAATTTATTGGAGTAAAGCAGTCGTGGGAACCTATGGCTGAAGGTCTTCAAAATGTCTAGTAAAGATCTGGAAATCTACTCCGTAAATCCATCTGCTAAACGTATCCAGTGGCAGATGGAAGGAAACTGTGACAAATTAGTGTGGACGTGCCATGTTTCGCTTATCATATTTGTGTGGTCTTTTATGCATGTGAACCATACGAGGTTTATACGTACAGCTGGCAAGGTTGACAGAGGAGTTTTAATGCCAATATATAAGTGTCTAGACTACATACAAACCGAACCCCAAAACTATAAGCAAGACTGGGGTGTGCTGCAAAGATCGATCAGTGATTGACAAAGTGCTACAATAGTTGCATTTGTTATCAAATTCTCGCAGTACTCGGATGTCATCAGTGGTGGAAAGAGATCTGTGAATTTGAACTAAAGTACAAATTGTCATGAATCGGCCCCTTTGCTCAAGGTTTTCCAGGTTTTGGCAGAGACAGATGGCATTGCTTTGGCATGCAATGTGCTCTCCCTTCTCCTGACCCTTCCGTTTGTTGTCCTGTGCCGTTGCTTTTTGGCTTTTTTAGGGACATGCTGTCCTGATTTATCAGTTTTATGATTTTTCTTGATCTTGTTTTGACCCCTTTTGGGAAGTCTTTATAGTTTAACACCTTTTCTGTCACTGATTCCCTGTTATGGGTGTTTTTGGTTGTATTGGAGTCTCTTTGTCGAGTCCATCTGTCTGCCTGGATTTGGGTGTTCTCACCACGCTTCAGTCGTGACACACGCACCTTTAAATTGTTGAAATTGTACTCAAATACGAGTACTGGTGTTTATATAATAATTAAAAGTACTCAAAACCTACTCTGAGTACTAGTTGCTAAATACTTAAGACAGAGATTTGTAATACACTACGAATACGTTTTTAACATTCAATTTTGAAGATTTAGTGAGAACATTGCTACTTTAAGCCAAACAAATGTTCCATATTGGTAAATAATAAACACATGTATCCAACATACAGTTACAAACAGTGAGTGTTTAAACTCAATAAATGGTTATGGCGTCTATCAATCCTGAACCCAGTATTCTAGATAAAGTTTTCTAGTTTTCTTTATACAATTCCAAATACCCTTTAATCATGTGTACCCAGAAAAATCAAGACCCCACAAATAAATAAATCCCAACCCCAAATTGATTCTCCATGCTTTCTAGCCCTGTTACAATGAGCTACAAACGGAATCTCAATGCAACTATGATGTTTTTCTGAAAAGAAACTGCTCATTTATTTTAATATCACTTAATCCCTTGCCTGCTGTTTTTCCCTTCATCTATGTGTCTACCTGATGTTCTGATTCAGATCTATAAGGTCTACAAGTCATATCCATAGTGGAACCTATCTTCAGGATTGAAAGATAAAAAAGAAATCTTTTCAGATCTATCATCCGTTATCTTTCCTTTGTTTTTTTTAAACAGGAGTGTAGGGCTGCAGGATTATGACAAAAATCATAATTTTCAATTATTCACCTTGATATTGTGATTGCAATTATTAACAGTGATTAATAGATTATGCATTGAAGTTTCAAAGTGATTTATTACTTTCTGTGATGCGACTGCAAAATAATTACAAGAGTTATCTTGGTGGTTAAACATCCAAACAAATAACTAGAAGACATGTCAAATTTTCATTTCACAATCTCTAATTTACCCCTGATTTTAGAAACATAGTGACGAAAGACACAAATATGAACGTCTGTAATGTCTTTGGCGATTATGTAATTGTTATACCTGTAAATGTATTCCTGATAAGTTTTTCCATTAATTCTGCAGCCCTTAATCAGTGACAAACTTTTTAATTTTTGTAGCCTAAACACCCTGAGACAATTTTTCTCCTATTTGTCTATATTTATATAAGTAACACCTTAATAGTTTAAAACACAGTTTCCAAGAAAAAACTTGTTAAAAAGGGTACTGCAAAGAAGTATTTGATAAACTCACCAAAAATAGGTGCGCCAAGCTAGTGTCATGCTCACACTTTGTTTTAAGATTTAAAACAAACTTCTTTAGTGTTGTTATTTATAATGAGAAAATAGAGTACACCATAGAGAATGAGGACATGGAAACATGAGGATATGCAGCATTAATATCAACATCAAACACTATAATACAGCAGGCAATTTCCAACAGCATGTAATAAAGCAGGTAAGGGTCAGGGCAGGCACCAAAGGTACACAAATCCATAGTACAACAGTAATTCCAATAAGATCAAGAAATGTTCAGAACTTCATCAATAAGGATGAATTCTTGCACACAAAAAGCTTGCACAAAGTGAAAAATAGTAATGAATGAGTTTTTCCAACAGCCATGGTTTCAAAGCTATCATGGTTTCAACAATTAATTTACAAAGTGGTCGGAGGGTGACCTGCAGATGACTCAAAACTCATTTGTCCATCTGTCCCTAAGTAACCAGACCCCTATATGAATAAACACACATGGAACTAGCGTGGGTGAAGTGCAGACGACGTGTCAGACAACCATCTACTGCAGGTCTGTTCTCACAGAAGACTTAAGCAATCTGTGAAAACATAACCATATTTAGCACTGCGAAACAAGACTGTGAACTGGTTGTAGGTACACAAGCTTCTGTTCAATGCAAGCCATAAAATTATAAATACAAAATACAAGTTAAACGAAACCAATTACATTAATGAAAACTGAGAAATTCCTATATGCCAGCATGGTAAATATTCATGCAATTACTGTTATGTCACAAATTGTATAACATTTCATCTTGCGTTGCCACATCTTCTGCTACTATGTCACTTTTAAAGTGTGTTTCCCAAGTGTCTGCATTTAAAGAATGTGAACCAGTGAGACTGGTCATGTTCAATGGCTTCCCACTCGATAAAACATGGAACTGTGGGAACTTAAGTTCAAAAAGAGAACAGTCAGTTGTGTGGGACTGTGTTGAGTGCCCGATGCTGTGTAGTGTCCAGTAATGTGTGCAAACATTAATGCTTCCTCAAGGGGAAAGTCTACAATCATCATTCAGCACTTAGACAATAGAAAATTAAATGATATCAAATAGATATATTGAGTATGTTAAAGCACAGTGTTGTTAAATCTTTTGTAATCTGCACGTTAGTTGTGTTAGTTAGTTAGTTGTGTAATAACTGACTATCCTGTTACAACAGCATTATTTGTGTTTTTGTGTTTTATGTCCTGATAATTTTGCATGTTTCCAAGGCTATACGTTTCACAAATCATTCAATATTCAAGTGTGTTTGCGGCAGTCAATCAATTCATTCTTCACCTTATTTCATCAAAGCATATAGGCCTGGCCTACGGTTTGTTTATTTTGTCTTATTGCGTCTTGTTCATACTTTTAACAACACAAATAAAATAAAATTAGATACGTCAATTTCCATAAAACATTTTATAAAACCAGTCCAATGATTTACTTTGACTTTTATGTTCATGACTTCTTGAATTCTCTTAAGATTTCAGCGGAGACAGTCCCTGCCAAAGTCTTTTTGATTTGTGCCGTCTCTGAGCAGACTTTCCTATAGCAACTCAACACATTTCTGTCCACATACTGTGTCAGTTACACTTCAAAGGGAAACACTACAATTGCTCATATCTACTAACCCATAGAAACATCCCAGCACACAAAGGAATCAAAGCGCCATGCTGCTGAGGTTCCTGCTGGGCTGCAGCTGTCTTTGTGAATGTATTTGTGTATGAACACAGAGTAAATGCGAACTGATTAGCCATTTTAACTGCAGCAATCTTAAGTACTTGACTACTCATCGTTGGTGTGGAACATAAAAATCTAAATTACTTATTATACAGCTACCATTCAATATTGGGGAAGACTTGCTATTTGTAGTTGATGAGCAGGTGCCATGGGTGAAGAGACTTTCAAGCAAAGTTGCCAACATCCCAAAGTCATCAGTTGCAAGAATGTTATGCGGAAGTTACTTGTGTCACGGGGGGCTCTATAAGTTCCAAACATTGCACTCGGGCCAATTCATTCAAGTGTTTCCTTAACACATTCATGAGTAATTTGGTATAATAAAGACCGATAAAAGATCATCTATCTACATTATCCCAGGTCAGCTTGGATAATTCTTGAAGGAGTTTGAAGGGCTCCTATCATCTTGTCTGAAGATGGCTCCCATCTTGTTATAATCAGAGACTTTAACATTTACCTTGAAAGATCCATCAGAAAGATTAGCTGATTTCAAGAACTGGACCAGATTTTTTGACTTCATATGACTTCCCACGCCTGCGACCCACAAGCTTGTAAACCAACTTGATCGTATCTACACACGCTGCTGCTCTAATTGCCACACTCTCCCCCAGCTGCACACATCCAATTATTTGCTTGTCACTCATGATCTTAACCTGTCCGCACCAGGCACAACACCTCCTTCCTTGTTTGTAACCTTCCAATGCAAACTACAAGCACTCTCTAATCTCACCCAGTCCTCTGCTGCCTTCTCTAAGCTGACATTGCCACTGAGTCTCTATGTACAACATTAACATACTATTAAAGCAATTTGTACCCACTTGCCTCTTGACCATACCCTTACCACCCCTCTGCCCCATAGCTATCTGATGTCCTCTAGGAAAACAGATTCAGGCTTAGGGCGACTGACAGAAAGTGGCGCAAGTCTAAAGACCCTGCTGCCCTGTTTATATCAGTCTCTTCTATCTTCCTTCTCTCCTGATTTCATGTTGACTAAGATTTAGTTCTTCCACGCTTGAATTAGCAACTCGCATCGCTATCAGCAATCGGTTCTCTGCTCTGCCTATGCTTAACCATGCTCCAACTCATGAGACCGTCTCTCTCCCCTGTTTTGCTTACTGAGGACAACGTTGCAACGGTCATCGCATACAACCACCCGACCACCTGCCCCCCTGGATCCTATACCAACCCATCTCCCCCAGGCTATCTCTGCATCGGTCGCCCTTGCTTTCACCCACATCGACAACTCCAATATCTCTAAGCTCTGGTAGATTTGCTGCAACTTTTTCAAGTAAGTCGCACTACCCCACTGGTAAGAAACCTTCCCTGAATCCTGCACAGACACAGCACTCCAGTATTTCCAGTCTTATCACTCAAGTAGGTCTTTTAGTGTATCTTGGAGAGGTGAAGTCTTGGAATTGTTACCTGGTGGCTCAGTGCTTAGACTGTTGCTTTTTTCATTCTAGATGACATCATTGGGATCCGTCATTTGGTAGCATATTAGAAAAGTAATGCTTCATGGCATTATAAAATGTGTTAAGTAGAAAACATACATAACAGGATAAGAATAATGACCAACCCAGTCAAACAAGCGCACCAGACAGACCCAACCTGACAGACCCAACACAACATTATAATATTGATCAGAAGAACAGTCGTGGATAGTCCAGTAACTGAGCACCATCATTTCATTAGTTGTACTCAATTTGTTCTTTCTTGTTGATTTGCCAGAGAGGAAACTAATAAACTAAATATACCATGGTAAGAAATGGCTTTTTATTTTAGAGCTATAAAACATGAATTGAACTTGTCTCCAGACCTCTAAGATGTGTAGCTGTAATCATTACGAATACAATTCTAATGAAGCACCTCCTATTCTTCAACAACGTAATCGTGCGTATGATGTAAAGGATATAAAGGTTAAGGGTTTTAAAGCTACTGAATGATTACAAAAAAACACAAATACACTAAATTCATAATCAAAGCGAGATTTTTTCCCTAAAAATGGTTTGATTGCCTTAGATTCAACACAAGAAGAAAACTGCTAGTTACCATGGCACTTAGAGAAGGGTGACCCTTCTAGCATAGTGTGAGGCTGGATAATGACTGTTTTGCCTTTCTTCTTTTCTCTCTGGCTTTATGCTGGTGATTATTTAATTACAGTTTACACAGCCACTTGGTCTGAAAGGCCTGATCCGCTACAGAGCAAAGAACTGCCTGCCATAGGTCAAATCCTTTGTTCATCTTATGGTCTCCAACTGAGAGAGACAAGATCTCCAGTTTATGAATGTTTGATTTCTGCCGAAATTAAACTGAAATCATTAAATTACACACATTTGAAGGATATAATGGTTCCTTAAGGTAACAGCTACAAATGCATATTTTTATATGCTGTATAAACTAACCCAAACCACAGTTATTATGTTGAGCAATTTTGAAAGAAAAAAGATTGTAGATTAGTGAATAGTGAATATTAATATTGCCAGTATAAAGTGTGAGCTCTAACTCATAGTATAACCAGTAGGATTAAACATCTCCTAATCAATATTTCTAGTAATACAATTTCCCAAGAGCCACTTATAACAAAGAATTATCACACCAATACTTTTCTGTATTCTCTGCTAGATTACTCATACTCACTTAACCTCTTCCACCAGGGACACACATTCTTTCCACTCTTGTGGCCTTTTATTAAAGCATGGATGTGGGAACTGGGCTAGAAAACCGTCTGTTAACAAATAATACGCTGACAGTATCAACTTGAACATATGTCAATTCCGACCTAGTCCGAATGCGCAAAGAGTTGTTGGATGGTTGTAAAACCATGTGTCACTTTTATTTATATAGGGCTTTTAAAAAAATACATTGCATCAAAGCCGCTGAACAACATTGGTTAGTAAGACAGTGTGTCCGTAATGCAAGATGATAAGACATTTCATTATTGAAATCGAGGATGTCATCTCCGTTCAGTTTAAATAGCGTCTATGCGTTCATTTTCAGATCCCTGATGTCATCTCTGTTCGATTTTTGTGCAAAGATCTATACAGCCTGTGCAGATGAGCTTTGGAGAATATCCTATTATTCCCCCAAAAATCCCACTTATGTTGAGCCTTTTGTTATGAAGATAAAACTGTCCATCTAAATACATCATAAAGTAAGAAATTATTTCCACATTTAATACAGAGAATTAAATGGGTCACGTAATCCTGGGAGACTTGACATTAAAGGGTGGATTTAAATCATTTAAACGAACGGTTCCATAAGACATGCAGATGTTCATTTCTAATTGTAGTATAGTATAGAAAAGTATAGTGTAGTATAGTGTAGTATAGTGTAGTATAGTAGGGCTGAAACGATTCCTCGAATAACT
>CM065669.1:1971863-1976863 GCA_033220385.1 Triplophysa yarkandensis
TTTATTGTATTCAAACCAATGGGGTCCGACATTTTTAAAAATATATATTTGTGTGTTCTGCAAAAGCAGCTTTTGACTATCAAGAGGGTGACCATATGATGAGAGAGCTTTCAATTTTGGCTTTTATATCACTTAAAACCGGTGCAACAAACTCATATTAAGATTTATATCATAAAAGTAAAGACCTGCAGACTGTGTTCTTCCACTTCCACTGCTGTCTTGTCTCTCCACAGTCTCTATAAGAAAAAACATCCACATGTTAGAAGAAGAAACGGGATATACTATAAGACATTTTATTATATTTTTTGTTATGAAGGATAAACCATTTAACATTAACCCTTAATTACATTAGACACCAAAATTTAAAATTGTGTTGTCATTTACTCGCTTTCATGTCATTTCAAACCCATATTAGTTTCTATCTTATGCAGAACACAACAGAATATATTTTAAAGAATGGTGGTTATTTAAAATTTTGGTATGCTTTATTGTATAGACACAAAACCAATGTCAGTTAACACTGTTGATTGGTTACAAACGTTCTTTATGATATTGTCTTTTTGTTCTGCAGAAACAAGAAAGTCATTTACAAGAGGCCGGCTAAAGATTGACAGAATTTTAATTTTTGGGAAACTTTTCATTTTAATATTGTGTCTTCTTACTTAATAAGACCAAACTTTGTTGTATAAATCAGGCTTGGTGTATCTTGAGTTTGAAACAGAGATGCTTCACACCTGATCTGGTATCTTCTGTGTGACTTTCCTCCTCTTCGGCCTGCAGGACATCAGTCACCAGGTCAGAGACTGAGGTGTAGTGTGAGCCGGTGAGAAGATAGCGCGACTGCACCATACTCTCCACCAGTGAGCGCTGGAAACCCATCTGGAGCGCAGTCTGAACTACTGGAGACAACATGATGTTCTGATCCCCCAATACCTCTGAAAGAGATAAGAGAGAGAGAGAGCGAGAGAGAGAGAGAGCGAGAGAGAGAGAGAGAGAGAGAGAGAGAGACCAGAGAGAGAGAGAGAGACCAGAGAGAGACCAGAGAGAGACCAGAGAGAGAGACCAGAGAGAGACCAGAGAGAGACCAGAGAGAGAGAGACCAGAGAGAGAGAGAGAGAGACCGAGAGAGAGAGAGACCAGAGGAGAGAGAGAGAGAGAGGAGAGAGAGAGAGAGAGAGAGACCAGAGAGAGAGACCAGAGAGAGAGACCAGAGAGAGAGACCAGAGAGAGAGACCAGAGAGAGAGACCAGAGAGAGACCAGAGAGAGAGAGACCAGAGAGAGAGAGACCAGAGAGACCAGAGAGAGAGACCAGAGAGAGAGAGAGACCAGAGAGAGAGAGAGACCAGAGAGAGAGAGAGAGAGAGAGACCAGAGAGAGAGAGACCAGAGAGACAGAGAGAGAGACCAGAGAGAGAGAGAGACCAGAGAGAGAGAGAGACCCAGAGAGAGAGAGAGACCAGAGAGAGAGAGAGAGACCAGAGAGAGAGACCAGAGAGAGAGAGAGAGAGAGAGAGACCAGAGAGAGAGACCAGAGAGAGACCAGAGAGAGAGAGAGAGCCAGAGAGAGAGAGAGACCAGAGAGAGAGAGAGAGAGAGAGAGAGAGACCAGAGAGAGAGAGAGAGACCAGAGAGGAGACCAGAGAGAGAGAGAGAGAGAGAGAGAGAGAGAGAGAGAGAGACCAGAGAGAGAGAGAGAGAGAGAGAGAGAGAGAAGAGAGAGAGAGAGAGAGAGAGAGAGAGAGAGAGAGAGAGACCAGAGAGAGACCAGAGAGAGAGAGAGAGAGAGCAGAGAGAGAGAGACCAGAGAGAGAGAGAGAGACAGAGAGAGAGAGAGAGACCAGAGAGAGAGAGAGAGACCAGAGAGAGAGACCAGAGAGAGAGACCAGAGAGAGAGAGAGAGAGAGAGAGACCAGAGAGAGAGAGAGACCAGAGAGAGAGACCAGGAGAGAGAGAGAGAGACCAGAGAGAGAGAGAGAGACCAGAGAGAGAGACCAGAGAGAGAGAGACCAGAGAGAGAGAGAGAGACCAGAGAGAGAGACCAGAGAGAGAGAGAGACCAGAGAGAGAGAGAGAGACCAGAGAGAGAGAGAGAGAGAGAGAGAGAGAGAGGAGAGAGAAGAGAGAGGATGAGAGAGGAGAGAGAGAGAGAGAGAGACCAGAGAGAGAGACCAGAGAGAGAGAGAGACCAGAGAGAGAGACCAGAGAGAGAGAGAGAGAGACCAGAGAGAGACCAGAGAGAGAGAGACCAGAGAGAGAGAGAGACCAGAGAGAGAGAGAGACCAGAGAGAGAGAGAGAGAGAGAGAAGGCTGTTGCGAAGGACAAATATCTCAAAATATCTATTAAATTATTAATTTCCTTAAAGATTCTTTAGAATTGGTGTAAATCCGATCTCTATGTTTATTGGAGAAATTGGACATAAAATTACTGTTGGCATTTAGTACAAGAGCTCATAAAAAGAGATCTGGAGAGTCGGGCCTTTTCCTGAATGAAAAGAGTCTTTTGTGAGCTGTCACAATCCCCAAACAGTTCCTGAGGAACATACTACACATTGTATATTGTTCTAGATGGGTTCTTCAGTGCTGTGGTTTTATACAATCATAACAAGCATCTTGTTGTCTGTATGTGATCCTCAACAGTTAAACTGTTTCACTGGAACTTCTATTTCACTGGCCAAATATATTAGATCTATTACATGACGTCAAATGAACTTGTATTATTTTACCTGATGTAATATTTCCAGATGATGATGATGATGAGGATGAGGATGATGATAGAGGACCATGCTTTAAAAATAAAAAATAAAATTTCTATTTATATAACTGCACACATATTTAGCTTTTAAACTTTTTTACACATGTTATACCAGCACATGATAACTTTTTCATCACTGAATTATTATGCCAGAAATACATACCACTCTCTCGTTCAGGGCGAAGTGGGATTGTTGAATGTTGCTCACATATTCCGTCCTCTGGTCTGAAGCAAATATTCACATCTTTAGAAGCACACAAATGACAAAATTAAAAAATCTGCATAAACAGTCTACAAGGGAATAAATTCACACAAATAAATTATTTTGTTTGTCCGAATAACCAAAGATTGACCTAACTTAAGAGTAAAATATATGACCATCTGGTGGTTTAAAATACTGTTGTTTAATACAAGTTTAATATTGAAGTATAATTTTACAAATCGCAATATATAAAAATACAAGATATGGACCGTATAGCTATGCCAGTTAGGTTTTTAAAATAAATATATTCGTAATATTTGTATATTACAATTTAGTTAAAAATTATAGAGAAAGATCTGTTTCATTTTTGTTTGTTTACAGAGAGATGGTTGAATTAAACCTTATATATTGTTGATTTAATGTTAATGTAAAGGTCATATTAAATCGTGAGCTGAGCCTCAGTATCATCAACTATAAAAAATAAAGTTAATACTCATAGTTATACACCAGCATATGTTTTGCTCTGAATGTTTTTTGGTGTCTATGCGGACAGTCTGGACTTTTCTTTACAGAAGTAAAAGCAACAAGTCAGCACTTACCGTGGAAACCATTTTGCATGTTCCTGCCAGGGGTCATCTCCCGGTTCCAGTTCCTCAGCCCACCATCACAGTAAAAACACTTGACATTATCACCATGACCTGAGAAACGCATATATCATTTACAACCATGTCAAAATATCAGAATGCTCAGTTTAATTTAACCATACCTCACTCTTAAACATTTAAATTATTATATACATAAATATGTAGTATTGTCCAAGTTTAGGAATAGCAACAGTTTGGTGTAATGTTTATATAGAAATGTATAACACTTCTACTTTTATAGAATCTGTCAGACATCGGTATAATGTTTGCCTTTTCATCTGCAATTCATTTCTGAGACATCTGCTATAGGTTTCAAATAGACCTCTAGATGTCTATAAGATGTATTTAGAATAGATGTACAACAGATCTTTCTAAGATGTTAAGGGTGATTTCCAGACATCTTAAAGACGCACCTGTTCTCATCACTATTGTTTGTGTGATATTAAAAATGAAAATGAAATACAGGTAATGAAATATATTTCGCATTTGCCAGATTGTTTCTAAACACTAAAACAAGGTAAAACAAGGACAAAATAAAGGAGTTTCCCTTCTATGACCTCTTTTGTTCATTCACAGTACACATGACTTTAAGTGATCAAAATTGTACAGTATAAACAACTTTTCTTAATAGACAAACCTGTGTAGAAAAACCCAGCTTGGGCCAGAACATCGGGCTGGACTGATGCTCCAGATGGCCAGTTGTGATAGGTGGTCATTCGGGTGTCCTCTGACTCCATCTCGGGGTACACCGCCTGTCCGGACACCCCCTGCTCATCACCAACAGTCATCCTCTGAAGTTGGGTCAAGAGCTGCCCATCCACAGAATCAGAACACCCCATCGGAACATTCCCCACATCTCTGCCCATCACAAAGTCACATGTGGGGTAATGTCTCTCATGTTCCCCAAGTGGGGTGTCTCCCCAAACCCAGGAGCTCAGTATCCCAGCACAGCAGAAACACTGAACTTTATCTCCAGATCTCAGATAGAAGAATCCCGCCCGGGCTAAGTCCGCAGGACACACGGGCGAATCACTGGACCAGTTTCTGAAAGTTTGAAGTCTCTCCTCCTCTCTCCGCATGCCCAGATGTGTGCCCCTCTCATGTCCATCATTCTGTTGACCTTCCATTGTGAAGTCTCCCCCCCCTCCCCTCTGCTGGACATACGGTCTATTATTGTCTGGAAAAGAGCACAGTTTGGGTTACTATAGCCCTCACATTTCCAGAATGAGACTGATGGGCCTGGAACACTAAATAACATTTATCAGTGGGTGGGGTTTAAACACTGGATCAGAGCCCCAACCAACCCTGTTACACACACAAATATAATTTATTGTAACAATATAAGTGATCATTTGCACAAATCTTTCATTAGAAAGTCAAACTTAAGAAAATTAAGTTATAAA
>CM065669.1:1984363-2004363 GCA_033220385.1 Triplophysa yarkandensis
TGATTGAGTTCTAAATCTAATTATTGTTGTGTAAACATCAGCAAAAACTCTAAACATAAACACCAATGAACTTAAACCTTTATTATAATTAATTATAATTAAATATAATTACCTTTATCTTTCTTATTATTTCTTCTTCTTTTGTCAATGTTTGTCAATGTTGGGCACCTGATGGTCATCAACAGACCCCCCCATCTGTCAATCATGACCAGAAGTTCAGACTAAACCAATTCACTTTCATGACGTCATCATCATGTTATATCACATGTTTTTATATGTGCAGGGACTATAGGTGTGTGTTTATAACATTAATGAAAAATGAGTTATTTAGAAGAAAGTGAAGGTGACATTTATCTAGTTTTGCTCCAGTGTGGATCCCTTATGGATCATTTGGGAGAGACCCAGAGGTCAAAGGTTGCCCCGCCTCCTCTTCTGACGTCACACAGAGTCTTTGTAATGATCACTTTCGGCCAGCAGGGGCGCCAGATCAACACTTACACACATAAATAAATAAAAGAGAATAAAAACACGGAGAGGATTTAATTTAACTGCTCGAACTGTTCTTGCTTAAATAATGGCTAAATAATGTGTTTAAAACCTCTAGTGACGTTTATTCAATAGCAGCTCTTTATGACACTGATGAGTCGTTCACGAGCGAGTCGACTCTGAGAGTCGATTCTTTTGGGTGAACAAGAAGAGTCGACTCCCATCGGGGAGATCCGAATCTTTATGCGCAGTTTTAAGCAGGACTTTATTTATATAAAATATAAATTAACATCAAATTATTGTGTCAAAGAGAAAAACATGGTCCAATAATAATGTTCAGTGATGTGTTTGTGTGGAAATGTGTTGAATTATTTTATTAATTATGTAGTTCACATAATGTTATATTAGTTACAAAGTGACAAAGTGACAGGATTTAAGTATTTGTGAGAAGAAATGAGAAATAAAACAATGTCTGTTCAGTTATTTAGATAATTCCCACATACAAAAAAATATATATTTTGTATGATTTTGTATTTTTTTTTAAACTGCATCAAAAATATTTTTAAGAGAATTAATTGTAAAAAATGTAAACTAAAAACAAATTATTTACAATAAATAAATTGAGAGACAAAAGAAAGGATTCGAATAAGGAGCCCTTTGGGAGCTGAGGGAGTCGGATCTTCTGAAGGAACCGAGCCAAAAGATTCGAATCTTTAAAACGAGACTAATCTTTAAAAAGAGGCGAATTTCAAATACATTTCAAAATAAGAGTTAAAATAAAATTAATAATAACGATTAAATACTAAACTATACGAATGCTTTCAATCATTACGATGTGCCCCCACCAAAAAACAACATTAAAGAAGGTTTCACTAAAATAATATTTTTCTATTATTATTATTATAATCGTTTAACATCTTAAAAAAATAATTGTTTAAATGTATTAGGATTAATTGCTATAGTTAATAATAATGTTGTAGTTCACTCGGGGTCGGTTAAAGAACTACATCTCCCATGATGCTTCACCGGAAGTACGTCACGTTTCCGTCAAGCATCATGGCGGCTGAGTAGAACGAACAGATCTCGTTAGCGTGATTCTGTAAAGTAAAGGTGAGGGATTATTTACTTTCTGCCTTGGTTTTATTTGCAATAACATTAAAACAATCTTTGTGTGATTTATTCCAATAACAATGTTTGGATTTCAAGTGCATTTCTTATTGTAATAATAGCATTGTTTATTGCTAAGCTAATCTCTAATGTGTTGTGAGGGAATGTTTATGATGTTCAGTCGGTATATTATCCATAATGTGGAAGTTATAGAGACATTTACATGCATTACTCTACTAAAGTATATATAAATACTTAATAAGTTACTACACCTTTAAATGAGGTCATAGATTAGGTGTTTAATAATATGTCATGTATCAACTGTATAAATCTGTTATAAACTAGTCAATATCTTTACATATCAATGATCTTATGCATACACATTAAACTTTAAACATGATTTCCTGTTTTCCCAGATGGCCGGTGACTCAGAAAAGAAGGATCTGGACACTGCAGGGAAGGAGAGAGAGGCGAGGAAGAGAAGTCGTTCTCGCTCCAGAGATCGGGACCGTAAAGGATCTCCTGGCAGAGAGCGGAAGAGACACAGATCCCGCGACCGCAAGCGTTCCCGAAGCCGATCCAAATCTGCTGACCGGTGTGGACACCTCAACCATGTTCCTCTGTCATAAGAACAACCACGCATGTGTTGTGTGTTGGGTTAACTCTGCTTGTTTCTGTCTTTAGAGATCGGCGTCAGAAGGACAAAGAAAGAGATCGAGAAAAGGACAGAGACAGGAACCGTAAAGATAGAGAGAGAGACAGGCGAGATAGAGACCGCTCCAGGAAATCGAGGTATGGTCACAGTCAGATGCATTGAAAACTCGTAGCCCAAAATAGAGGAAACCAAGGCCGACGACCGAAAGAAATTATGCCAATTATAAGTATCACTGCGTTTATGGCCATGACTGTGTACTAACCTTCAAAAAATCAAAGCATTGCAATTGCTTTACTTATTAGTAAAGTTTTAAATCAATTACGAATTATGAAAATATTTATTTTGCACATACACAGTAAAAAAACTAAAATGATTAACTTGACACCACTCATGTGGACATTAAATAATAATGTACTGTCCTTCCGAAAGGTTTTAAAACCATACATGTCCTTACAACAAACAAGGTGAGTAAACAGTGGGACAGCACTACATGTTGGAAAGCCTCTTTGTGCAAAAGTGAGTCTTAGCTGCATATAGCACAGATCACGAGTTCCCAGAGCAATTCACACCTGGGGGTCTAAAACATTCTCGCACTTATTGCCCCCTCTTGGTAACAAGCTAAGTAAAGACACCAGCACCTCTGTAGAGGACGTTACTTTCTGCACATGTTAAACTGAGATCTGTTTGGATCCACTGCACTTATAAAGCTTAAATATAGCAGCTCACATTTGAAATTATCCTGACCGCCATGATGAGGAGAATAGTCATGGAGACAGAGCAGCGCACAGCAAAGGAGATCAGAGCGCAGAAATAAAGACTCATCTCTCACAGCGATCAGGATATTTTCAGGCCGCAGTTCCTTTTAGCTTCAGCACAGCATATTCTTATGGTGATAAAAGTGTTCCAGTGTTACAAATTATCCGTGCCGAGTTTTCCGTGCATCTCTACTGCTCACCGATCTTTTGATCCAGTGCACACAAATTAAATTGTTTGCTGTGAATGTTTGTTGGTGAATGTTGTATTTACATATTCCTTTGACTTACACATGCATTTTCTTGCTTCTCAGGAGCAATTCTCCCAAATCAAGAGATTTAAGATTAAAGAAAGATGTGAAAAAGGAGGAAGATGAGGAAGATGAAAAGAAAAAGGAAAAGGTACCCTGCTGGTCATCATTGAATGTTTAAAAAACGGTTTAGTTTTTGCTGTTTTTTCACTTGCATACCTTTTGCAATTCGTAGGTGCAGCCTCTCTCTCTTGAAGAGCTTCTGGCCAAGAAGAAAGCTGAGGAAGAAGCAGAATCGAAGGTGAATATGTATTTATTTCAAAGAAAAATTATATATGGCTCTGTCTTGCTTCGCTTAAGTAAAACCTACATCTTTCCACAGCCCAAATTCTTGTCCAAAGCAGAGCGTGAAGCTGAAGCTATCAAACGGAGGGAACAGCAAACAGAGGAGCGGCGCAGACAGATGGAGGAGGAGAGAAAGAAACGAAGAGTTTTTCAGGAAGTTGGGAGGAAGATGTTAGGCAAGTTGGTTAAGCCCACGTTTTGTCTTTACATGCTGTTAGGGAAATTTCTTATTTATGTGGACCAAAATGATTATGAAGCAGCATAACATATTGTCATCACACTCAGTCATGAGGTAGAGACTGACTGTACATGAATTGTTTCACTTACGGATGGATTCTTTGAAACTGCAGAAGATCCTCAAGAGAGAGATCGACGGGAAAGACGAGAGAGGATGGAGAGAGAAAACAATGGGAATGAAGAAGATGATGGACGGCAGAAGATCAGAGAGGAAAAAGACAAAGGAAAAGAACTACAGGCTATTAAGGTACAGGAAAAAATCATTGTAATTCCTGTTCAGTCAAGGGAATACCGCCGCTATAAATAAACTGTACAAATGGCAATAATTTTGCATAGAGTAACCAAACTATATACCGCTTCCCCCGTTACAACGCTGTGTCCGTTACTTACAGTAAAATGCGTGTTAGTGTAATTGAGAATGCTAAAGCAGTTTTCATGCAAGCATCGTCTCTCTCAGATAAAGGACCTCTCTCTATTTCTCTTGGTAGGGTGTTTGTGTATGTTCAGGGCTGGAATGAACACATAACCAGTGATTATGATTGGTGTGTCTGTGAGCGTGTTGTTACTGAGAATGTGATGATTGGCATAGAGGAAATTTCCATGGTTTATCAATCAGAGTCTGAGAAGTGCATTTGCTCATACAAACACGTTCAGTTGCCCACACCAAGACCAGAAGTTAGAACAATGGCAAGTCCAACAAGTTTGAAAAAGCTAGCTTTCAACTTGAAGTATAAGCAAGTCTGTGCAATAAATTAAGGTTCTCAACCATCTTTTATGTTTTATCGTCCACTATGGTTATGATAAATATTTATAATAGTATGTACAAGTAGTAGCTCAGTTACTACTTGTGAGAAGTAATTAGTATCTATAACTTTAACTGAATAATTTTTAAAGGAAAATCCTGGGTTCTTATTTTAAACGTTGGATTATGTATGTAAATCATTCCACACATATGGACAAAGAGTTTTAAAAGTTTAAAGTTTTATTCTTTTGTCATTAGGAGCGCTATCTTGGTGGGATGAAGAAACGCAGGCGCACACGACATCTAAATGACCGAAAATTTGTCTTTGAATGGGATGCATCTGAAGACACTTCAACTGACTACAACCCAATGTGAGTGTCGATGTAACTGTACCCCATTATGTTTCTGTCTAGGGTCTGTGTTAAGACAGAATTCTTTACTAAGCTAATCTTAATAATACCATAATTGTATGTGTTTAGATATAAAGAGAAGCATCAGGTTCAGCTTTACGGCCGTGGTTTCATCGCTGGTATTGACCTCAAACAACAGAAGAGAGACCAATCTCGTTTCTATGGAGAGCTCATGGAGAAGAGACGGACGAATGAGGAGAAGGAGCAGGAGGAGTAAGCCACACACATCCATTTAGTCTGTTAGATGTGGGGTTTTGCCTTTGAAATTCAGGTGAGTTGATTAATATCTGTCCTGTGCAGACTGCGACTCAAGAAGGTCCGTAAGAAGGAGGCCAAACAGCGCTGGGATGACCGGCACTGGTCTCAGAAGAAGCTGGATGAGATGACCGACAGAGACTGGAGAATCTTCAGAGAAGACTACAGCATAACAACCAAAGGAGGAAAGATTCCCAACCCGATCCGCAACTGGAAAGAGTACTCACTGCCTCCACACATCCTGGAGGTTATTGAGAAGTGCGGTTATAAGGCAAGATATTTCACAAACTTGAATAAACTGAATTTATTGCTCTGTAATGGTTTATTGAAAGGATTGATATCATCTTTCTGTTATTGCCTTTTAGGATCCGACGCCCATCCAGAGGCAGGCCATTCCTATTGGTTTACAGAACCGTGACATCATCGGTGTGGCTGAGACTGGTAGTGGTAAAACCGCAGCTTTCCTCATTCCTCTACTGGTTTGGATTACCACTCTCCCTAAGATTGACAGGTGAGATTCTGGGTTGAAACCTAACAGTGTTTTTGAAAAAGTATCATCTGTTAACTGTATGTGTCAATCATAGGATTGAGGACTCTGACCAGGGGCCGTATGCTGTCATTTTGGCTCCAACACGTGAGTTAGCTCAGCAGATCGAAGAGGAGACCATTAAATTCGGCAAACCGTTGGGAATCAGGACAGTAGCTGTGATTGGTGGAATATCCAGAGAAGACCAAGGGTTCAAACTCAGGATGGGCTGTGAGGTGAGAACAAAAATCTGTTAGCTATTGTAGAAAGACCAAGTGTGCATGTCATTGTTTTCTATGTGTGTTTAATTTGTGTGCATTTATTTAAAAATTATGAAATTAAAAAATATGAATTATAAACATGAACTGTGAATATGAGTCATTACGGATGAAGGTTATAACGTGATCTCTTTTTTAATTATCAGATTGTCATAGCTACACCAGGTCGTTTGATTGACGTGTTGGAGAACCGATACCTGGTTCTCAGCAGGTGCACGTATGTGGTACTGGACGAAGCTGACAGAATGATTGACATGGGTTTTGAACCCGATGTCCAGAAAATTCTGGAATACATTCCTGTGACCAATCAGAAGCCTGACACAGATGATGCAGAGGACCCTGAAAAAATGATGCAGAACTTTGAGTCAGGAAAACACAAATACAGACAGGTAACTGATGCTGAGATTGTTCTCTAAGCCTTAAAATCTTAAAATGGTCAATGTTTATTTCTCCATTTTATCCTTTTCCTTTGATTCATGTTTGGTTTTCCCCTTTTCATCCCAGACGGTCATGTTTACAGCCACCATGCCTCCAGCAGTAGAGCGTTTGGCTAGAAGTTATCTGCGGCGCCCTGCGGTGGTGTACATCGGCTCTGCAGGCAAACCTCATGAGAGGGTCGAACAGAAAGTCATTCTCATGTCAGAGGGTGAAAAGAGGTGAGAGCGCACAGTTTACATATATGTTTTTCATATTAATAAACAAATAATTATATATAACTAAATATAATATATATAACAAAAACATTCTCCTGAACCGTTCTTATTAACAGGAAGAAACTTCTGGAGGTTCTGGCAAGTGGCTTCGAGCCACCTATCATCATCTTCGTTAACCAGAAGAAGGGTTGTGATGTTCTGGCTAAGTCTCTGGAGAAGATGGGAGTAAGTGCTTTATAATAGAATTTACATAAACATTTAGCCATTAAGTATATTTATTTAGCAGAATGTACCGTTTTTGATACAGAGCTTAAACTTATTGTTCTAACCTGATTATTTTTCTTGACTATTTTATTTATTATTTTTTTATCTTATTTTATGATCTTATTTTACATGGAATATAATTTTTAGTTGCCATTATACTTTCCAAATTGCATCTATTTTATATTGTTGTGTTCACACAAGTGCCACAAATTTTATAATATTTTTATGAAAAAATAACTAGTTTAGTATTGTTAAGTTAATTTTGTTAACTTGATTTCTTTTCTCTCTTTTCATCAGTACAATGCTTGTACACTCCACGGTGGTAAAGGTCAGGAGCAGAGAGAGTTTGCTCTGTCTAACCTTAAGGCTGGAGCTAAAGACATCCTGGTGGCCACAGATGTGGCAGGTAGAGGTATCGACATCCATGATGTCTCCATGGTCCTCAACTATGACATGGCCAAGAACATTGAAGGTATGTTGAACACCATATATTTGAATTGTTTTATCATGGTGTTATGGAATTTTCACTTTGAATTGTGGGTCTTTCCATTGTTTTGTCGACTATGTATTGATTTTGCTTCTTTTCCCTAGATTATATCCATCGTATTGGCCGAACGGGTCGTGCTGGCAAGAGTGGTGTAGCCATGACTTTCCTGACCAAAGAGGACTCGACCGTGTTTTATGACCTCAAACAAGCCATCCTTGAAAGCCCCGTGTCCACCTGCCCACCAGAGCTGTCAAACCATCCCGATGCTCAGCACAAACCCGGTACAATCCTCACCAAGAAGAGGAGAGAAGAGACCATCTTTGCCTGATCCAAACCAACAGCTCCTCTTTCTTTTCTCAGTTGTCTCTGTATTGTGCTGATTCATCACATTCTTTATACATTTTCGATTCAGGTCTACATTGAAGACTGTGGTAGACATGTGAACACATATTGAAGAATTTAGCACAAAACTGTGACATGCCACACATAAAATAAGATTCTAGTTCAAATCCTCTCATGATTGACAGCTATTCAAAAGTATAGGATTGTCACAATTGATTTTTTTACTTATAGATTGTGTTTTTGTGCTTTTTAATTGTGAAAAAATACCAATATTAAGGTATGTCCAATTGCATTTGTAGATACAGTTGAGCCAAACTATATGCATTCTGTGGGTTAAAAATAAACATTTTTTGACTGTACAATTGTGTTTTCTTTACTTTGGTTGATGCATATTCATGTTCAAAGATTTAATTTCATACAAATGCATGTTAAGTACAAATACTCTTTGTAGTCTAACTTAAAATTTTAGAGACCCATATAAATAGCCAACAAATCAAAAATCAGAGAACAAACAAATGCACAAAATCAAACAAGACTCAAAAGTTTTAAAAGTACATAAAATGTTTTTCTTTTTTAACCGGTGGCATTTTATTTAAATATAAAGCATATACAGCATCAGGCAGGAATTTATATTTCATGTTGTCTTGTCATAAAGATGAAGGGGCGAGAGAGAGTGTACCTACATCAAGCCGGAGGAACACATCAATGTCCGGTGAGATTATTGTTCTACCTAGTGCATTTATTGCATTACAAAGCAGACATCAAAACAGAAAAAAAATAGTGCAATATCTTTTTCTCTACTCACACAGAAGAGGAAGTGTTAATGTTCTAAGGCGTTTTCGTTCCATGTTTGTATTGCATACAGAATAGAAGACAAAGGACTCAAATTATATTCAGCGTAAAACTTGTGCCGTTTATAACTCGGAAAGAAAAGAAATGTATGGTAGCTTTATTGGTCCGCTGGAAAACAATGCCAAGCCATAAGAAAAAAACTCAAATGTACTGATGAATTAAAAAATGTAAACTTTCAATGATTTTTACATTTTCATGGTATAACATATTAACATCATGTTTTAATCTTCATATTGATGAAAACCGTTTTCAAGCTTGCATAAAAGCAGCTTTACGGTGCAAGTTTGGGATTACTGTTATGAGAATTTTTATCATTATGTGTCCAAAACCATTCGATACGAGTTAAGCTCTATAAATGCACTTACAATAGAAGTCCAACGGGTTAAGACGTTCTAGACGGATTGATACAAATATGTTCTGCAAATTTTATTTTAAAATTTGTTTTAACAATGTTAAACCCACAATAGTCCATATTGAAATGCTTATCCCAATGCCCTATAGACTTCTTTTGTAAGTGTAATAGTGAGAACAAGTTTTTTTTGCTATGACACAAATATATAAATAACTTGTGCTGCTGAAGAGAAGAACTTGAACCTGCAATCTTCTTTAATGCGTAAATTCAAGAATATGATATGCCGAACAATAACAGTAGAGGTATTGATGCTCATGAAATTGAAGTGGAGCGTTAAAGAAAAAGCAACGAGAAAAGAAAACCTTCTGTCCGGAGCCCCTTGTCTTTGCTTAGTAAAAAACAGGGTGAACTGTCTTACTAACTAGAATAATACTTACAAACAACGAGAATCAATGCAATACTAAAGTAGATCAGAAACAATCGAAAGAAACGATCAGGTCTCATGCAACACTTGCATAGATTTTTTTTCAGTCATGCTCTGATTTTCTGTCTTTTTAAATATAGAACAATAGATTAAAGTGAGACATGTTAGCAAATAGCAAATAAAGATGCAGTACACCAAAAAAGTTCCGTCAAGGCGTTTGTTAAAGTGGATCTATTACCCTGACTTCCATACCCCAGAACATGTCCGTTTCGCATGACCCTCCAACTGCCCTGCGCAAGGTTGCGCAAAAATACACAATATCCCCGGATCTACATCAATTGAAACTATCGTGAGAAAGGCAAGGCCTGGGAAGATAAAGTGACTTGATGTCGAATGACCTGAGATGGGTTGTTAACAGGTAATTGTGTCATCACTTTGCCGATGATGAGAGGCTCATTTAGGCCGAAACATCCTCCAGGCGTGAACGTGAACACAACACAAAGATGCAAAGCAACTCATGTCACAACTGAAAACATTAAAACATAATTCAATGATTTGAGTAACATTTATGTAAACATGTTTGAGCAAAACGAATCTTCCAATTGGCAAGATTTTTTTCCCAAATCATTCGGGCATTATCTAATCCTGCATGTATTCTGGTGCGAGGAAAGGAACGTTTGGTGTGGAGTAAGAATACGAAAATGTAATTGAGTTTTGTTGTATTTTGAAATTTTGAAGAGTTACTTGTAAAGGAACTTGACAAACTGTTCGCATTACAGTTATCTTAAAATGCAAATTGTCATTGAAGGTAAAGCTTTTTCGGCACACAGATATTAAGATGAACACTTTCATGATTGAAAATGAAGTTTGCGCATCTACAGTTGCGTTCACGGGTGTTTGGACAGTAGCGTTCACTGTCAGTTTAACGTAATGGCCACTGGTAGATTATTCACGTTTGATTTCTGCGTGTTACAGAAGAATCCCAGCTCATATTAAGTGTTCAATTTGGTGTACGAGACAAGATTTTCAATGAAAATTGAAGATGTTTGTCAAAGTGCATGCTGGGAGGATGCGGATCCAATACAATCAATGCAACAATCTTAAGAAGGACGGTGAATTCAACAAAGTCCTTCATTTGGACAATTCATCAGTGCCGAGGACAAGAGGTGTTAAGGCATGCATCTATACATTCACTCAAGTCTCTGTGCATGGTTATGAGCTCTGTAATGTACGTGATGAGTACACCACTTATGTTTAACCATTGGACATATTTTTGGAATGATGACAGTTGGGGTACGTACTTAAATATACATGCCATCACAAGAAAAAAACTCACAATACATTTCTTTTGATTGTAAAATTTGATTTGAAGTCTCGAATCACTGCGGCGCTACATGTGAGTGTACTGCAGCTTTATGTGGCTTCACATAACCCTACAACAGACCAACATTACAAACGCGTCTCACATCGACCGTCTCTGAGTGAACGCAATCCTGACTCTGTAAACATCGCAATAATTCTTAAAAACCTGATACGGATCCGTAATGACAGTGTCATGTTTAAATGAATTGTACTCGGGATCTGTATCATTTTCATTCAATAGATCTATGTACACAAGCTATGCTTAAATGTGTTACTATTAACCTGTTGCAGATGTTCAAATATCAAGAAAAAAAGGGAGATTTCTCTACCCTAATGCATGTAAAGTCTTCTAAAGGTCCTGTTCCAACCCTAATGTGCAAATAGTCCTAAATCCTTTTATTTGAGACATGCAGTGATAAAGATATACAGGTTAACATTAAGGCCAGTCTCGTAACATCCCAATCTATAGAGAAAAGGAATATTGGATTCGTTCAGAACCATGTTGACTTCAACTCAGTTATTAGACTCTCGTCCAGATACAAAAGATAATTGATGTAATGTTAAATCAATGTTCAGAATAAACAATGTCATATTGATTCAGAGTTAATTCAATTATTTTTGCTGTCTGATAAGGAGCGTGTGTTTGATGACTGGCGATCAGCGAGCAGTGCTTTAAAGAGGAAAGAGCCGCAGGAAAGGAAGGATGGAGGAGGATCACTCATCTGACACATGTACATTCTCCTTAAGTCCTAACTCCTGACCGTCTCAGTGCAATGTTATTTACTATTGTTGTATCGGCTATTTACCGCTTCATTGTCTCCTCGACTATTGTAAGTCGCTTTGGATAAAAGCGTCTGCTAAATGACTAAATGTAAATGTACATGTCCACCTGGACAAAAACTGTCGGCCAAACTTGTCAAACAAATCTTCTAAGGTGCCAAGGGTACCACTCCAGAAACTGAAAGGGTTATAACATTATTTTGGGGCTGTCAAAACAATTAATTGCGATTAGTCGCATCCAGAAAATTTTTTGTTTGCATGATATTTGTCTGGGGACTGTGTAATATGTATTTATAAATGCAAACACATACATGCATATGTTTAAGAAAAATATAAAATTGAGAAAATGTTTATACATCATTTTAATTATTTAAATAAGAAAATACAACCAAAGATTGTATATATATATAACCACAGTTAATTGTTCTTTCTTTTTCCTGGAAGTGTATGTAAAGCCTTGTGTTTGAATACCCTAGTTTAAATCTGTACTGTCTCTATACTACAAGTATAAAGTATAACTTTACTGATAGTTTACTTATAGAAATGTTTTTCCAAAATGTTTCAAACTATTTCAAAAATACAAAGGAAAAACATGATAAAACGTGTCTTTTGCAAATTTGTAAAACTTGTAAAGTACTCTAGGAATTTCAAGTAAAAGTGATTTTATTAGGTACTATTATAGGCCGAATAAACTTAAAGTATAGTTTAGTGTAAAAAGTAAATCACATTTCTGAGAACTACATGAAAGTAGACTTATAGTATATATTCTTCTTATTTTAATATAAAATCCTATACATAGCTTGAATAAACATCGTTTTTTGTAACGGTTCCAACATGGTTCTTATTTCTGGAGTGGTCCATCTCCTCCTTCAGCTTTCTCTACCAACAGATGACGCGCGTGTGTAAAAATACCATGTCGAATTCAAAAGACAATCTGGTGAGCTACTAGCGATAAAAAAGCTAAAACAAAGACACCGATATACTTGCGGCCTTTTCAATTTCAATGTGTATGAATTCCTTAAATGAAAGTGGCCTGACCTGTTTGGATTCACCTGCGGCTGTGTGGAAATGATCTGCTTCTCTTTATTCTAATGTGCAATCCAAGACTACAGTCTCTAATAATAGAATTCCCTGAATTCCCTTCCTATATATACCCTAACACATCGTCATGGCGCTTTTGCAGGTGGCAAAGTGTGCTACATCTGTGTCAAAACAAAGTGACCGATCACATCACGTGCCTGAATGATCCACGCTGGAGTCCGTGATGACACCCAAAATGTCAAATGCTACAATATCTTTCACTGGACTTAAAACCCATGCTAGAAAAGTGCTTTTTCTTTTCCCGTCATGCCATCTGTGCTCTTACGGTCTAGGGACAATTCGTTCCGAAATAAAAGGACTCACATGGGGGTTTTAATCCAAAGGAAGCTCAACATGCGTTTGATCTTAAAGGAGAAAAGCTGTGCTGTTTTTAAAAGCCATTATAGTGCAATACCTCAACGACCACAAAAGCTAAAAAAACAGCAAGATCTTTTCTCATCCCGACCCTCTCGTCCCCGGGCAGTCAGTAGTTGTCTCTCGGCCAGGCCCGCGTGCGTTGGCGGTTGTTCCGTTGGTTGTGTCCGTCTTGTGAGTGTCGCCGCTGCAGGAGTCGGTCCTGTGACTCGTGTCCGTTAGCGCTGTGGACGCCCCCGGGCTGGTTACGGTTGGGCGGGTACACGTCCCGGTATGCAATGGACTGGCGGTTGGGTTGGTAATCGATGTCGTCCTCCTCTTCTTCCTCGTCCTCCGGGGGGTGCAGGGAGCTGGAGCCGCCGCGGTGGAGGGATCGAGAGTCGCTGGCCTCGTCGGAGGGCATGAGGCTGTCTTGCTCTCCCTGCTCTTCCTCCTCGAGCCCTCCTCCACCCCCGGCCGGTGACAGCTGCTGGTTCTGAGAACGAAAGCGAGAGATGTCAACCCTATACGATCCGGGGGAAAGTTGCTTTTTTGGTTTCACTCCAAAGAAAAATGGCTCGTTTAGAAGACAGTGAGACACATATATAGATAGACATACTGTATGCCTCGCCGATGGCGTTAGGGAATTGGTGTAGTCAAGGCTTTGTTCACACTAAAGCAAAGCCTATGAGCGCTTCTCGTCCGATATCAATGTCAATACGTATGCATTTTCCTCTGGAGCAAACAGATTTGGGTTAGTTCTAGAAACAGGTCAGCTGCATTCAGAGGGATGTTAGAAGGGTTGCCACATTCACAAAGCATCAGTCTGTGTGCTCAGATACGGCCTCTTTTCCACAGACAAAAGTCTATCCTAAAGGAAAACAGGCAGAGGTATCTGCTTTGTGAGTTTATTTCGTGAATCGTGATTTTGAACGTGTATGTGCTCGTGTGTCTGTGCAGCCTGCTCCAAAAACTGAAGATAAAGCAAACTTAGGAGAAAGTGTCAAGGGGTCAGTGCATAAAATGAGAGAGATGACAGATCAGTAGGCCTTTTCAAATGGAAAGTTTGCACGGCCATGGGATTGAATTCAATGTTCGAGGATGAAATGAAGAAATTCATCTTAATGTCAAAGCCTACCCAAATTTTATTACCAGAACAGGATTAACAAAAATAAATATGAACATATTTACATTTCCAAGTCTAGACGACCATTTCTGTTGTACCTTCAATTAAAAAACGTTGTCTTAAATTTGGGGCAGTATGGTTTTAAACCTTCTAACTTGTTTTTTCTATTTTACACTTTTCGACTTAAATTGTGCTAAAAAGTATAAGAATAGTTAATAATCAGTTAACCTGTAAGTTTACTGCAGTAACACCAAAATTATAATTTAAAAATGGACTTCTATAAACTATTATAGAGGTCCCAATTTAGTCCCGAGTACTCCTCGATCAGTACATATGAACTTCTTCTGACCCAAACGCAACATTACCTAAAGTGTAGAAATGATGTGATTGTACAGATTTTTACACTTATAAATTGTTTTCCTACATACATTTGCTGTTAACAAAGATTTAAAGGAACGCTCCACTTGTTTTGGAAAATGGCTCATTAACCAACTCCAACAGGGATAATAAGTGGAGTTTTATCGTTCTCAGCCATTCAGCCGTTCTCCTGTTGTGGTGGTGTCACTTTTAACATAGCTCAGCAAAGATCATTGTGAAGGTGAAGGTCATGGCACACACTGTAGTGAAGTGACGTGACGTATGGAATTTGTGCTCTGCATTTAACCCATCCAGTAAGTGAACACACACACACTGTGAACACACACCCGGAGCAGTGGGCAGCCATCGGATCACGAGTCCAAGACTCGAACCACCAGGCCACGACTGCCCCTTTGAATCCTATTAGACCATTAGGATCACGTACAGAAATCACCAAAGAGTTTTGATATTTGTCGTATTTAAACCTGACACTTCTGTAGTTATATTGTGTAACAAAACCTAAACTATATTTAAAACACAGCTCCTGAAATTACTTCTCAGCTAGGTCACTTTCCGCCGTCATGGCCGTGTTGTTCCTTTTTTATCGGCCTAGAAAATTGCAGCTGTCCATTTCTGCTGGTTTTAGTACATATAGGATATTACTAGTGATCATGTATGATATAACTACAGAACAGTCAGGGTTCAAATCCAATAAATATCAAAACTCGTTCTTTTTTTGAAGGCGGTACTTTTGGTCAAATAGGAGTCTTTTCTAAGCTATACTAAAACTAATATCACCGGAACAGGAGAACGGCTAAATGGATTTCAAAACAGTAAAAATGAACTTAATAATTCAGAGGGAGCTGGAGCCTATTTCTAAAAAAAGTGGAGAGTTCCTTTAACATTGATAGCAGAAAACACTGAATGGCTTCAAGGCCCTTCTTTCTTATAACATGTGTTTTTGGGCTAAACTTGAACTTGGAATATTATTTTGGATGATTATTTTGTAATCAAATTTTAGACATATATGACACATTGAACACAGACTGTGAGTGAGCAACATGATATATATGTATCATATACATCTTTTTAACATTATAATGACGATACCACATGGCTTTTTCCATTTGGAGGGGTTGAAGGGATCGGAGGATGTGAGGAAGAATCAGGGTGAGGGTTTTATTTACAGTCTGTGCGGGACAGGCTTACGTCCCACCTACTCACCGCAGATTCGTAAGCGCTCATTCAATTAATTCCTGCGTTTCAGAGAACTGCAAACATGTCAGGCATGAATGAGACACAGAACAGATAGATTGAGACTCACAACAGCTTCTGTGGACCCGACACAATTTAAGACTGAGAGTGAAAATATGGAGGATAGAAAGGAACAAAACAGACACATATTTTGTGATCAAATTACATCACTGTTCAATATCGGTGGATATGAAAGCTCATTCAAACCTGCGTGACTTTCTTTCTTCTGCAAAACACACAAAAAGATATTTTGAAGAACGTTGGTAATCACACAAAGTCAGCCCCTCATTTACTTACATTGTATTGAAACAAAACCACTGCACACTGTAACATTTCTCAAAATATCTTCTTTTGTGCAATAAAACCTGATAAGGACTATTTTAACTTGCCTCGAAGATGCAGAAGCACCGTTCCAAAGCAGTCCATTCAAAGGCATCTCACCTGTAGGCTGGATATCGCCGAGGGGGGGGTCATCAGATTTTGCTCCAGCAGTGGGTTAAGGGGGGCGGTGCCTGGCAGATGTGTGGCACGCCAGTAGACCTCCAGATATTCAGCCAGGTGTTCACAGGCGTCCTCCAGTTGGTTCTCATCCAAAATGACATCAAACATCTCCTGATGGGGAAACAGGGTGGAGCAGAAGATGACATGCAGGGGATGGAATTAAAAGATATTATATCAAATATCTTGTGATGGTGGTCAGGTGATGGGAGATGATGTTGAGCGACAGGTAGGATAATGGCTCTATGGAACAACATGCAACATGATGTTTGTCAGAATGCGGTTTGGAAAAGCAAGCGTCTACATCACTTGAACTGTAGCAAGGCCAGTGTAAACACATTTTAAGATATGAGGTTTTCAATGAGAAACATTTGACATAGTTTCACTTTTAAATAACACAAAATAAAATGGCATGTGGTCAGACAGTTGCGCCATAAATGAAATGCCTTTGGTATTGTTCTTTTATTTTGTTTTTGAAAGGTTTCCGGATTCTGGTTTTTAATCCCATGTAATCACATGGAGGTTTGTTTTGATGGGTGCAATTATTTTACATGCAAAAACCACGGCTTTACATGAGCAAACTCATCCCATGATGCAGTAAACTTGGTCTTATAAACCAGAAAACCTTTTAAAAATAGTGTAAAAAAACACAATGTAGAAAGTTTTGTAGAAAGCATCAACAACAATACTGTGCTTCACATTAACATGTAAAGAAAAGGGCTCAAAAGCATTTAGTCTGAAATATCGAAGTGGGATTGTGTGTGGTTAAACATCATAAACTCACAGGTGGACACTGAGACAGTTTATCTGCCGCCATCATTTGAACATTCAGGTGTTTGCTCTGCGACTTTCCCCTCGACTTCACTAACCGCTGTAAGACCTGCCGACAAAAAGGATCGAGATATCAGCATAATGTCCTCTAAAAGAGATTGTTCAACCAAATATGAAAATTCTGTCATCGTTCACCCCTGCAGGGCACCAAAGAAGATATTTTGAAGAATGTTTGTCCAAAAAAACACTGGTACCCATTTACTTTCATTGTGTAGACACAAAAACAATGCAAATCAATGGGGATCAACCTGTGTAGTTTTTTGGGTTGACAAGAGGGTTAATGACAGGCTTGCACTCGCGCTCACAGGACTCACCTTTGGCGAAGTAACTTTGACGTACACTATGATGGGAGCTAGAGAGGTTTTAGCCAGCTGTGCGGGGTGGTTAATGGTGTCTGCATCCAGAATTACTAACTGAAGGGTTTTAGCCAACTCAAATATCCTCTCAATCTCACTCTGGACCTCCGCTGAGTGAGAAACAGATAAGAGAACCATGTAAATATATATATATATATATATATAGATGTACATCTTAGATTCTAAACCTCCCTTAACATTTAAAAGGGATAGTCTCCTAGAGATCATTTCTGTCATCATTTACTCACCCTTGACTTCTCTGGAACTCACCTAAACTGGTTCTTGTGTTGGATCTTTCCATCATCGGTCTCTTGTTAAGGACTGATCTCTTGGCCAGAGAAAGATCAGCGGTCACGCGCGTTATAGAGATCCTTTCGGAAAAATAAGACTTTCATAAACCAAACAACAATTTTGTCTACTTATTCCTTTAAAAGCAACGGCCAAAGGAAAGAAAGTCATTTCATATCTCACCGTCCATCAAAGCGATGTTTGAGAAAGTCAAACAGAGCTTTCTGCATCATGTCTGTCACCTGTAACACATACACGTGACGTGACAGACAAATTTAACATTTTAATTGAAGCATTTGTCAAATGCTTATATGTGATTTCCATTTCATTAGGCACCATTCACATGCTGGGCCTAAAAATGCTCGGAAAACTCTTGGCACGTCGCTTTCCTCTTTTCCAACAATACGCTAGGAACGACAGAGAAGCATCTGCCGTTGCTAAGCAACCATCAGCTGCGCTCCCGTGCATCGTTTCTACTACCAGTCTACATTTGAAAAAACAAACTTAAACGTGCATGTGAATGGCTCCTTTACATTTAAATCTGTTTATACAATCACTGGCTTTAAACCCATGAACCAGCAGAAGATCTTGTAGAAGAGAGTTGTCTCACCTCATAGCCCTTCAGTGATGGTCCCACCAGAACCACAGGCCTCATGGATGGGACCACATCATAAGGAGGAATGTGTTCAGTCTACCGAAAAAGAGATATGCACCACGTCATGATGTTTCAACAATCATCACACACAACAACCACTATAACACACTTACCTGCTTTAGCTTCTGTTTGGCTTTTGAAAGTGAAAGAACACAAAATCAGCTTTTAGAAGACTTAGGTTTGAAAGATTTTCTTAATCTACTGTACCCTCGATTTCATTCTGTGGGTGAGCGATACGATATATGACAACCTGTGACAAGCATTATGATAAGAGGTGGAAAGTATTCAAGAAAAGTAAAGGACACACTAAACTCTGAATATTCTCAAACCCTCTATGCTCTAAGAAGTGAGAGACACCCATCGCGGTTATCTCCGGCCCTGTCGTACTCACTTTCCCCTGCAGATGGTGGCGTGGATCTCCAGCCTCCAGATACCATATCACCCAGACTTGAGGAGTTACCGCTTTTCCTGCAGTGAAATGAAACAACATGAACATGTTTATAAACGGATGAAATAACATAAACTTCAATAGCGATGAAGAACAATATTCTTAATCTTAACAATACACAACTGACAGTGATTGGTCCATCTGAAAGGTCATTCTGGTTCATTCAGACCTTAAAGAGTCTGCATGGTCAACATATAAAGCAAGTAATTAATTTTGATTATTCGTTTGTTGCTTCCTAAGAAATAACATTATAATAATATACCTTGCGAGTAAAGTGAATGATTTTATGCCAGTACACTTAAGTAGGAAACTAAGTACAAAGTTAGTTTATAGAACAAATAATTATAAGCTTTTCACAGGTCCAGCAACAACACTATGACTTAAAGGTGGGGATGTGCAATTTATCACTTTTCAATTTAAATTTTGGCTTCCAAAAATGTTGAATTCAATTATAAAGATTCAGTTTTGTATTTAATTTTACTTTTATTTATTATTCATTTTAAACTATATATTCATAATATTATAATATTGAATCCAAATGTTAGGATCTTAAACCAAATTTCGTTAACATTTATTTGTTATTGTATTGAATATTACGTTGTAAATTTGCTGTGCAATATTTCATCAATAATTACTAACTCATTTTGCGTTTATGTGATGTGGAATTGTGTTAAATCATCGCGATTATAATTTTTGTAATAATGGAGGAAACTTCCTTAAAGGTAAATTCACGGTTTACAAGTTCATTACTTGTAGCATATTTTTAAGTTAAAAAAGGAAACTACATGCTCTATAGTTTTTTTACTACACTATAAACTATAAACATGTACATTTTTCAATATTAAAATATTTTTCTTTAAAGGATTGTACAGTTGACTATTCATGATATTGTGTATAAAATTTTGTAACTATAGGTCATGATTTTGAATGCTTGACTATAATTTTAAAAGCCTAATACAGTATAGTATTCAAGTTCTGTGTGTCAACACAAAAGAAGATATTTTGAAGAATGTCATTCAATTCTCCGGACAAAATCCAATACAAGTCAATGTTGTTCAGCTGCAGACATTTTTTAAAATATCTTCTTTTTGCCGAAGAATGAAAGTAACATAGGTTTGAAATGATAAGAGGGAGAATACTTGAAGAATTTGTAGAATGCACATGAGTGTCTGTTGATGGTTTATGACTAAACC
>CM065669.1:2009363-2016863 GCA_033220385.1 Triplophysa yarkandensis
GTTCACAAAAAATAAAACCTGCATAGTACAAAAGGAGATATTTCAAGAAATGTGTCTGATCTTTTGTCCATACAGTGGAAGTCAATAGAGCGTCAGTGTTTTTTGGCTCTCTTTAATTATCAACATTCTTCAAATGATCTTCTTTTGTCTTATAGTATGACCTCCTTTTGTGAAACACAAAAGAAGATATGTTGAGAAATGTCTCGGTATTCTGTGTCTATGGGAAGTCAATAGGCAGTCAGTGTTTTTCGCGTGGTTAACATTCTTCATATAATCCTTCGTTCACCTTACAGTATAACTTCCTTTGTGAACACAAAAAATATATGTGAGAAATGTCTCGGTATTCTGCGTCCATAGGAAGTCAATAGGAATTCTGTTTTTTTTGTTATTAACATTCTTCCAAATATCTTCTTTTGTGCAAAAGTATTTACGTTTGACATGAGGGTCAATAAATGATGACAGAATTTTCTTTTTAAAGGCGGGTCGCTCCTTATCCATCATATTTAATTCCATTGCTTCTGTCTGCCCCATCATTGTTTTCGAGAAAGGAACTTTCCGTACGCTTCCATAACAAAGACACTCTTGAGCATCACATCCACGCCTCTTTCATCACCTCGGATCCCTACCCCCAGATGCGGATGTGTGCAGATGTTTACCCCCTTTCTCAAAAAGCCTCCAGTGGCAGAATCTCAGTTCACACCCACCTTCACCGCAATACCAAATATAGCTCAAACCCCCACCTCCCCCCGGCCTCTGTTTTTCCCTTACAGCATATAGATCATCTATCTCCATCCCTATTACATTCAACCGTATCACAGATATCACCTTCATATTTCACATCAAAGGTTACAGAACAACATCACAACCTCACTGTAAGACAGTCGAAGTGTGTGTGCATATATAAGTACAGTATGGCATAATAATTCTTCATCACTTATTAAATATAATATACCACTGATTCAATATGTTACATTTAAAACATTACATAGGACTTATTCAATGAAGCAGAATTGGCGTAAACATGTATGTGTGAGTATACATTATAATTATAATAAAATGTATCTAATGTAATTTAAGACCCAACATATCATTTTAAAGACACCTATTCAAAAATGTTCTTTAAATTAGTGAAACGCTTATTTTCTCTAGTCTGACCATATATTCCATAATTCTTTAAGAGAACAAGCAAGAAAAAGAGAGTAACAGGGGACATACGGGCTAGAAACAATGCTGTTAAAAGAAGAAATGAAGGAGAAAATAAGGGGATGATCGAGAAAGAAGTCTTCTGCTTGCCGAGGCCACAGAGATGTTCCTACTATATTTGAATCTCAGTCCTAATTCTGTCATCTCCGCATAACAAATCCAGGAAGAGAGAGAGAGAGAGGTATGGAGAGAGGAATAAATGTACATGAAGAAATGGGAGAGAAGAGAAGAGATCTCACACGATATACTCCAAGAAAAGGGGAAAATAATAATGCACACTGCTCTCCTAGTAAACTAATAAAAGTAGACAGACTTATGCGTCAAGAGGTAACTAGAGAAATGTTCCCATCACCCTCCTTGTGTTTCTGGTCTGAGCCGTACATGAGACGTGCTTCTGCTAAGTGATCCTTAATGATGTTATGGCAGTTTGCGAACTGTCAGTGCGGCCATTTGCCATCCATTATTATGCCGTGGACTTCACCGGCGAGCCGCAGGACTCCACACCCCACACTCATATCGAAAGCTTTCTTACTGTACTAAACTGCTAAATTAAGACAAAATATTCAATCAGGATTATTTTTCTTTTGAGATCTTGATTATTCAAAGTAAGACAATTAATAGATAAATTATTAAAGGGATAAGTCACCAAAATTACTCGTCTTGTCATTTCAAACCTCTACGACTTTTCTTTCTTCCGCACAACAAAGGAGATATTTTGAATAACGTTGGTGACTAAACAGCTGTGGCACCCATTTACTAGTACTGTATGGTCATTAACCAATGCATGTGAATTGATGCCAGGAACCAACAAACTTAAAACATCTTTTGTGGAAGACAAAAAATCATACAGGTTTGAAATAGCAAGAGTGTGAGTAAATGATGACATATTTTTAATTTTGGACGGACTACAGTCTAGAACAGAATAAACAACTTTTTAGATTACATTTTTTATATGTATTTTATTCACATTTTTATTGTTTTCTTATAATACATTCTTTCATAACTACATTTATGTTTTTCTTTTCTTTGTGTGATGTGTTCTTTAATAATTGTTCTGTCCATGGAGCAGACCTGACTCACATTTCACTGTATATTTGCTCTGTATTATTGTGTATGTGACACAAAAAAATCTTATCTAATGTTATCTTATGTTATCTTTTCTATTGTCTCTTCTCTTCTCTTCTCTTCTCTTCTCTTCTCTTCTCTTCTCTCTCTTCTCTACTCTTCTCTTCTCTTCTCTTCTCTTCTCTTCTCTTCTCTTCTCTTCTCTTCTCTACTCTTCTCTTCTCTCTCTTCTCTTCTCTTCTCTTCTCTTCTCTACTCTTCTCTTCTCTTCTCTTCTCTTCTCTTCTCTACTCTTCTCTTCTCTTCTCTTCTCTTCTCTTCTCTTCTCTTCTCTTCTTCTCTACTCTTCTCTTCTCTTCTCTTCTCTTCTCTCTTCTCTTCTCTACTCTACTCTACTCTTCTCTCTCTTCTCTCTCTTCTCTTCTCTTCTCTTCTCTTCTCTCACTCTTCTCTTCTCTTCTCTTCTCTTCTCTACTCTTCTCTTCTCTCTCTTCTCTACTCTTCTCTTCTCTACTCTTCTCTTCTCTTCTCTACTCTTCTCTTCTCTTCTCTTCTCTTCTCTTCTCTTCTCTTCCCTTCTCTTCTTCTCTTCTCTTCTCTTCTCTTCTCTTCTCTTCTCTTCTCTACTCTTCTCTTCTCTACTCTTCTCTTCTCTTCTCTACTCTTCTCTTCTCTTCTCTACTCTTCTCTTCTCTTCTCTTCTCTTCTCTACTCTTTCTCTTCTCTTCTCTACTCTTCTCTTCTCTTCTCTACTCTTCTCTTCTCTTCTCTTCTCTTCTCTTCTCTTCTCTTCTCTTCTCTTCTCTACTCTTCTCTTCTCTTCTCTTCTCTACTCTTCTCTTCTCTTCTCTTCTCTTCTCTTCTCTTCTCTTCTCTTCTCTTCTCTTCTCTACTCTTCTCTTCTCTTCTCTTCTCTTCTCTTCTCTTCTCTTCTCTACTCTTCTCTTCTCTTCTCTTCTCTACTCTTCTCTTCTCTTCTCTTCTCTTCTCTTCTCTTCTCTACTCTCTCTTCTCTTCTCTTCTCTTCTCTTCTCTTCTCTTCTCTTCTCTTCTCTTCTCTACTCTTCTCTTCTCTTCTCTTCTCTTCTCTTCTCTTCTCTTCTCTTCTCTACTCTTCTCTTCTCTTCTCTTCTCTTATCTAACACCGGATTTAACGCAATAAAAAATAATAAAAAGACTTAAAAGAAAGAACTTTTGTTTCAAAGTGTTGGATGCCATCTCTCTCTCTCTCTCCCTCTCTCTCTCTCTCTGGTCCTCTCTGGTCTCTCTGTCTCTCTCTCTCTGGTCTCTCTCTCTCTCTCTGGTCTCTCTGGTCTCTCTGGTCTCTCTCTCTCTCTCTCTCTCTCTCTCTCTCCCTCTCTCGTGAGTGTTTGTACTATATATATATCCAGTCTGCTACACTAATCCATTTATTTTTAAACAAGTCATGTTTATACACCGACTCAGATCTAAATTAAGAACGCTTCATTAATAGAAAACTACTTATATACTCATGAGCGTCATAGTTTGCTTAATCTTGCAAACAGAAATCATCTGATCATAAAGATGTCTTGTCCACTCAGCATGACTCTGACACAACTGATGTACAGGAGAGTTGGTTATGCAATGACTCTTCTTTCTGTGTTATAGAGTTCATCGTTATCACAGGACACTCATGCCGTCCTCAAGTGCCCTTCTGTGGGACGATACAAGGGACGTATGAACGACTCTTTACACCTTCACATTATGTAATCTGGGTCAGAAACTCACCTACTAAATCCCATTTGACCAAAAAATGTTTGATAATGTTGATCTCTACAATATGTATTTTTCTAAAAAGAAAAGTGCTCAAAGGAAGAGTTCACCTTGAAATAAAAATACTGTCATTTACTTACCTTTGATTTGTTTCAATCTGTATAAATTTAATTGTTCTGATGAACACAAAAAAGATATTGGAAGAATGTATAAAACCCCAATGATTTTGATAGAAGGAAAATTACTTGATAATTTCTCTTGTACTGTTTAACTCTAATACTACACAAAATTAGATATTTAACATGAGATATTTTGAAGAATGTAAGACAGAACGCACTTCTGGGGTAAATTTGATTGCCATTGTTATTTTTGAATTATTGTACAAGAACATTTGTTTTGTTATAAGCATTCATCCAAATATCTTACTATGTGTTCATCCAAAAACACAAACACAGATATGGAAATTTCATTTTTTGGGTGAACTATCCCTTTAAAGGGTAAAATATTTCAATCAAGCAAAACGATTTCAAAATGCTTAAAGAGCAACTTTTTCAACTAAATACACACCAGATTTCATTTTTGCATCATATACACCAATATGAGAAAACAATTTAGTTTATATTTTATCATTGCTATACTTCTAAATATTGTTTACTGTTTTTATAAATGAAAGAAAAAAACACTGTAATACTTTAATAAATAATATTTTAACCAGCAATTTTAACACATTTTAGGTTAGATATTTTTCAACACCATGACAAACAGAAGGGTGACTAACAATAATGATTTATGTTAAACATTAAAAATCATAAAGTAGTACAGAAACTACATTTAAAGTTGAGGACATGAAGTATAAATGTAGGAAGAGAGAGAGAGGGAGAAAAAAGCTAAAGCAGTGTTATACTACATGTTAATCCTTGATTTTATATAGTAACAAAACTGAAAACCCACTGAAGTTATCAGAGTTATGGTCATAAGCTTTGTCATATCTCTATACAATAAGAAAAGAGATGGGTTTGGATAGCATCTTGAACTAGATCGGCTCTACAGCAGCAGGTAAATGCCACGGTTTCTCCTGCAGAGATGAGTCACAATCCAGCCCAGCACAACCCACCCCAGACAGAAACAAGATTTCTGTAAGACACAGCTACACAAACAACACGGACAACAGATTCAGATCCTGCCAAAGTTATAATAAATCTTCTGGGTTATTTCCCTGAAATCCAGTCCTTAAGAGATTTTAGATTTGGTTCATATTCGGAGATTTTTACGCATCGCCACCAGATTCCCTCTCTCATCATTTACACAATGATTTAATCCCATGCCAAACTCACAGCATCGGACGAGGTCGACGATGTCACAAATAAGTCTGATATGCTTTGCCAGGATAGCTGCAGGTTCTTGGACTTATAACTTTCTTGTGTTGCCATCAGCAAAAAAAACAACAACATTATGTCAAATATGAGCAAAGCCTGCCGTATGCACATCAGCAACCCGCACCAAATACACAACTTTCCCAAACCTCACATGACAATAAAAAATGAACAATTCAACCTACCCTACATATAGGACAACCTATATCATTTAAAGCAAATATCTGAAGACCTGAAGATGATGTCATTATACTGTACATGAAAGTAGCATTGATCATACAATCAAAACAATGTACTTGGGTTTTTCGTGAAACAATTTACATTCAGAAAAACAAGTGAATTTTAAAGTTTTAAAATAAATTAAATATACCGTTTACATTTTGGGTTTTAGTAAGTAAAACATTATTAAATCAGATTAACTCAAATATTTCTATTAGATTCTACAAATATCTTAGGTGTATGATACAAATATATATCTGTCAAATAAACACTTATTTTCTTGATGACATAAACTTCTTTAAATCTTTGCCAATCTTTTTGGGATACTTTTAAAGTGTATTTTGTTACAGAAATAAAAGCAGAAAAAAATCGGCTTCTTTTTGACAAGTAAAGGTTGACCATGGCGCTTTTTAGTTATTTTTAGTAATATTTTAGGTGTATTTGAATTCTTAAAAAAAACATCTTAAAAAATAACCAGCCACATATTTAAAGGGACTATACTAATTCTTCACTACATATACCAATGTATTACTTTATTCAAGTTAAAACATAAACTTTGCTTTCACTCATGATGCATGATGATTGTGCTTCAGTTACCAGATCTTTTCGCTCAATCCTGCTAAACCAATCATCTTCCTAACATGTTTATTTCTCTAGAAGCGACTGGTCTCTCTCCTAGCTTGTCACCGGTCAGTTGTCAAAAGGTTTTTGACATGAACGCTTTCTAATAAAATCTTTTTGAACAGAAAGGATCTATGAGCTGATGAAAAAGATGTCAGCGGTGTGAAAGGCCCAGTTTTAAATTAAACTAAGTTTCGCTGTCACTTTATAATCCGGTCTGTGTTCTGTGTGTGTGTGTGTGTGTGTGTGTGTGTGTGTGTGTGTGTGTGTGTGTGTGTGTGTGTGTGTGTGTGTGTTTGCGTGCATGCGTGCATGCGTGCGTGCGTGCGTGCGTGTGTGTGTGTGTGTGTGGATGTGGCCTTTACAGATGTTAGGATTCCTACCGTTACGTCACAGATGTTGTTTTTAGGACTCCCTCCTGACACGGATAAATGAATACGACCATACGAGTGTCTCATAATTTAACTTCCACGGCACACTGGCCAAATGAGCTCCATTAATATTTTACCAATTTAATATTTGAAGAGCTGTGATATTTTGGGAGAAAATTGAAACCGCCCACCTCCCGGCCATGAAAATTAACAAACCCGCTCATAATGTCATCTATTCTTTCCACGCGGCCACAAAAACCCTCTTCATTTCAATATCTAAGAAACACATTACGCTTCGTACTCGGCCGGTCGGTTTCCTCATCTGTACACCTGCGTGTGTATGTTAATGTGTGTATCCCAATATGCATCAATGTATTTCGGACGGCATCTAAGGGTGACCCATTTCGCAGACTGAATATAAGGACAAATGAGCTTATATGGTATGCGCAGAACAAACTGAGGAATTTGGGTCACTCATTATCGTTGAAATGAATTGATGTAAGGAGGTTGGCATAGATGCTGAAGTGTGCCGCAGAGAAATTCAGCTTCGACTGAGCTTGCCATAACCTATTTTTCCTTTGCTATTTTTTTTGACACGGGTTCAAACGATCCTCTTAAATACCACCAACACTCACTCCTACTGCTGCTTGACTGACCTGAAAACAGTAATTAAAAAGATTTCCATGCATCAACATGCTGCAGGAGCGTAAAGGATGTGCTTCCATCTAAAGGGTTTGTCCTGCATTACAGCAACAAACAAGACTGACATGTTAGGTGTATCTTCAACAGAAGCATAAAGCTTTTTGCTATGTCAAAACTCATGGTTGAAAGGGAACTCAAGTAGACATGAAGCCATGGGACTTCTGGTAAAACTAACAATAGCTTTTTCTCAACTGGACACGATGTCACCGTCA
>CM065669.1:2021830-2041830 GCA_033220385.1 Triplophysa yarkandensis
GTGTTTCATGTTAAAAAGCCTTTATTAAAGCCTGCATGTGATATGTCCTCTGGACCAAACAGGATTATTTCCATGCAACCATCATGGTGGTGTTTTAAAGAGTTTGTTTGTGTTCAGTCTTTAAGATGAGTTCATTAAACACTTATAACACTTTTGATGGTCTTGATGAGCCGCTGAGATAACACACACTGGCACATTTGCATTTATTTGATTTATATTCATTTAAAGTATGAGTCCCTGATGTCAGATGTTACATTTTCTCTTATTTGTTTTCTCTTGTTTTTTGGGGGATATAATCCAACCTTTTTTTTATATTTTTTAATATTTATTCACATATTGTTGTTTTATTTAACAATCAACGTTTGACATGTTCAGACAAAGCCAACAGACCATTTTAACTATTAAAATGGATTTATAGAATTATGGAAAAGATCTCTTCATACATTCATTATAAATCGTTCATCGATTGCTGGTCTGCAGTTTGAGTTTACATGGGGGCTATCAATCATTCGTTTGCATATCATTTACATATGAGGACGGGACACTAGGGCTCACAAGGACAATAAACTGATGTGTTTTCCAATCTCAGATCCTGATCTCAGATCCACGTGCAACTAACCAGAACAATTCCTGCAGAAAAGCTGGATTGAATTTCACACATTGTAATAAAATCAAGCTTCCGCTTTCCACACCATCACATCGTAGTCCTCTCTCTCTTCCGATACTTCAGATGTCCGCCTTCACAAAAACACAATGATACCATCAGAGTGCTTCTGGATTGTTCCCAAACGGATGATATAAAACAGCAAGCATATTGCCACTAAGACCTTATTGTAAATATAAAAAATCTCGTATGATTTAACCCTCTTCATGCCATGAACAATACTACATTATGTAACCTTATACTAGGGGATGAAAAATGAAGATGCTCCAAAACACGAACATTCATCATTAAAGCGAACCGAACGACTTCAGGGGATTAATAAAGATCTTCATATGTGAAACTATTCAGTTGTTTATTTAACAATACATAAGTTATAAATTGTCGTTTAAATCAAAGGCATTTAAATGAGGCGGCACATCTATGGTTCCATCCGATGTACATGCCGGAATAAACTTCTGGTCTGGTTTTTGCCCATCGATCTGAAAAGTGGCTAAACATTCTTTATAGAAATGTGATTAAATGAGCAATTTGTTGAGTATGTCAGGCAACTCTTTTGTATTTTAGTTTAAGTAACATATAAACATTATCGTGTTGTCGGAAATTAAACGCTGTTTCTAGTTTTTATTTGTTATAATTCTATAAAACCTACAGACAAACATGAAATGTGACTACTAGAAAAAAAAAAAATTGGAGATTTTTAGTTAGACAGCATTGATCTCCATTATGGAAAATTCAGATTAGTTTACGATTTTTGGATCTTTATAACATTGGCTTCAGAATAAAAACCAAATAATATCATTTTAATATTGACATCATCATTTGTGTTGAACTAAAGAGAGAACATCATATACAGTAACATTACAGCTGGTCTCAAAACTTACAACGCACATTTTCACAATGTAAAGTGTATCTGAATATCTTTAGATATGGCATATGTGAAGCAGTCTTAATAAAAAGCATATTTAATTATCTTCAATAATCTCTGCATTCAATTTCCATAACTCTCATCTCAGACTAATTATTCATTTTCTGAAAACAGAATGCTGGCCCACAGATGCCAACACGCACACGCACACGCACACACACACACACACACACACACACACACACACACACACACACACACACACACACACACACACACACACACACACACACACACACACACACACCATGTGCTTTCCTTTGATCAATACCAGAGGACTCGATTCTCTCCAACCCCAGCATGAAAAGACCCCAAATGGAGGCTTGGATGAGAGACCTCCCACCCGCTGGCTTTCAGATCAATAACCAGAGAAGATGAAACGCTCAGCGTCTAACTTTCGAGTGATGCCCACTCCAGAAAACCTAAAGGAACCTTCACCCTAGAAAAACCTGAAGCAGACGAGTTCATGCCGTGACCCGGTTCCTTTCATATACACGCACTCGTTCCACGGGACGGCAGCGGGGCGTTTGACCACCGCAGTCTCTGTCTGGCAGGAAATGGGCCTTCTGTCCGATCTCTAATTGACAACATTGATCTTCTGCTTTCTTCAAAAGTGTCTGCAGCAAAACGCTGGCCATAAAAGCAGCGAGAGATAGATAATTCATGAGCATTTCCTTTCTTCTGCTGAAATGACACAAGGGCACGTCCATCTGTCTGTCACTTAACAAACCTGACATCGAACACATGACAGACATCAGACACAATAAACACTAATATGACTTCTCTTGAAGACGCATCTCTGTATTTCTCGGGTTTGGCTTACTTGAATACCAATTGTACTTTTCTATCTAAAGCAAGCCTTAATACAGCAAAACGTGATTCATTTAACCGCATGACAGTGAAATCTTCTTTAAACGGTTGAGTTCGCATCATAAAACCATCCTCTCTCTCTTCCTGTCCATCATCTATCAGTATGACTGCTTTCTCCTTCATTTTCCATAACAACATCATGATTTTGCACTAAAGTGCAGTATTTAAACAGACTTTCAATCATTCAGATGAGTTTGTTCCATCGGTGGCCTTCACCACACACTTGAGTTTGAGAAAATCTCTCTCTCTCTGGTCTCTCTATCTCTGGTCTCTCTCTCTCTCTCTCTCTCTCTCTCTCTCTCTCTCTCTCTCTCTCTCTCTCTCTCTCTCTCTCTCTCTGGTCTCTCTATCTCTGGTCTCTCTCTCTCTCTCTCTCTCTCTCTCTCTCTCTCTCTCTCTGGTCTCTCTGGTCTCTCTGGTCTCTCTGGTCTCTCTGGTCTCTCTGGTCTCTCTCTGGTCTCTCTCTGGTCTCTCTGGTCTCTCTGGTCTCTCTGGTCTCTCTCTGGTCTCTCTCTGGTCTCTCTCTGGTCTCTCTCTGGTCTCTCTCTGGTCTCTCTCTGGTCTCTCTCTGGTCTCTCTCTCTGGTCTCTCTCTCTGGTCTCTCTCTCTGGTCTCTCTCTCTGGTCTCTCTCTCTGGTCTCTCTCTCTGGTCTCTCTCTCTGGTCTCTCTCTCTGGTCTCTCTCTCTGGTCTCTCTCTCTCTCTCTCTCTCTCTCGTCTCTCTCTCTCTCGTCTCTCTCTCTCTCGTCTCTCTCTCTCTCGTCTCTCTCTCTCTCGTCTCTCTCGCTCTCTCTCTCTCTCCCTCTCCCTCTTTCTTTCTCCCTCTCCCTCTCTCCACTCCATCCCTCTTTTTCTCTCTCTCTCCTCTCCATTCCTCTCTTTGTCTCTCCTCTCCATCCCTCTTTTTCTCTCTCTTTCTCTTTCTCTCTCTCTCTCCTCTCCACCCTCTTTTTCTCTCTCTTTCTCTTTCTCTCTCTCTCTCTCTCTCTCTCTCCCTCCCTCTCTCTCTCTGGTGTGGGTGGTTATGTTATATAACGTTATGTAAGGACATTGATGCGTAATCTCGACACGCAGAACCATTTATGATGAATGAACACAGACCGGAACCCAGAGAGAGAGTTAACACCGGGAACTCTTAACTGATTCACATCCAGCATCCTTCTCAAATCTCTCATATACGCAAAATGAGACCAACACATATTTTGCTTAAGGTAAAATAAATGAATTGTGTCCATGATAAAGTTACTGATCATTAGATCTGATCTACATCCACAAAATCGCATTTCTTCATCACTGTCATCTGTAACTACAAACTTTCCCCAAATAATGCATTATTTCCAATGCGTGTCATTGCAAGACCACTGACCCCACATCCGATCCCTTCATGATGTAAGAGTTCACATTAGATGCTGCTGTCAATCACTTTTAAACACCACACTTTAAATGCCTCAACATTGCACGGTTCCTGGATTTAAAAGGATATGAACTCAATCCTAACATTTTTAGTGCTTAAATGTTGTTTTAGCAATAAGCTTCATCTTTTTTTGCATAGTGCATTTCTTAACTTGAGATTATAACTTATTTCACAGACATTTTGTGAATTATTTGATTGTTTTAAATTCAAATGAAAAAACAGTAAAACATTTTAGTATGTTAATGTAACCTTTCTTTCTTATCCTTATCCATCTTATCCGTTATGTGTTCAGATTCACATTTCAATATAGTGGGTGATCAAGCTGGGTTCTGTCCCTGAGTAAACACCAATAAATGTAGTATAAAATAAAACATAATATAGTTATTTTCTCTCTTTAAATAACTGTAACAGTTGGTCTCATTCAAATTGTGTATGTTATTCACATTCTTTCGTAATAAATGTAATAATGAAATGAATATATATATTTATTTCCAATGCGTGTCATTGGCTAAATGTTATTTGCTTCAGCACAGTCCACAATATTACTGCATATTAAGGAAAAATAACATTTTCTAAATTCACTAAAAAATTTTACTAAACTAAAACTACTTTATATGCCATTAAGTTTTTTCGGACTATTAGACACTTGGGCTAAGGCTCAAATCATATTAGAGGGCGAATTAGACATATTTCGTGGGATGGATGTCACATGTTAATAAAAAACAATTATGCCAATCTCAAATCGAAAAATCTAATGCCATTCCACCAATAAAATAATGATTCCAGTCCGGCCCTAATTTTATTTTCCTCGTGATATAGAAGGCATATATCGGATGCGAGCATACTCAATCTTTCTATCTGTGTTTTTCTAATGCAGATGAATCACTCAGTGAAGAGATTGATATTGTGCTAATGACCTGTTAACAGCACATCATTCAGATTCCAATGAAAGAAATCAGATTTCACAACTGAATGAATGGTTGTAGTTAAATGCTTTGATACGATATAAGTCGTTTAGGTTGAGACCGCTGAAAAGCATTCTTTAAACCTGATAACCATAGAGATCTGTTCTGCCTAAACAATTCATTTTGAAACATTAACACCTTATGATCCTGTTCAAGTACATTATTATTCAAGAGGTGATGGATCTAAGGATGCGTGAAACAGGTTGGAAGAGGTTTAGTATCAGATCCACTGACAACTAATAACTTTTTTATAAATCCTGAGACAAAACCTGTGAAAGCAGATTGTCCCAGCTTGCGAGGAAGCCATAAAAAAACAGCATGTCTTTCTTTCAAGAAAAAATAGTACCAAGATACAAATCTGGATATGAATCATAATGCATATACAATGTGGAAAACCAATACGTTTGGAGAGTTGTCTCAAATTGACATAATATAATCAGTCGGTTTAACATAGCTCTTTGTAAATAGGACTCTAGGACACATGCACTGATAATATATTATATAAATGACCATTATAATCTCTCAGGGCTGTGACGCACATTCCCTGCGTGGATGAGCACCGCATTTCCAGTCCGTTGAACGTCCTCCGTGATTTCTAGAACTTTTAAAAGCACCTTCACTGTCTGAATCATCCGACCTGTTCGCCTGCTCAAGCGATTCATCACACAACTCCTACACAACGAGCCTCTTCACCGATGCTGAATGTTTATCTCTGCTAGACACGCTCTCAGGCCCGATCTAAACAAACCGCTTTTAAACAGAACGCCAGCGAGTGGAAAATGGCATGACTGAGGCTTCGTGTCTAAAGTGAGAAATGAGAACGAGGGGAAGAATATTAATCAATGGAAATAACACAATTATAAACATTTGAGTAATGCATGTTAGGAAGCGCCGAGAGATATTCATGGGGCTTGGGGACAGAGATAGATGTTGTAACACAATCGTTCACGCAAACATGTGATGCAGAATAATGTTAGGGCATAATTTTGTATATTTTGTATTGAAAGCGGCTTGAAAAATATTAAGACCGTAGTAGTTTCTGTGTGTGACAAGATATCAAAAATGGATCTTCTAAAATACAGACCCATTATTGCCATATTGTGGTTGGTAACACAACCGGAATATACTTGTATCTTTTGCTCTGCTGTTTTTTAAGCATGTGATAATCTCTTAACAGGCCTAATGATGCTGAAAAAACCCTCAGCTGGATGCTGTGCAATCCTTCCCACGGCCAATCAGCTCTCAGCCTTTCAGTTACTGTGGATGGCTTTGTTCCCTTAAAGAAAAGCTTGTTCAAGAGGAGATAACGGATGAAGCGGTTTCTCTTTGTCTGAATGTGAACGTCAAACCCAAACAAAGGGTCTGATTGGTTAAAGCCAAGCATTGTCAAGCAATTCAAATGATTTCTGTTTTTATACGCCATAAAAACTTTGCATTACACCGCTGCATTGATACTCATGGATTTGGTAGACACTTTTATCCAAAATCACTAATATTTATGTGGTATATTTATCCACAGTTCTTGTAATACAAATCTTGCTGTGTTTCAGTGTGAATATAATAGTCACAACACTAAGAAACATAAGGGAAAAATCATGTCTGTACAATGGTACTGCCATGAAAGAGAAATGTGAAAAATACTGTTCAATTGTTCTAATATTTTACTTGTTGTTGGTTCAAATGTGTTCAGAATTGAACTGACAACTATATAGAGAGACAGTGAGAAATAGATCTGAACAGTTTAGAATAAGAGATTCTTACATGAACCTATCACAGGTCAAAGGGTCAAACCAGAAAAACATCAACTGATCCTGAAAGGGTTTTAGCTTGTGATGATCTTATTGGGAATCACGAGACTTGTGTAAAAATTCATATCTGACAGCTGTAAACTTCAAAGAAAAGTTCTGCATAAAACTGTTCATGGAGCGGTTAACCAGCTTGTATTGACTCTATTCTCTTTTGTCATAAATACATCGCTGATGGGTGGGAATATCTTCAGATAAATCAAACTTTAACTGTTTTAATGTGGAAAACAGTGTTGAGTTTTATAAATATAATTGTGGTAAAATCAGTGTTGCCATCACTCATGTGATTAGTATCTATTGGTAAATAGGAAAATCTGTGTCATAGAGGAAAGCACATGAATGAAAATATTTCTGCCCTTGAGATTGTCCTGTGTTTGATACTGATTCAGGATCAGTGGTGAGCTGCTGTGAGTTGATTGTCTGATTATAGTCATGAATAAACATGCAGATACATGGAGTCTGTCAGCTGCTTTTCAATAACATCAACCACAGCTGTACGTCAGGCAAAACACACACACACACACACACACACACACACACACACACACACACACACACACACACACACACACACACACACACACACACACACACACACACACACACACACACACACACACACACACACACACACACACACACACACACACACACACACACACACGTACGCACACACACAAGCACAAACACACGCTCAAACACACGCGCAAACACACGCGCAAACACACGCGCAAACAGAATACTGTCAAAGTGCAGAAAACAGATAGTCCTGTCTCAAACTCAAACCATTTTAAAGCCAAATGTCTTAATGAAAAAAAAAGCATCTGCTAAATGCCTAAATGTTAAAGTTGATCTTCTAACAAGCGACGTCATAACATTCACTACTTGTCTGGAAGTAAACCAACAAATGGTTTAAAATTTGAACATCCAAAATACTAAATTTTGAAGAGGCCATTAGAGGAATGACTGGAAAATTAGAATAGTTGAAACATGCCAAACACATTAACTGTCACCACGAATACCCAAGTCTCTAATAAATATATATAGAGCGGTGTTTATCATAGATGACTTACTACGATCTTAAGATAAAAAAGATAAACCTCTTCCTCTTGATACCCTTTTCTTGTCTGCACAAGGTGTGAAACTCTACTGACCGTCCGATGGCCAGGCTTCCGTCAATCAATGAATTTCAGAATGATGAAATCAAATAGAGACCTACAATCTTTCACTAAGATATAGGTCACAGAACTGTTTTACCATTGTGCTAATAAAAAACCACAATGACAAAAAATATTTTGAAGAAAGCTGGTAACCAAACCGTGGTGGCACTCATGCACTTCTATTGTATATACACAAAACAACCAATGAGTGCCAGTGCCATTCATTCTCCAAAATATCTTCTTTTGTGTACTATAAAAAAGTCATATAGGTTTGCAATGAGAAAAGGGCGAGTAAATGTCGATATAATTTCCTTTTTTGGGTGAACTCTTACTTTTTGTAAAGTTTATCCTTTAAATCAGAACAGAATTACAAAAACAATCCCACATTTCAAAACCTAAAGCAACAAGAAGAAGTGACTCATGGTACATTTATGCAACAACATGACCAATGCTTGTTTTCTTGTATCCCACTAATCACAACACAACCTAGATGAAGAATGACGTTCGGAGGAAGTGTAGTGCACAAGACCATGATGAGAATGAGCGAACCTCATGTTCACTTTAAGTTTTTACTCCAGTGACACATGACTGAGGAGAAGAATATCTGAGGATAAATCTCACGAGATCTCACCAGCGTCACAGTGAGAAACAAACAAAACAGAGGCATTCTGGGTAATGTGCATCTCACCCTCTCCTCCAGATCCACCTCTTCACAGGCCGTGTCCCTCCCATCGGGTACATCTCTGCTGACGGGCGGTGATTTCTTCAGCGCTGGCTCTCGGTTCAGGGTGGTGTAGCCCACGTGCTCGTAGATGGGGTTGATGGTCATCTTCGATATGTATTCGGCTGCTTTGGTCTCAATGTACAGCGTGATCAGACCGTCTGTCACCAGGTCATGAATGGACTCGAAACGTTTCTCCCCGACGAAATGCTTCCCATCGTAAAAGAGACGGAAGTTTCGGGTCTGATTCCCAAAGCTGAGAAGAAAAACGATAGAGAGAAAGACTGTTGGATCCAAGTGTTATGACAGACAGCTGTGGGACGATCCGGAGAGGAAACAAGAATATCCACACACACACACACACACACACTTAACATCTCGGGCTGTATCGCCTTTCTGTGCAAGGGCTTTTAGTTTTAATGGGAATGAGAAGTGGAGAAAAGATATCCTGATCAATATTAAGACCGGATACACACACACATACAGTGTTACTAACACTTCATTGAGGACTGATATATTCGTCTACGGTTTTCTAAAATACAACCCATTATTGTATATTATTAAATACATTCATACACAAAAGCAAAGAATTCCTTCTGGATCAATATGAACCAACTCTAATAGTTCAGGTTACGGTATTCATTGGGTAAGGATGCATATCAGCTTCATATCCTGAAACATGGATATTGATATAATGATCTTACTGAATTTGAAACTCTATCCGCGTTCAACAGTCTCTGATTCAGTTAAACATGACCAGACGGTGTAATGTTGTTTAGATTCGCAGGAAATGACATGTCAACTGAGCACAGCTGATGTTTTATAATACTGCCGTTTCCTGTTTGACTTTCATTACGATCCCAGAGAGACACATACAAAACCAGATGTACACGCACACCCAAAATCAGATGCGTACAATGTCAAACCTGTAACACACATGCAGACAAACACAACAACACACACACGCTGTATTAAAGCATAGTGCACCCATTCCAGATTTGGGTTTTTCTCTGCAGTTGAACACAAACATGTCTAACACTTAAGTTGCTTTTACACAAAGTGATTGACACAGCTAATAAACATCTTTTTTTTAATTCATTCTCAACTTTTTTATGTGACCGTAAACAAGACATAACAGTCTGTAGTAAAGAATCTACATGTAGAATTAGGAGAAGATGACATTTATTCTCGCAATGAGTGCTATAAGACAATACTATCCATCCGTCACATGTCTCTACGTTGCTTGATTGTTTCTTGAGTGTTTTATATTAAAGCAGTTATATTATAGTTCACCTAAAAAATTAAATTATATTATCATTAACTCACGCTCTTGACATTTTAAACGATTATGACTTTCTCCAGCAGCACACCAAAAAAGATACCGTGAAGAATATTTGTCACCAGAAACCGTCTGTTCCTCGTCGATGGGGACCAATGGTTTTCTTCAAAATATCTCCTTTTGAGTTCTGAAGAAGAAAGGTGAAACGACTTGCTGCTTGAAACACGTTCAGCAGACTTCGTTCCTATTAAAATCCCCTGAAAACTCATCTTTTAAGTCTAAACCAGAACCATCACATAACCTCTTTCCTGACATCCTCAATCTGTCCATTCTTTCCTTTAAATATATAATTTTTTACTTTTTGATTGCTATCGGCTTTATGCACTTTGTTTTATTTTAACCAGGGCAAGTATTATTTCAATTTTGTATGCATTGTTACCTCTTGTGCTGATTCCTTTCTATTGTGAGTGACACTTGCAACTTTTTTGTGTTTTTTTTGTGTCCAGCTTTTACAAAAACAGTTCTTATTATCACTTGTCTAAAAACATTACAAATTAAGAGTGGGTGTGATCATCATACACATTTTCGCTCTATTCTATTTCTATTCTAGTCTATTTCTACATACTACATCCAGTGACATGTGGAAGTTTCTAGCAATACCACATATAATAAATTTTCATCAAATGATTAGAAGTTGTCTAGAGCTAAAACCGATAGGAGCAGAGAAGTAAAGCTCACATCATCGGTCTCTCATCACTTACAGCACAGTTGTTTTGTGATGTGCCCCTAATTTTTTCTTCACATATGAGGCAAACAAAACAAAACAAAACAAAACAAAACAAAACAAAAGAACAAAACAAAACAAAACAAAACAAAACAAAACAAAAGAACAAAACAAAACAAAACAAAACAAAAAACAAAACACAAAACAAAACAAAACAAAACAAAACAAAACAAAACAAAACAAACCAAAACAAAACAAAAAACAAAACAAAAAACAAAAACACACACAGATGCAGCGAATGTAATGTCATCAAAGTCTATTCTACTTAGCACCGAACAGATGCTGTTCCCTAAGAAACAGACCTACAAACGCACAAAAGACAGAGAACAACTGAAAATCTGCACATGTGTTGTGTAGCAGTGTGTGTGCGTCTGTTCGATGGAGTAGATTAAAGGGATTACCCTCCACACACATTTCTACAATGAGGACGTTCATTGTTTTTACTGAAAGCTGATATTTCCTATCACATATTCTGGGCAACACAATATTTTTTACATGTGTCAAGTCACTATTATTAGAAGGCCACTAATGTAGAGGAGTTTAGATTTTACCACCCTGAGGCTTTTTTTTACCTAATTTACCTAATTATTTTTGCCAAAAATGCCAATTTATAAGTATTGGCTGATAGTTTTAATTTTATTTTGATTAAATTTGATTCTATATCGAAATTAAACAGGTTATAAAATTCAACTGGAATGAAGACTTGTACTTCTGGAATTACCAGAATTGATAATGTTTCTTTTGAATTGAATGTCAATTTAAATGACATGGGTATCTTTTCAAATAATGACCAAAAACATTATATAAGAATTACAAACAAATGTGTAGAGTATCAATGTGTGAGCACAGCCGGTACTGCTATCGAGGCAAATGCCTTTCCATAATGTAGTCAACATAATTATGGAACCATTCACACAACAACACAGGACAGATAATATTATTAAACTGTCTTTACGGCTACAATCTTTAAATTCTATCAACGCGCAGGCGGTCCTTTTCAGAATTTTATGGCAGAAGGAAATAAGAATTGTTCTTTTGTGGAGAATGGTTTTGTTACTTGCATTTTTTTTTAATAAACAACAACCGTAGCCTTATCTTCCTGTTTAATAATGTATATTATAATATGGGTCTTATAATAAAAACAAGAACTATAACTTCATATGCAAGCATCTTACGTAGTCTTCTGTATATGAGTGGTCAGAGTAGAAACTTATATTGCTGGTATATAAGTTTGGTAAAAATAAAATATACAAGCTGGTAAAAATACACATGAATGTACCGTAGAGCTAAGGTGTACGTGCCCGGCTGTCTCTGACTCTCTCTGATCAGATAACTTCCCTCCGCCACACTGAGCAGCAGATCTGCATCCTCTCTGGAGATCATCCCATGATACCTTTACAGGAAACACACAAAATCAATATAAAAATTGGTTCTATGCATTACTGTATAGCATTGATCACACACAGTCTATGAGATACTTACTCTCGTCCATAGTGTTTGGGACGGGTTTCCACCTGTGAAGAAATGACAAAAACAACATTATCAATATCACTATATACTAAATACTCTTTCGAAGGGAAATGTGGTCTCTGTTGTCAGCTGTTCTGAGATTTGGAGGAAAGTTTGTTCTATAAATGTAGACCAGTGTAGTCATCTAGTTACCACCACTAAATACTGATCAGCACAGCCATAACATTTTTATGATGGGTTGATATTATATGATAATAAATGTGATGAAAATCTAGTTTTATTGTTGTTTACGTGGTTCAGAACTAACTGCCCCGGTAAATGATGTCATAAACCTGTAACCGTAACAAAATGTAAATGAAGATATGTAAGGAATTGTCCTAGATGTATCATTGCTGAGCATTAAATTATGACATTTTGATGGTAACAGGGGGAACTTTTAAAAGAGTGAAAAAACACAGACAGACACGGAGAGAGATAGACAGAGAAAGGGATGCAGTCTGGGTCTGTCTGTCTGTGTCTGTCTCTCTGTCTGATAATATAACAATATAACAATATAACACAATCGCCTTGAATACTGTAAATAACTACAGAAGAAAACTACACCTGAGTAACACGCAATCCAAACTATGAGTAATGTCAGTCAAGGTATGACATAACGTTGCTGGGTAAATGGGATGGAATAACACGCCGTTTCCTGATGAGAACACAGACAGTAAAGGGTGTGTGTGTGTGTGCTGGAGGTGTGATGACCGACAGGGTCATAAAATCAGTTAATGAGGGGAATCTGTTACAGAGTACAAGCAATCAATCATTGAAAGCCAAAGTTTAACAATCACAAAAACGTGAATTTGTGTGTGTGGGTGTGTGTGTCTGTATGATTGCCTTATGTGTGTTTGATTGTGTTCTTGTTTGTGTGCGTGTGTGGGTGCGTGTGTATGTATACATATGTGTGTTTTTGTGTGTGTGTGTGTGTGTGTGTGCGCATGTGCGTGTGTGTATGTGTATGCTTGCATATGTGTGTTTGTGTGCGAGCATGCGTGTGTGTGTAAGTGCTTGCATGCTTGTGTCTGTGTGCATGCGTATGAGTGTTTGTGTGCTTGTGTGTTTGTGTGTGTGTCTGTGTGCATGCGTATGAGTGTTTGTGTGCTTGTGTGTTTGTGTGTGTGTCTGTGTGCATGCGTATGAGTGTTTGTGTGCTTGTGTGTTTGTGTGTGTGTCTGTGTGCATACGTATGAGTGTTTGTGTGCTTGTATGTGTGCTTGTGCTTGTGCGTGCGTGTGAGTTAAGTGTACATGTGTGTGTGTTTTCTTTTTTTCTACAAATTTCCTATTTTGTCCTATTTATCAGATACATTTTGTTACATGTATGGCTTTATAAAGCATTCTACACTTTAATGTATTTTGAAACCATTACCCTTCAGAAAGCCTGCAGTGTGTAACTTGGCCAATATGTCTTCCAATGGCCTGATGTTATTTTCAAAGGGTTTCTTAAACATGTTCCCATATTTTCTATTGATTGGCCGGAATGCAGCTTTTACACGATTGGCTGAACCAGAAGATAACATGAGGCCCTTACTGGCAGTCAGAAACTATTCATTATTTGTGAATACACAAATCTGGCTGAGAAAAGTGTGATACAAAAATCCTGCTTTCCACAATGTCATATAGTCAAAGTATGACATGTTTAGAAGCAGTTCAAAACTAGAATACGTTATTGAACTATTTTCAATATAAGACCTTAAATGTATTATTATTACTGTAACAGTCTAACATGTCAATATACCAGACAAGTTCTGCTAAAAGAAAATGAAAGAAAAAAAATGCATAAACAGCTTTTTTTCATCATGCATAAATGAAGCCTTAGAACTTTCTTAAGATTTTTAATGGTACTGGCTCATGTGTTCCTTTAAACAAAATCAAAATCAAATCTAAAGGTCTGTGTATTTAGTACTTTAAAATATTAAAGATTACGAGAACATGAGTTATGGACACTTCTTTTATATTCATTTTAATCTCATATAAATGTCCTGTCAATGTCTTTTGTTTTATTTCTGCCATTTCAAAAAATCTGCTAAAATATTTAATTCAAATTTTTTTTCATTTACTTTTAATAACAAACTGCAGGTTCCTTTACAAGTTTACAATTATTTCATGAATGGTTTATGATACATTCTTATTAAAAATTGAATTGAACGTCTGCGTCACTTTTTGTGACAGTAAGCTTTTTATTCATGTATATATTCTGAGCTGTCAGGGAAATGTCAGACCGACTTTATTTGACTTATAAATAAGGCCATCTAATTCACACAACACAACTCATGATGTAAAGCAGTTACTTAATAAAACACAAAACAGTTTTAATCCAATAGTGAAAGTGTCACTGATCCACTGCTGTTTATAACCATTAAATGAGAATAAATGCTGACTCTCACCACACCACATTAAAATATAATAACCACAAGAAAGAACAAATTTAGCCATCTTATTTCATCCATGGCGCTCATGAAATCTCATGAAGAAACTAATGAAAGCTCTCAACAGTTTCATTCTGTGTACATGACACCCCAGACGCCCTCTCCATCACTTCTTGAGTCTCTCTACCGTCTTCTCAATATTAAAAAGTCAACAAACAAATAAACCAAAATAGGATGTTTTCCATTTACTGGAGAGCATTTCGTTCCCAAAAACACTGTCCAGATGTGGACGGAAGGCCTTGATGGAGAATGCATTATCAATGAGAATCTATATAGAGTTGAGTGTGGCGATTTATTTGCATGTTCTGAATGAGATGAAACATTTAGGGTCTGTTTGAAGAGGATTATAATGTGTTAAAGCGCTTGACACAAACCCCCCATCAAAGAAACAGATAAGTGTCCAGCAGCCCAGAGCAAATAACAGCCCGGAACGAATCCTTAAGAAGCTCAAGAGATAAACATGAAGAGCAGCGGGCATCTGTTTAATGTTAATCCTGCACTAATTATGAAGAGGTCCGGTCAGAGGAGGGGCGAGAGGGGGGGATACCTGCTGAATCCTTTAAGACATAACAGTCAGCAGATCAACATCCTATTAAAATTCCCTCCACAGACCCGACCGTGTGTGTTTGTAGAGTCACCAAGGTGCGAATTCTTTATCATTCAGGATAAAAACCCGAGCTGCTGTACAGTATGACTGCTCATGCAGATTAAGTCTTCAAAATAAATTAGAAAAATTGAATTTGTGGTCTGCTTAATTCCATTAAGATTGCTTTATCCGACTTGTTTTGTATTCTGTCTCGGTTTTCTTTAATTCTTCTCCTCCTCTGTAACGCTGCCTTGAAACAATATGGGTTGTAAAAATGCGCTGTATAAATTTAAATGAATTGACCAATAATCTATGTCTTGTAATATTCTAATAAAATTTCCCGGATGTGGCCCAATTTTTTATTACTGTATCATATATAAAATATATGTTCCTTAATAAATTATTTTAAATGTTTTTTAAAATGAAATTATTTCCAACCAGTGTGATCTCCTGCAAAACTACAGAGATGATATTTTGAAGAATGTTGGCACCAATTCACAAGTATTACACGGTTGTGGCACTGGTGCCACTCCTGCTTGGTTATTAACTTTTTTTTTTTTTAAATATCTTCTTCTGTGTCCTGTAGAATAAAAAAGTGATACAGATTTGAATGTCAAGAGGGCAAAAGATGACTTTTGTGTGAACGATCACAACTATCAGTTGCGTGGTCAGAAATATATTTTCTGTGTTGCGGTTATGCTAGTTTTATTTCATTGCATGGCATTTTTTTCAATTAAAAACAGCAAAACCTTATAAGTATCAGCAATGAGAAGAACTAATTAAACACGCACACACAAATGTTAATGTCTAGACACATTACACTAATGGATTTGGGGGAAAATCTGCTTAATTGTAATGACAAACATAAATGCCACAGTAAAAAGAACTCAACAGTGCTGATACTGACTTGTCTATGAAATATTTAATAGTTTTTATGACAAAGTACCAACACATCCGACCCTCTGTATGTTTATGATATATCTATAGGTAAAAGAATCAACAGAACTGCACTAACAGGGAACATTAGACCTCATCATTAATATTCATCGGGTTAAGATGGCAGGAAATGGAAGACAGGGCATTGAGCTGAAATACTTTGCCCCAGAGGGGGTAATTTTGCTCCCATGTCTAAAGCAGAGTTGGACCCAAGGCATCTTCCTGCAGAAATCTATGACTATTATGATACAGATGAATTATTCAAACCGGTATCTCAGACTTTAATTAGAGACGCTATCTCTCCGGTTAATCGAGGAGCGTTTCTGTACTGCTTGCGTCTGCTGTGTTTATATTATATCTCGCCTCTGGAGACTACCGCCGGTCTAGACCATAATGCAATTGAAAATGCATTTGTAATGAGGATGGTTGACCTAAATAATATTCCGGCTGATCCTGAACCATTCATTCTATAAAACGATATGATCAAACTACATCATAACTGAATGCACCACTGGTGTGCCTCAAGATGCTTATTTAAGGTACACTGAACAGTTTATTAAACTTATATAAATCATTTCAATGAAAGCACCAGCCATAGAAATCCAGTGTAAGGGTGATATAGAGGTGTTCTCCTCCAGGGGGTCAGCGTTCTTTTTTGGTCTGCACTCAAATTCTTTTTCTAGGAATGTGTATAAGACATAACAGGGATTGTGTCAAATTCTTCTGATGGCCATTAAACAAGGATAAATAAATGCTGAAAATCTATATTCTTTATGTTAGTCAATGCAAAATGTTAACAAATACCTTCATTAAAACCTTATTGTAGAGCTTTACCTATAATTCCAACAGTGATTTTCAATATAATGTTTATCTATGAATTGAATTTGGTAATTTGTTTGAATAATCCGTGTATTGGTGTGTCCTTAAAAGGTCCCTCAGAAGTAAAAGATTGCTCTCAATGTATAATCTTATAATTTTAGTTATAGTATTGTATCATAGGGTTGTTTTCATGTGTGATGATGTTGTTTGTGTAGGCCTACATTGTTCTTAAATGAGAAGTATTATTTAAGTTTCATGCATTAAATGCTTCAGACCTTTTAACTTATTTAAATCTCACGTAATACGTGATCCAATCGAGTTTGACACATGATGATATATTTCTGTGATCTATCCTGATCGGTCACTGCTCACGGCCGGCACGCGGGAGCTCGGCTTTATTCGGAAACAACTGTAAAGCTGTATCTATCTTCTGTAAATGTGAGTAAACCAAAGACTTTTCGGAGATATAAACAATGCCATTCCACACTACATGTATTCACAATTAAAATAAGAACAGCAGAAACGGAGTGCGTTACTTCTCCTTTAATGTTGGAGAGTATTTATGATATTTGATTTAAAGACGTTATTTACATTTACATTTTACATTTACATTTAGTCATTTAGCAGACGCTTTTATCCAAAGCGACTTACAATAGTTATTAACGTTATTAAAACGTTATTAAAAGAACTCATTCTAACCGTGTTGTACCAAGTGATGCAATGCTAATGCCAATCTGAAATTAGAATTAAATAAGACGACTTCAGATTTGACTTGGTTTATTCCCAATTCAATAACTTTGTTTCGTTTACTTTTTCGCTATGACATTTCAAACACATTGTAATATATTTTAATAAAAATAATAATAATAAAAAAAATTATAAAATAATAAATAATGAAAATGTAATAATAAAAAAAAATTGCAGTTGTTACTTTAAAAACACAGAATATAAATATGAATTGTAATAAAGCCCCCTGCCCTTTACTAACCTCAGATGTGCAGGTGACTCTGCGTGGATGTGGCGCCTCCTGCTGGAGCTGATACACTGTTACAACCACACACAACAGTCATTTCAGAAAGATGACAAAACCAACAATCAATCATGATGTCTGTCATTTAAATTATGTATACTTGTGCTTTTTATTAAGCCTGGTAGAATCACTTTTTACATTTAATCTACCCTGCTAAAATTCCATTAAAAATATAAAAAGTATATGTTATAGCTTTACATTTACATTTAGTCACTTAGCAGATGCTTTTATCCAAAGCGACTTACAATAGTCGAGGAGACAATGAAGCGGTGAATAGCCGATACAACAATAGGTGAACAAGTGCCACAACAATGCTACCAAGTTACACAGAGAGAGAAGTTACAAAAAGTATATATATAGAATTTTTTTTATATATAGTATTATTTTTATTTTTATTTATTTTTTTGTTGTTGATAGAGTGAGTAGGTTAGAAAAGTAGTGAGTTAGATGTAGCCGGAAAAGATGAGTTTTTAGGTGTTTTTTGAAGCTTTGAAAGGAAAATGCCATTCCAACAAATATGAAAATACACTTACAGTAGGACTTCCATACGGGTGGTCTGTACTCATCGTTATCTGTAAGATAAAGAGAAGTTTATTTATTTACAGAAGTAAAAGAATACAAACATCGACAGAGACCTTTCCTCATACACAGAGGACATCATATTTTATTCTAATACACCGTATAATGCCGAATGCATGATATTGATATTTCAGGCCCTTATCAAACACAGATGTGTTTTATTATTTTAATGTTTAGTGATATGGCATAAGAGATGATTCTGAAAAAAACAGCTCAAATGAATTGCGTTGTCAAACTGACAGTTTGAGAATGTCCTCGTCTGGATAACAGAGAATACAGGGATATTTACAGTCTTTTACTAACAAAAAGGTCGTAAACAATTGTGTTTCTCTTCAAAAGGAAGAAACAAATAAAGGAGAAAACAAGAGTGGGGCAAAATGTGTCACTGGGACAGAATCCTTAATCTTAATGCCTTAATGTGTGATAGCAACTTGATCCATCAGGTCTAGCGATCTTTAAGACGTCTTGAGTGATATAAAGAAATGTTTACATTTATAAGACAAGATTGATGATGGTCAGATCTTAAAACCATACTAAACTCTACAATTCGCCTGAACTCAGAATATATAAAAATATGTTGTATGAATATTCATACAGAATAAAAGCACACGGCTCAGTGGGATTTTATGTTCTGATCGTGAAATATTTCATTCCTCTCAAATTTATTTTCCTCCATAATAACTATTAAATCAAACCTAACTTAAATCCGAGCTAATCCATTTACACGACGAACCTGGAACAGGTTTCTTTAACACGGTGCATTAGAATGAAAGAGCGGCTGAAACTGTTGCATTTGTCCGGTAGACGCAGACGTCTCTTCATTGTGTTCATGATGGGATTGATGAATGTTACCCTGCTGTAAGCACTTCGTGAACAATAGAACACAGACAGGGAGAAGTCCTTCACATCACAACCCACTCTCACTCTCGGAGGACGGCTTCCTCTTCCTTTTACAGAAAAACACCTTTTGTTTCGGACATTAAAGTACGTCCAAGCTTTCAGCAAATGGATGTGTTCATTGCGTTCACTATCAGTGGGAGGAACCGTTGATGGTCGAGTTTGAAAGGTTTTGAGACATTCTCTGTGTTCATATTTTGGATGGGTTAAATGCAGACCAAATTCTGAGTATGTGTCACCAAACTTGACTGTTTTGAATGGATGGAACAAATAATAATGAAACGAAATATACATTTACATTTACGTTTAGTCATTTAGCAGACGCTTTTATCCAAAGCGACTTACAATAGTCGAGGAGACAATGAAGCGGTAAATAGCCGATACAACAATAGGTGAACAAGTGCTACAACAATGTTACCGAATTACACAGAGAGCGAAGTTACAAAAAGTATATATATAATTTTTTTTTTTTTTTTTGATAGAGTGAGTAGTTAGAAAAGAAGTGAGTTAGTGAGTTAGATGTAGCCGGAAAAGATGAGTTTTTAGGTGTTTTTCGAAGATAAGATTCGAAGATATCCTCGACTATTGTAAGTCGCTTTGGATAAAAGCGTCTGCTAAATGACT